>OY744523.1:134917995-134942995 GCA_963556195.1 Sepiola atlantica
TTTTGGTTTTGATGTATGAAGCTTCTAATATATAGATTTTTTGTTTATTAGTAGTATGTTCTAATATTGTGGTGTTTCCTACTAAAAGTTTTTGAAATTGGGAACAGGAGCAAGAATGCTGGTTAGTCATGTGCTGAGCTATGGCGCTGGTAGGGAATAAATGCATTGTTAACCTTCTCGACAAAGTCGTAGTAGTGAAGCCAACATATATGTTGTTTTTTTTGTCTGCCCCGCAATGGACAGTTGATTTCATATACGAGGTTTGTTCTATCCATATATATATATATATATATATATATATATATATATATGAGAGAGAGAGAGAGAGAGACAGAGGGAGAGGGAGAGATTACTTATTTCTTGCCTCTCAAATAGTTAAACTGAATTCATAACGATGTTGTTTTTTTTTTTCGTGTGTATTTTTTAAAGTTGTATTAACTGAACCCTTCTCGCTTTTAGCAAAATAAACGCACTTGTTTTGTGGACTTTGATGAATTAAAAATAGAACGTACCATTCTAGAAGATGTGTACGCCATTGCTTATAGCCGATTTTATATTCGAAAATTGATTTCCAAAATACAATTCTCTTTTATAAACACTCAAGTCCAGGAATAAATTCAGTTATTTTTGTGGAATCAAATCTAAAACTGTTACTCGACTTCTCATTCATTGAATTACAATCAGTTCTTAAGCATGTGAACCCAATGAAAGAAATATTATCTTTCTTCTTTTGTCTGTATGCGAATTAATCAGATTGACAAACCGGTTCTCATTAGATAAATGAAGTTAAGCGACATTGAGTCTGGTCAGTACCAGATGGGTGGCTATTTGGGAATACTAGGTGCTCCATGTAGGAGAACGATGAAATCTCCCTGCCCCCCAAAATACAGTTCTGAAGATGCCTTTAACAAGTACTTCAGTATAACTATGCTAACACACACATATGGTGACACAACAGAACAATTATTCTCTGAGTGGAAATGTAGTTCTTAATCATGTGGCTAAGCTCTCTGGAGAAAGTATGCAATTCGTTTGTTTGTAATTTTGGGATGGAGAATTATCCTTATTTACATTGTCTGTCTTCGGATTATTGTCCTCACCAATATCGATATATACTACGTTTCAGCCGATGTACCCTCCTGCCCTTTTCAGGTGTAACTTCTTTTGATAGTGATCTTTTTCTCTTATTCTAATAGGATTGTCTTTGATTATTTGTCTGTCTGTTTGTCTGTCTTCTGTCTTCTGTCTTCTTCTTCTGTCTTCTGTCTTCTGTCTTCTGTCTTCTGTCTCTGTCTCTGTCTCTGTCTGTCTCTGTCTCTCTTTCTCCCTCACTCACTCTCTCTCCATTTAGCGTCACTTTCCCCTGTTCAGGGGTCAGACGTTTTCTGTCACTTATCAAGCTTACTCTCCTTGACACTTTTGACGCTATTGCTGTGTTGTCTTTTATATGGAGCAATTCTTTTTACAGTGAAGAAGGTAGTCCAACGAAATAATTAAAATTATAATTTTTCCGTTGGACTACCTTCTTCACTTTTTATTCTTGCTTGCCAGGGAGGTTCTATTAACAGCAATGACTCTATCTATATATTGACTTCCTACAGACTCTTTGTATTTAGATTTTGGTGAATCATTAACATCAATATCAACATGATTTCTTACTTTGAATTTCATTCTAATTAATCCTTTCATAGCTCACGGATTTTACCATTTGGACTACAATTCAATGCTCATCTGCCTTTTTCTGATTGCTTCCCTAGATATTTACATGGATACATTGTATTTTTCTACCATTTTAAAAACTTTCCTTGAAATCTTTTTCTTTAAACATGATAACAATTTTGTTGCAGTCAACTTTTAAATTTTCAAATTTTTGCTAACCAGTAATCTATTACTTTCCTGATTTTTCTCCTCGTAGAGAAGAGTTTATCTTTGAAATTCCATAGAATAAGGATAACATTTTTTTTTATGTTCCTTGTTTGAATATTTGATGAATTAATAAATATTGTAATTTATCCAATTTTTATTTTTATCATTTCATTTTTCTTATATAAATATAGATATATAATATATAATATAAAAAAGTGACCAATATAGCAAAAATAACACTAAGAAGAACAAAAATATAACCACTACAAATAGTAATAAACCAAACCAGAATAGCGATCACCCAAATAGAAATGAAAAAGTTAATAATGAAGAAAAAAGCTGTAACTGCAGAACTCATTTGGTAAACAATGCTTTTGGTTAGACATTTATTTTGTAGTGGACAAAGTGCATGAGTTAAGATTGAGTATTACAACAGAAATAAAAGGAGCATTAGAAGAAAAAAAGAAACCAGAAAATTATTTGGTATACCCCCCCCCCCGTTTAATCTAGTGAATTATCCATAACTTTCTATAAAGAAACTTTAGTATACTTTCTGGTAGGACATAACAATAAAAATGTTCCTGGTTAAGCATACAATTTATATCACTTTAATTCCTTTAATAATTGTAATTAAATTAAACTAATGAATAGCTACTTTTTTGGTCAAGATGAAAGTGTTGTATCTGTTCCGATGGATACTACACCCTATAGACCGATATCGTCTTGGCCTTCGGGTCTTGATTCCGTCGGTCTGTGGGTTTGTCGTGTGCAGTTCTAGGAGGTCCACCCTCCCAGGCTTTGCCTCCCCTCTTTGGGGTGGAGTAAGTTTATCGCTTACTGTCTGAGACGCCCCTACCGGGGAATGCCGACGGGGCTGCCCAGGCATTTTTTGTAGGCCAGAGTGCTCATCTTCTCGCGCGGTGGCTTTTCAAATCCCACTTTCCTGACCTTGTGTCACATCTTACCGCTGTGGGAGGAAGATAAATAGAAGCTATTTTAAATTTAGAAACTGCAGTGACAAGTCGTGTAGACTGTGGAATTTAGTAAGTCAATCGAAATAAACTATAGTTAGTAATTAAGCTAATAATTAAATTGCTATTAATGAACAAGATATCTAATAATACTTGCCTCGGTTCTACTATTTAGAAACACTAATAGAAATGAATTAATTAGTTTTTTTCGTTAGGCTTATTTGATTTTAGAGTTAATTTCTATACTTGTGTTAGTGTGATATATTTTGTGGATGCAAATGATATATATTATTTTTACAGAATTATGATTATGAAACTATTTATTTATTTATCCTTTTTAGTACGAAATCAATAAGTTTAGTTAACACCAATTAAATCTTCTAATGAATAAGTCTGGGTATGAAGTTAAATAAAATAAAAAATTCAAATTGTTTTAAATCATTGTGTAATTGGAGGGAGATTTTTCCTTAAACCTACATATTTATTTTAATTCAGAGTTATATTTGAATATGTAATTGAATAAATGTGTGTATGCACTATTACACATTGTTTCTCTATTATCTGTGTATGCAAACGGTTAATATATGATGAGATGTATGTGTGAGCAGTAGGCAGTCTATTTATGTTTAGCCATTGGAAAAATGGGTGCTTGAATCTAGGTTAAGCTTGCCTTGTATTTGTAATGTCTGAACGTTAAAAGTAGAAAAAAATTATCCTTATAGTGGGGCGAGTGTATGTATTTTATGCATGTGCATGAATTGACACTGACGCCCTTCCAAATTGTAGGACTAACGGGTAGTGGTTGATGTCAGTTGGCCGGGGAATAATGACAAGTTTAGACGAGCCTTACCCCAACCACCCGATAGTTACAACCTTGAAAATGTTAATTTTTTAAAATTTTAATTTTTTTCTTTTCTTTGCTGGCTAATTTCATTCTGTCTGAACACTTTTGAGAACAATTTAAAAAGTTTTAATTTAATATTCAGTTGATCGTGCATCAGAAGAGATGTATTAGCATTGAAACGCTGGTAAACTCGCATAGGGTTTTCTAATGTCTCTCTCTCTCTCTCTCTCTCTCTCTCTCTCTCTATATATATATATATATATATATATATATATAAAGTAAGGAAGTTAACATCTTTGAAGCACGGATTAGAATGTATTAAATATTTTTGAAAATCAACAATATATATATATATATATATATGTGTGTGTGTGTGTGTGTGTGTGTGTGTGATTTACAACTTAAATTCAATGCAAATCTGAAATGTTTAAATTTTCAAATGAGAGGTTGTGCCCATATTATGCCCCCTAAAATCCCTTTAAAATACTCCAAAGAAACTGAAATTTGGGGAATATTTATTAAATGATGTTTAATATTTCACAAAAATAAGAGGTATTTTAAATTTCACAAAGAGCATCCACCCACATGTTACCCTCCTTGCACAAAGCTAAATTAAACAAAATATAGCCCACATTACAACCTATTACATCTAGCAGCTATGTTCCAAAATTCATAATGATCGGTTAATTAGTTTAGGAGTGAAACCTGTACATACAAATATATAAACGTATAAATACACCTAACTTTATATAAATAGAGATATATATTTATTTGGTTTGTTCATTAAAACATGTTTTCAAAACTATATATTTTTAACAGGTTTACTTTCTTAATACATTTTTCAGAACAATTGGATTACCTCCCTTTTTGTCTAGATTATAGATTCATAAGAAAATATCTGTAATTAATAATCAATAGATTTAAGATTTTAATCTGCTTGAAACATTTTCAAAAATGAATGAAAGAGCTTAAAGCCAAGGTTTATGTTTCAGAGACGCGTTTTTGCATTTAAAATATTTCAGATGTTATTTGAATAAACATTACATTATATGAAAAATAGATGGAAAATATTTCTGAAAGTCAGATCCTTATTTGTTATAAGGTTGTTTTATATTTGGGTTTTATGGATGGCATATGCATAATTTTCGTATTGCTAAGCTGTAGTTTATGATTGTTAATTATCCATTTTATTGTCATGTCATTGTTGCGCTGTGCGAAAACTTCACTATAAACATTTTGATGAGATGTAAATATTTACCTTAAAAGGAAAGAACAGCAAGGAATTTATTGGTTGCAAGAGAAAATGGCTTTTGTAATAAATGAAAATTAGCATATATGTTTGAGAGAAATTGAAGGGGAATTAGTGTCGAAGTAAAAAGAGGGATGAAAAACACAAGTTGAAATAGAAAGAATACGAACAAAAGGAATGAAAATGTGAGAGAAGACAATGAGTAAGGTGAAAAGAAAAGAGAGTAATTAAGATGAAAAAGGTAAAGCAGGAAAAGGAAAGAGAAAGAAAATACAAAAAATGAGAAAGAGAGAAAGGCATATAAAAGAGAGAATGTGAATTAAAGAGAGGGAGATGGAAATTAGAGAAATTAAATTAGAAAAGGAAACTAAAAATGCTAAATTAAATAGGAAAAGAAAAAGGGAAACGAGGAAGAAGAGGGAAAAAAATGGAAGAGAATGAGAGAAAAAAGAGGATATGAATAAAAGAAATGGAGGGAGAGTAAGAAGGAAACGAAAGTGAAAAAAGAAAAAGAGAGAACTGAAAGGAAAGTAAAAGAAGATAAGTAAAAAGGGAACAAGAAAAGATAAAGAAAATGAAAAAAAGTATGAGGAAAAGGAGAAAGAAAATAAAAAGAGGGTGAAAAGAAATGAAAAAGCGAAATGAAAGGAAAGAAATGAAGAAGGAGGAGATGGAAAAGAAGAGAGAAATGTAAAAAGAAAATGAGAGAGAAAAAATGAAAGAGAAGAAAAGGAGGAAGGAAACTAAAAAAAAGAAGGGATATGAGAGAGAGAAAAAGAGACAGAGAGTAGAGAATGAAATTAAAGAAAGGAGGAAAAAAGAAAGAATGATAACTTTTATCAAAAACGTAAATCACATTATTTAAAATCAAATTATCGTCAAATATTTTGACTCTTATTATCACAATGTTTTGAATAGTCTACACTCGGATAATCTGCAAGGTCTATCACAGTGTAATTTTCTAGGAATTTTGAACCAGTAAGTAATAGTCTGCTCATTCCACTCAATGTTTCCAATCCTCTCGTGGTGGCATTCATTGTCCAACCGACAATTTCTTTGACACTTATCCTCGAGTAGCCCTAGGGTCTAGATAAGTGGTGACCCATTATTAAAACACAAATTTCTTAACCTTTTAATTGTGGTTCTTATAAAAAGCCCTTTAACCCACCCGTGACGTCACCAGTTGGCCGCTCCTGGGCTGGTTAGTCACGTGATCCTGTTGGTACAAAAGGTGCTGCTCCGAAGAAGGCCATGGTTGTCGAAGAGGCCTCTCATAAGGTTACATCCACCCCCACGTTGTGTTTGTTTAGATAAGTGGGTGACCGTTGAGGGGGAATCAGGGACTCGGGATCCCTGTGGAATGAAAGGTCATTCATGCAGAACTGTTGAAGGGAAGAAATCAAGTCCGTTGTGGTTTTCTTAGAAAATAATTATTCTTAATAATGAATAATGAAATAAAATATACACTTGTTGAGTCACTAGGCCAGTTGGCCAGATAATGTTGAGTTCACTCTGGTATGTAATTGGACCGATGGACAATTTATCCTTCTATCAGTGGCGTGCTGTTCTAAGCTTGGGCGAGGACACACGTATCCCGATAGAGAAGGATTCATATGTCCGTTTCTCTCATTGATTAATTCACGGTCTGCTTGGTGTAACTCTGACTAGTCCTCGCCCAATGCTTATCACCGACTGGCAAACTCTCTCAACTTCAACTCACTTATATGGAAATCGCTTGTGAATTTAACAACAAAGTTCAACTTCGATAATGTTATTGAGACATAAGATGTTTATAGGTCACTCTGACAATATAAACCAAACTTGAAAATTGTTTATCCTTATTCAAATTATAAGTATATTACATTTCCACTGTTTTCCAATTCGAAACAACAAGGTTCAACTCCGATAATGCCATCTGAGATTGAAGATGTTTTGAGGTCACTGACCATATAAATTGATATATGAACTTGTTTATCTTCAGTGGAGAAGTGTTATTTATCAAGCTAATTCTCATTTTGTTTATTTGAGGTCCAATGTTGGTTAATGTTTATGGATACATAAGAGGTCTATAGGTCACTCTGACAATATAATTGATATATGAACTTGTTTATCTTCAGTGGAGAAATGTTATTTATCAAGCTAATTCTCATTTTGTTTATTTGAGGTCCAATGTTGGTTAATTTTTATGGATACAGAAGAGGTCTATAGGTCACTCTGACAATATAAATTGATACTCTTATTTCAAACCAGAAATTATATTATATTCTACTGGGCCAATTTATACTAGCCGTGTATGCTGGGCGCCGACCATCGTAGGGCCAGTTAATATTGTCACACTTATTGCTTAACTGCTATTTAATAAATAATGTGCTCGCTGAGTTATGGATTTATAGTCATACTTATAGTTCTACTAGTTTGGTTTTGTTCGTCCATGGCTTAGGGTTTTAAGTCACTTAGATCGATTTATACAAGGGACCCCGTGCATGCCTAAGTGGGGGACGCTATGATGACTTTATGAGTGTCACGTGTTCAAAAAGTTTATTGATGCTAGGAAGGCAGTGAAATTAGTCAGCCCATCGTCCTTATATATATTTATGTTTCAATGTTTTATTTGCTAATCGTATGTTTATTTGTTTTTCATTTTCATTCTTCCTCACCATTTACCTTTAGAAAAGGCAAACGCTGAGACTGATCTGTTTTAACAGATCTCAGCATAAATAATATATGAATGCTTATCTTGACTTGTAATAAAATATTACAATGTTCACATGGTCTTTTGATTTTTAATATATCGCTAGATCATCTGTGTCTAGACGGCTCGTTTATAATATTTAGTGGCTCAGTCTTTTCTATGTAATATTATGCCATTCGCCTGATTTATTCCCTGCTTCCTTTGTTCCAGCTCATTTGACCACTAGATCTTCATCAATTCACTGTTAAGATAGCTCGTTGTAATACAGCTTCCTACCCCAGTAGCTTCTTTCCAAGAACTGCAGGCTTGTGGTACTTCCTTCCTGCTGACTGCTTTCTCCCTACCTATACTTCGTTTCAAAATCAAGACTAAGGTAAATAGGCATCTTCTGTTTTTGCGCTAATCATCTTTTGTTCTTTTTTGCTCATTACATCAAGTAGCTTCATGCCTTGTCTGGAACGACTTCCATAATATATATATATAGTCACTGTCAGCATAGACATCATAATTTTGTTACTTCATCATTTCTGACGTTATAAAGGATATCTTCCTAATGTTTTCCACCAATTATTAATGGACGACGTCACAAAATGACATATTACTTTTAACTATTTTACTTACAACATATTACTTGTTAATTATGTTACTTTTGACATATTACTTTTAACTATTTTACTTTGAACATATTACTTGCTAACTATGTTACTTAGACCATATTACTTGAGAACTATGTTACTTTGAACCTATTACATGTTCACTATGTTACTTTTGACATATTACTTTTAACTATTTTACTTTGAACATATTACTTGCTAACTATGTTACTTAGAACATATTACTTGTTAACTATGTTACTTTGAACATACCAAATGTTAACTATTTTACTTTGAAAATATTACTTGTTAACTATGTTACTTTGAACATATTAAATGTTAACTATTTTACTTTTAACATATTACTTGCTAACTATGTTACTTAGAACATATTACTTGTTAACTACGTTACTTTGAACATACCAAATGTTAACTATTTTACTTTGAAGATATTACTTGTAAACTATTTTACTTTGAACATATTACTTGTTAACTATGTTACTTTATTACTTGCTAACTATGTTAGCATATTACTTGTTGATTATGTTACCATGAACCTATTACTTGTTTACTATGTTACATTCGACATGTTACTTTTAACTATTTTACTTTAAACATATTACTGTTTCACTATGTTACTTTAAACGTATTACTTGTTGAGTATGTTACTTTGAACTTACTACTTGTTAACTATGTTATGTTTAACCCATTATTAATTAACTATGTTACTTTGTTAGCTATGTAATTTTGAACACATTACTTGTTTACTATGTTATTTTAACATATTACTTGTTAACTATCTTACATTGAACATAGTACTTGTTAATTATGTTACTTTGAACATATTAGTTGATAACTATATACATTGAATATATTACTTGTTAACTATGTTACTTTGAACATATTATTTTTAAACTATGTTACTTTAAACATATTGTAATATCAGCGGTAATTGATACCCATCTCACCCCTTTATTAATAATGGAATATGCTACATTTGTGTAGTATATTAGGAGTGAATATTTTATCCTATTTGTGACAGTAAACAACAAATAGTTAAATAAAACTTATCAGTAAGTTATTCCGGCTTCCAGTTTTTATTACAATTTATTTAACTTAATTATGGAACGTTACCTGAAACCCAACCGTCTAGACCTCGATATGGCCGACTCGGAATCTACTGACAAATGGTGGCGCTAGAGGAAAATGTTTGAAGGATTCCTTACAGCTCTACAGTTATCGTCAAACACAGCTTTAACAGGTACTGAAAAATATACTCTTCTGTTACACTATGTTTCCACTCCAATTTATGGAAATTTATCTGAATGTGAGAATTACGAAACTGCCGTGGACATTTTAGAAGCCATGTTTGTCAAGAAAAACAATACCATTTTTGCTAGACATTCAGTTCATACCCGGCGTCAACAACCAGAAGAAATCCTTTAGCAGCACCTTCAGATTCTAAAGACATTAAGTTGCGAGTGTGAATCTACAGCTTTAACTGCGAACCAAGCGAGAGATGTTTTTATCAGAGACGCATTTATTAATGGAATACAGTCCAACCCAATAAAACAAAGATTACTAGAGAATAAAGACTAACAGCTTATGAACAAGCCCTAACGTTAGACATGGTACAGAAGCAGTCTGTCTTTTATTTACAACCCGAGATTGTAGGAACTGCTATTATACGCCCTCCTCTGCAAGTTCAAAATTCTTCCATTATTCAAGATCCTCCCACACCCCCTTCTAACGATCATGAACAACTTATCCCTGCCGCCTCAGCTGGATCCACATGCTACTTTTGTGACCTCCATATACATTATCATTCATCCTGCCCGGCTCGAGACGTTAGATGCCACAAGTGCGGTAAGCAAGGACATTTTTCAAAAGTTTGCCGGTCAGCTTCTTCAGAAAAAAAACCGTTCTACTCTATCACCAATTACAGTATCAGCTGCGTTCCCCGGCTGCCTCTCAAAGACAATTGTAAGGGTTAAATTAAATGGATTGACTATTTATGCTCTTATTGATACAGGCAGTTCCGAAAATTTTATTAATGCCAGTATCGTAAAAGCGAATAAATGAGAAGTCTTTCCTTGTTCCAACCAAATATCAATGGCAAATTCATCTTTATTGTCCCATGTAATTGGATACTGCATTGTTAATCTGAAACTAAAAGGAAACTCCTATCACGTGATCAAATTATTGGTAATGAAAAACCTCTGCTGTGAGGTGATTTTGGGTCACAATTTCCTAAAACAACATTCATGTGTTAAAATCCCCTTTGATGGCCCCAAGACGGTCCTAAGCATATGCGGACTAGCAGCTGTCAAAGTGTGACACCCGTCACTTTTTACAAACTTGACTCCTGACTGCAAACCAGTAGCAGTAAAATCAAGACGATATTCACAAGAGGACAAACAGTTCATAGGAGCAGAAGTAACTAAACTGTTTCAGGAAGGAGTTACAGAGCTAAGTGAATCTCCATGAAGAGCCCAGGTCTTCGTAACAGCCATTGGAAATCACAAAAAAAGGATGGTCATTGACTATTCCCAGACTGTCAACAGATACACATTACTTGATGCTTATCCACTGCCTTGTATTGACGAAATGATTTCTAATATTGCTAAATAGCACATTTTCAGTACTTTAGTCCTCAGAAGTGCCTACCATTAGGTACCTATCAAGCCAGAGGATAAGCCCTACACAGCATTTGTTGCCTGCGGTTGCCTATACCAGTTCTGCGAATTCTGTTGGGATAACAAACGGTGTGGATAGCTTCCATGGGGTTATAATTATAGATGAAATAAATTCCAATGAAAAATTGAAGGGTACTGTTGCATATATAGACAATGTCACAGTGTGTGGACATAACTAAGCTGAACATAACCTCAACCTTAAACGATTCATGGCTGCCATCAAGAAATATAATCTGACTTTGAACAGTGAAAAATGTTCCTACAATTTGAAAAGCATCAAGCTATTTGGATACATTGTCAAAAATAGCACCATGAGGGCAGATCCTGAACGACTGAAACCCCTAATGGAATTACCAATCCCTGGAAACATGCCAATGGGTTGCGTCTTTTTTAGAAAAAATACACCCATCTACTTTAACTTTGTCCTATTCCACCAACAAAGCATTTCAAAACATGAAAAAGGGCATTGCTCAGTCTGCCATTTCTGCTGTGGATCCTTTCATTCCTCTATTAGTTGAGACGGATACCTCTGCCTGTGCTATAGCTTCCTCGCTAAGACAATGTCCTGTAGTCCTGTAGCTTTTTTTTCAAGAACACTTTCACGGTCCGAGCGACAACACTCGGCAATAGAAAAAGAGGCGTACGCCATAGTTGAGGTATTACGAAAATGGAGGAATTACCTAATCGGTCGACATTTTAAACTAATCACTGATCAAAAGTCGGTCTTGTTTATGTTTCACACGAAAACAATGAATAAAATAAAAAACGAAAAGATACCGAGATGGAGAATGGAGCTTTCTTGCTACTCATTAGACGTCACTTATACCCTGGTAAGAAGAATGTCGCAGCCGAAGCGCTTTCAAGTGTATGTGGCCTAGTAACTGGCTCAGATGATCTTCAATATATACACAGGGAATTGTGTCACCCAGGTATCACAAGAATGACTCACATAGTCAGGAGCAGAAACTTGCCATATTCTGTCAAAGACATAAAAAGAATTATGAACTCTTGTCGGATATGCACACAAAATAAGCACAGGTTCTACAAATCCCCTCCAGCAACACTCATTAAGGCCACACAACCTTTTGAAAGGCTTAACCTATATTTTAAGGTCCCTCTGCCCTCTAAGACTAAAAATAAATACATGCTTACAATAATAGACGAGTACTCATGATTTCCATTTGTCACCTCTGCACAGACGTAATGGCTGCAACAGTAATTCAACGTCTCTGCTCCATTTTTGTCGCTTTTGAGTGCCCGCATATATCCACTCAGATCGTGGATTCGCTTTTATGTCGGACGAACTCAAGAAATTTCTGCATGAATAAAGAGCAGCTGTAAGTGGAACAAATCCTCACAATCCTCAAGGAAACGAACAGTGCGAAAGATACAATGGCATAATATGGAAGACAGTACAGTTGGTGTCCGCAAATCGCAAGAGTCCGATCCCTGATTGGGAAAGTCTCATACGCTATTAGGACTCTATTATGTACAGCGACAAACGCTACTTCACATGAGAGATTCTTCTTGTTCCCACGACAAAGCTCAGCAGGTATCTCACTCCCCTCGTGGCTCACACAACATGGAACAATTTTACTAAAACGCCATGTTCGTTTCAGTAAACATGACCCATTAGTGAGCGAGGTAGAATTAATCGAAGCGAACCCCCAGTATTCACTGGTCCGAAATTTGGAAGGAAGGCAATCTACTGTCTCCTTAAGGGATCTAGCCCCAGCAGGGAATGTATCTGAACGTAGAACTACTGTAGAGGGATATAGGGCCCCGATACACGGAACAAGTCTGACCCAGTTAAGTGATCTTGCGCCATATACGTCAAGTCCAGAGTCCTTACAAAACGAATCTAAATATTCTAACAGAGTCCAATCTGACTCTAGTTCTGACGACCAATGGATACCACAAAAGCGGCTTCACCCAATATCTTAGACAAATAATCTTCAGACACCAAACGACCAAAGTGCCAAAGAAAACAACAGCATTTCAAAGCAAAATCTTTTAGTCCTAAGCCAGACGCACGAGACAGTCCCGAAACGTCGTTACGTTCCGATAAGCCTAGGTTAGAGATGGATGTCGGGTGAGAACAACCAAGACGCCCTCAAATAACTCTACGAATAAGTGGCTAGGTGGAGGAAAATGTAATATCAAAGGCAATTCATACTCATCTCACTTCTTTGTTAATAATGGAATATATTACATTCGGTAGTATATTAGGAGTGAATATTTTATCCTATTTGTGACAGTAAGCACCGAAAAGTTAAATAAAACTTATCAGTAAGTTATTCCGGCCTCCAGTTTTTATTACACATATTACTCGTTAACCATGATACTAAGAACATATTTCTTATCAACTATGTTACTTTTAACATGTTAATTATTAACTATGTTACTTTGAACATACTAATTGTTAGCTATGTTATGTTTAACACATTACTTGTTAACTATGTTATTTTGAACACATTATTACTTCACTATGTAACTTTAAAAATATTACATGTTAACTATGTTACGTTGTACATATTACTTTTAAACTATGTTACTCTGAACATATTACTTGTTAACTATGTTACTTTGAACATATTACTTGTTAACTATGTTACTTTATTACTTGCTAACTATGTTACTGAAAACATATTACTTGTTAACTATGCTACTTTGAAAATATTAAGTGTTAACTACTTTACTTTGAACATATTACTTCTTAACTGTTACGTTTAACATATTACTTGTTAACTATTTTACTATGAACCAGGCACGTAGCCAGACTTCTAACTTAGGGGGGCAAGACATTTTTAGGGGGGGCTAGGCATTTTTAGGGGGGGGGGCAAAACTAATATTGATATTCTAGTATGGGTGACGTTTTGGTTCAGTGTGTGTGTGTACTGATATATAAATATAAATAAGTAGATACAAAATTTCAATTTCTTTTATATAATCTAAATATATTGTTGTGTATTTCGGTAGGTACATGTAAATAACAACATAAGCATAGTAAAGTACATAAAGCATAGTAAACACAGTAATAATAACATAAAGTTCATAAAATAAGGTAGCTACTTGCTAGCTCTACAGAATTCTATTATAATCTTCTATTTGTACGTGGGGTTTATACCCTACCAATGCTGTTTTTCTTTCAACTTCATCTCGGGTGAAATCTGGGATTTTTTTCTATGTTAATTTCAAAAATGTTGAATGTAACATTCACAATTTTTTAAATTAATAGTTGCAACTGACAACAAAAAGAAAAAAACGTATTTGAGATTCGTGATAAAATACAAAAATAATTTTTTAAATTAATTCCCACTTTCATTTGAAAATAATTTAGGTTGCTAGTATTCATTTCTATCTTTTGAATGAAGACACCACTTTCTTTTATAAATTAAAAAAAATATCTTTAAAAGAAGCTGGCAGAACAACAACGTGCATTAATTTTGTGTTTATATTACATCATTTGGATTATAATTATTTAATTGATAATTTATAATATTAAATAGTGTGAATTAACAATATTTAAAAATATATATTTGGTAAGTTGACAAAAAAGACAGATACACTGACAATCTCTTTCACTAGGCAGGAAACAGGTGAAAAGCATCGAGGCGTTGTTTCCCTCACCACTTGATCTGAAACTAGCGAAGTTATGTTTGAGTTTGAGAACACATACATTTTAATTTTTTTTCTTTTTACAAGGTAACATAAATTTAAATCATATTTAGATGTTATTATGGTCAATAGATTTATTTTAACTGGTAGTTTAAAATCCGTAAATATTTATTATGGTATCGTTAGTACCAGGAATGGAAAATTAAGTTTAAAAAAAATAAAATCCAAAGAAGCGTTTTTGACATCGGAAATTATGTTAAAAATTGGTGGGAGGTCCTCTCTTGGTGGGTGACCCAGGGCCCCAACCCCGTGGCCCCTTAATCCGGCCCTGCTGTAAAATATATTACACAAAAGTAAATACTGGTTCATAATGAAGAAGTATAGTTGACTAGGAAATATAAGAGTATTTATATTTATAATATTTTTTGGATCACAAATTTCAGGGGGTGCAAATGTAATTGCAGGGGGGGGGCAATGCCCCCCCCCCCCGGCACCCCCTGGCTACGTGGGGGCTATGAACACATTATTACTTAACTATGTTACTTTGAACATATTATCTGTTAACTATGTTACTTTGAACATATTACTTGTAAACTACGTTACTTTATTACTTTCTAACTATGTTACATAAAACATATTACTTGTAAACTATGTTACTTTAAACATCTTACTTGTTAACTATGTTACTTTATTACTTGTTTACTATGTTACTTTGAACATATTAAATGCTACCTATTTTATTTTGAACGTATTACACCATTTTACTTTGAACATATTACGTCTTAACTATGTTACTTTATTACTTGCTAACTATGTTACTTAGACTATATTACTTGTT
Organism: Sepiola atlantica; assembly: GCA_963556195.1. Taxonomy (NCBI): domain Eukaryota; kingdom Metazoa; phylum Mollusca; class Cephalopoda; order Sepiida; family Sepiolidae; genus Sepiola; species Sepiola atlantica. The sequence continues at coordinate 134,933,363 of OY744523.1, forward strand.
AACTATGTTACTGAGAAAATATTACTAGTTAACTATGTTACTTTATTACTTGATAACTATGTTGCCCAATACATATTACTTGTAAAATATGTTACTTAATTAATTGCTAACTATGTTACTTAGAACGTATTACTCGTTAACTATGTTACTTTGAACATATTAAATCTTAACTCTGTTCCTTAGAAAATATTACTTGTTTACTATGTTACTTTATTACTTGCTAACTACGTTACTTAGACTATATTACTTGTTAACTATATTATTTTTTACATATTACTGTCTAACTATGTTACTGAGAACATATTACTTGTTAACTATGTAACTTTGAACATATTGTTAGCTATGTTACTTTATTACTTGCTAACTATGTTATTTAGAAAATATTACTTGTTAAATATGTAACTTTGAACATATTGTTAGCTATGTTACTTTATTACTTGCTAACTATGTTATTTAGAACATATTACTTGTTAAATATGTAACTTTGAACATATTACCTGTTAATAATGTTACTTTGAACAAATTAGAAACAGATTTTGTTTAAAATCTAGAATTAGACCAACGTGTCAGGATACTTCGTCAGATAGGAAGTCACAAAAAACACGTAACAAATAAGCCGTGAAGAAGTTTCTAGGAGAATGCAGGCATACTTTGGGGAAGATGTTTCTATTTACCGATGGCGGATGACTGTATGTATACTGGAAAAGAAAAAAGAAAACCATGAAAGCATTGTTTAACCTCAATTGATTTGTGCTGTCAGGATTTGCAACCGCTGCTATTAATAGACATGCATGCATCATTATCATCATCATTGTTAATCTATGCGAGTGATGTCCCCCTGAACACTCTCCCAGGCTGGAGGTGGCTTCCGGCCGGAAGTGATGAGACCGCCATTATTGTTTTACCTATTATCTGTAATGGAGCGCGAATAAAATATTCTCTCCATATACGTTATCGAAGTCCGTGTTTACATTCCTTTTGTTACACAGTAACACCTGTCTATTTTCTTATTAACATTGGTAGCAGAGCGAAAAGTTGTTATGGCTTCAAAACTCATTTCACCGCCTGTTTTAATTAACGACAAGTACAGCACATGGAAAAAAGAGATGCTCATTTGGGAAATGGCTACTTTGCTTGATAAAACGAAACGTGCCCCTGTAGTATTTCTTTCTCTGGAAGGAAAACCCAGAGAAGCTGTTTTAGAATTGGACGTGGCGGCTCTTAATTCCGAGGATGGAATGACGCATCTATACGAAAAACTGGATACCCTTTTTTTAGAAGATGTCAATCAGTCGGCTTTTCTAGCCTACGAGACGTTTGAAGCCTACCACAGACAGCCCAACACATCAGTGGAAGACTTTCTTATTAACTTCGGCCGACATGTCGCCAAGTTGAAAGATTTCAACATCGCCCTACCCGAACCCGTACTTGCGTTCAGGGCATTGAAAGGTGCCGCTCTCACTCCAGAAGATGAAAGATTAGTCAAAGCCACCGTCGGCGAATTGACACTATCTTCCATGTCGGGGCAGTTAAGAAAGATCATGCACAGACAGTCTTCAAACGCACCGTCTAGCAACACGACGCCCGTCGTGATAAAGAATGAAGATGTTGTTTATACGGAAAATGACACGGACTCTAACGAGATATATTACAGTCGTTCTTCGCACCGACGTGATTCGAATTTTAACAATCGACGAGGAAAAACAAACCGTGGTGGAAGACGACATGTCAACAATACCAAAACACGCTCCACTGACACAAAAAAAATAAACCCGCTCGGTCCTGAAGGGAACACCACTGTGTGTTTTAAATGTGGATGCAAGTTTCACTGGTCTTATAACTACCCTTACGTTAACGATACCAGAGATAAACGTGAGGACAACGAAGATGAGAGTTATCTTTCCCTGGCCAACATCGTGCTTATGAGTCAGCAAAAACGTGAGGAAAACGGCAACACTCTTCTAGGTGAGACACTTGGTTCAGCTGTCCTAGATAGTGGTGCATCTGGTACCGTTTGCGGGACAAAATGGTATGAATGTTTTCTTGAGACATTAACAGATGCACAGAAAAAAAAGATAATCACTAAAAAAGGAGTCCCTATTACCAAACCTCTACCGGACAGGGGTAAGTTCAAACATACTTTTTGTTAAAGAAATCTCCTCGAAAAACAAGTCAGAAAAATTAAAAATTGCAACCAAATTACATAGACAATTTAGTCATCCTAGTAGTAAAAAGTTATGTGACTTAGTTAGGAATGCAGGTATAAGAGATCCCGAATTCATAAAAATTTTGCAAGCACTTCCACGTTCCTGTGAAGTATGTATTTGCTATAAAAGGACTGAACCTAAACCTATTGTTGGATTCACTTTGGGATCATATTTTAATGAAACTGTTGCCATGGATATTAAAGAAATCAATGGTAACAAAGTACTGCACCTGATTGACCACGCTACCAGATACAGTGTCGGCGTAAGGATTCCTAGCAAGGAAAGATCTGACATAATCAGGCCTATATTTAAGCACTGGATAGCATATTTTGGGACTCCAGGATCTATCTTAACCGATAATGGCAGGGAATTTGATAACCAATCATTTCGGGACATGGCACAGAATTTAAATATTGTTGTGCGTACTACCGCTGCTGAAAGTCCATGGAGTAATGGCTTAAATGAAAGACATAATGGGATATTGGGAGAAATGGTAAAGAAGACCATAGAGGACACAAATTGTAGCTTTGATATAGCACTAGCATGGGCTATAAGCGCCAAGAATACACTTCACAGTGCTCACGGATTCAGTCCCAATCAACTTGTTTTTGGTAAGAATCCCAACCTGCCCTCCTTTTTGAATGACAAACTCCCTGCATTAGAAGGTGTCTCTACCAGTGAGGTTGTTGCCAGTAACCTGAATGCCATGCATGCAGCTAGAAAGCAGTTCATAATGTGTGAGTCTTCGGAAAAATTAAGACGTGCACTTCGTCATCAAGTAAGAACTGGTATAACACAATCATACAAAAATGGTGATATTGTGTTTTATAAGAGAAATCTCTGTGATAGATGGCTTGGTCCAGGAACTGTTATAGGATGGGAACACAAGCAGGTGCTTGTTAAACATGGAGGCACATATGTAAGAGTGCAACCCTGTCGTTTAGTGCTTCACCCAGAAGCATATCAAAGTTCCTCTGAAACTGAATCAGCAATTGAACCCACCACTTCACAAAGTGGGCTTGAAGGAACTTCAAACACACCAATTTCTGTGGAGAACAATGTGGATGAAGAATTAGGAACCCTGGACGATCAGGTTGCACAACATCAAACTGCGAAGGAGAGACATACACGACAAACACCCATGTTAAAAACAATTGAGCTTCCCAAACCAGGACAATCTATTAAGTGTAAACTTGCCAATGATGATGATTCAGAATGGAGAACATTGAATGTCATAAGTAGAGCGGGCAAAGCCACCGGCAAAAATAAGCATTTAATGAACGTGGCTATGGAACAAGGTGAACCATTTTGGCTAGACTTTGAACATGGAGTACTGGAATGGAAAGCAGGTGAAGTCGGACCAATAAGTGAAGATGAACCCACCTCTGGTAATGAGGAAAACATAATGATTTCTTCTTCTAATCATGACCTGGAAACAGCAAGGAAGAAAGAACTCCAAAGCTGGGTCGAAAATAAAGTTTACACCCAAGTACCTGACCAAGGCCAACCCAAGATATCCACAAGATGGGTTTATACTAATAAAAATGTCAATGACAAACAAGTTCATAAAGCCAGACTTGTAGCGAGAGGCTTTCAGGACAGGGATGCTGGCAATATAAGAAACGATTCTCCTACATGCTCTAAAGAAAGTCTACGTATAGCCTTGGCCATAATGGCATCTAACCATTGGGTGTGCAGGTCAATGGACATAAAAACAGCATTCCTACAGAGCAGAGAGTTAGACCGATTAGTCTATTTGGATCCTCCTAAGGAAGCCAATGTACCTCCAGGATATATTTGGAAACTCTCCAAATGTGTATATGGTTTAACTGATGCATCAAGATCCTGGTACCTGACACTCAAGGAGGAATTATTGAAGTCAGGAGCAGTCGTTTCAAAATATGATCAAGCCATATTTACATGGAACTTTGGCAACAAACTGCACGGTGTAATCGCTACTCATGTCGATGATTTTTGCTTTGCAGGCTCCGATATCTTTCAGACCAGAGTTATGGACAGGATTCGTCACTTGTTTGAGGTTAAGTCTGAAGAAGTGGAGGAGTTCCAGTATATAGGATTGAGCATAAGGAAAAACAGGAATGATGTTAAGCTTGGACAAGACGAATATGTCAAGAAGTTGAAGTGTATCCCACTGGAGAGAGGCAGAAATTCGAAGGATGCAATATCTACAACAGAAGTTACCGAAACCAGGCAATTGATCGGCCAACTTAATTGGTTAGCCACCCAAACCAGACCTGATCTTAGTTATGATGTTAGTGAGTTAAGTTCAATGCTAAAACAGGAAAACGTAGAATGTTTAAAACAGGTTAACAGGGTGGTAAAGAAAGCAAAAAAAGAAAAATCTCATATAGATATTCCTGATTTAGGGAATCTTGAGGACCTAAAGATTATTGCATATAGTGATGCCTCTTTTGGTAATTAAACCGATGGAGGTTCACAAGGAGGCTATATACTTTTTTGGTTGGAAGAAATGACAAGTATATGCCCATTGCTTGGCAATCCAAGCGGATTAGAAGAGTCGTCAAAAGTACCTTAGCTGCTGAAACATTAGCCATGGTTGACATGGCAGAATCCTGCATTTTTTATAGAAAATTGTTGTTAGAAGTATTGCAATTGAAGGACAGTATTGATAACATCAAGATCTTCTGCAAAACAGACAATTCATGTCTCTATGATTCTGTACATTCCTCAACCCAAATTTTGGATAAGAGACTTCGTATAGAGATGGCTATTCTGAGAGAAATGATTGACAGAAAAGAAATTGCAGAGGTCTCTTGGATACCAACTGATGTACAAATTGCTGACTCTCTGACAAAGAAAGGAGTGCCATCATTTAAGATCCTTGGTTTCATATCTGAGCCAAAGGAATCATCTGTATAATGTAAATACACCTTTTTTCCTCTTTTGCAGAATATATGATGCTTAATTGAAAAGAAGAGAAAAGAGGGGAAGAACTGTTAATCTATGCGAGTGATCTCCCCCTGAACACTCTCCCAGGCTGGAGGTGGCTTCCGGCCGGAAGTGATGAGACCGCCATTATTGTTTTACCTATTATCTGTAATGGAGCGCGAATAAAATATTCTCTCCATATACGTTATCGAAGTCCGTGTTTACATTCCGTTTGTTACACAGTAACACCTGTCTATTTTCTTATTAATAATCATCATCATCATCATCATCATCATCATCATCAGTTGCAGCAGCAGCAGTTTAACGTACGTTTTACATGATAGCATGTGTTGGGTGGCTTAAAGTAATTGACTTCCAAACTAACCTATCTCTGGCCACGTCTTTATTTATCCCTCTTTCTCTCAAGTGTATTTTTATCACTTTCATCCCCTGTTCTCAGTGGCCTTCCCTTGTGAACTGAACCAGCTACCTCAACTGTTCTACATCTACTAACTGAAGTAAACTCATCCATTCTTTCAACGTGTTTGTACAATTGAAGTTTTTTTTTATTCTGCACACATTTACTGATACTGTCCAGATTTTATCTTCCTCTAGGTCATCAGAACTAACCCTGAGTAAGACATACATGGGGAGGGGGCTTGTGAATTGAATTTACCAGGAACTTCTTTCTTTAGGGTGAATACCGCACCAGGTACCAGGTTGCACCATTGTGGGTTGAAGAAAATTCGACTGGTGTAAATTCTGGTGTCTTAAACCTAATGTTAAGTCTTGTCCAATTCAAAGTTGTTAGTTTACTGTATACAACAGACACAACGGGGAATAAAAAAACGATGAATACAATGTTTCGTCAGTGTTGTGGAGGGTTTCTTAGTTTTGTTTTTATCTCCGTACATAAAATGTTGGCAGAAAACATTACATGGAGTCCTGTTTAACAGTAACAATATATTAAAGAACAAATAACTATCCGATTAGAAATTTTAGAACAAATGAATATTCGATTAAAAAATTTTAGGTAATAATTTCATGTCAATCGAAAATATTTGAATCACATTACACATCCATCGTATCATTCTCATATAATTTCTCTCCAATGCATGTCCTCAACTGGCTAGGTTTCACTGGCATACATCATCACACTGCGTACTCATGAAGAAAATGAGAGAAAACGACCTACTGCTACGTGTCAACAAACCAACAAGACTCAAGTTGTCTATGTGATGAGTCACCGTCTAGATAATCTGCTGGAATCAAAGACTGTGTCCCCGTAGTGCTCTTTCCTCTCTTATTTGAGTCAGTATTAAATCTATATGCATAGATCTACTGATAAAGTTCCTTTATCCCATCACCCACACTTCACTTGAACACTATCTTAAATCTTATATATGGCTCTTTTTCTCAGCAAACTAACTGAACTCTGCCCTTGGGCCATGATAGAAGACATAATCACACATACACACTGGTACTTCTTAGATCACCAAAGTTAAGCGCCGTTAAGTCTGGTCAGTACGAGAAGGGGTAACCATTTGGGATTAGCAGGCACCGTATGTGGAAGGATGGCAACACCTCCCTGCAAAAACTGCAAAAAGAAAAATGTAGTTATCTCTCCTGACCAGGATATACATGCGACTGGGGATCGCTTATGAATTTAATTCCCTAGAATATTCCTCCTTCAGAGGAAGTCGGCTCAACCCAACCAGGATCAATGCTGCACCAGGTACTAGGTTAAGTCATGGGTCTTTGTGGAAAATTCTACTGGCGAAAATTCTGGAGTCTTAAACATAATGTCAAATTCAACGTTATTACTGTGTACAACATACACTAGGGAAATAATAAAAAAAACAAACACTGTGAACACAGACCTGCTGAAGCTGTGAAAGAGATGTTTCGACAGTGTGTTGGAGGCCTTCTAAGTTTTTCTTTTATAACTATACATAAAACGTTGCCAGAAAAATATTATATGTAGTCCTTTTTAACAGTAACAACTGTTACGATCGAGTCATAGAATTCTCTCGGTGACCACAGCGTGCTTGACCCTTTCTTTCATTTTCCATCCCTCGCCTGCCTGACTGCTACTAAGGGGGGGGAGGAAGGCGTATATGTAAACAACATTGACCACGGCGTGCTTGGCCCTTTCTTTCACTTCTCATCGGTCGCCCAGTTGACACGGATGTAGGCATACACCTTTCCCCTACTTGTTTCAAAGGAGTGGCCCGGAAAATGGATATAAAACAATAAAGAAGGATACAAGGAATCATGTCGTACAAAATGCTAATTCCCGGGCCAACCACCATGAAGGAAATTAAAGGATTTTGAATAAGAAGTCAGTTAGAGAATATATTTCGAAGCGTTCACTAGGTCGTGAAACTTTTCTTACGAAAAACTTGGAGTTGCTTGCTACCCGGATTTGAAGACGGAATCACCCTTTTCTGTCTACTAACGTGGGATTTAATAAAGATAAGGTGTATATCATCATATCTCTCAGTAAAGTAAACTCAATCGTCTCTATACATATTGCACATTGGCCAACAAACTTTTTTCCACTTTTTATATTGACACACACATGGCATCACGTTTGGTTCAAACAATAATACGTCTATTTCCTATCCTTCGAGAACCATATTTCTGAAATAAAACTTGCTTCAGTTTTATGTATATATATATATATATATATATATATATATAGTCTCGGAAGTTTCTCAACCATTAAAACTATATTAAAAAAAACAAAAACTTTTAGTCCCAAGTCTTTCAGTAGGAAATCACTCATGTAAGTCAATTTATTTTTTACAGTTATTATATTAGTTTGTTTCTAACACTATTTTAAGGGATCATCAGTTGTATATATATATCATTGTCCGTGTTTTTCTGTTACCATGTATTGCATTTCATGTGTTTGCTTATCAGTTCTCGTCCGATAGACAACTCCTCTGATGGGATGTGCAAAAAGAGCGAAAATACAAGTATCTTTAGTCGTGACGCAACATATAAAAAACGCTTCTAGTATTTTATGTTAATCTTACAAAAACTAAAATTCTGTAAAACGCACACTCCTTTTTTAAATAGCGAGAATACTGCTCTTTGGAAACAAAACAATGTATTATTTTTTTAACTACAAAATATTAGAGAATTATCCAATGTTAATGCAATCTTCAACATTAATACAATAAATTATACATTTTATGTGGAATGAAACTTTTAATATTCAAAATCATAGAAATTTTTTCTTTGTGCAAGTCCTCCAACGAGATTACCCGTGTGGAGGCAGAGAAAGTGATGATAGTATTACTTATGATAGGAATAATAATGATGCTGATGACCAATAGTAGGCCATGGCTATCACAACGGGTGGGGGTGTTACGTATATATATATATATATATATATATATATATATATATATGTATATATATGTATATATATATGTATACATATGTATATATTTATGTATATATATATACATATATTCATATATATATATGTAATATGTAATACTGACATAGGGCATATAATTACCGGTAATCTAGCGATAGTTAAAAATTCTAAATTAAGAAAACTCTTAAGTAAAGGCCCAAACTATAGAAAACCTAAATGTTTAAATTATGCGAAATGTGTTAAGGAAATAAATAAAGCGTTAGATAATTTCACTGCATCCATGGCAAAAAAACATAAACTATTACACTCTACATTTAACGCATGGAAAAATAATATACTTAGATTCGTAAATAAAAAAGTAGAACGTTTAAAAGAATTTAAGCACCCTAAAAGAACGAATCCCCTCCTTAGAAATCCACAAATAACCACGGAGCTTGAAATGCTTCAAAATAGGTTTGTACTAGTTCCTATTGATAAAGCGACAAATAATATAGCTTTTATCTGTAAAAAGTATTATATACAACGTTTATTGCTAGAAGTAGGAATAATAGGTGAAGTTTCAGATACTTATAAATTAAGTAATAATAAAAGCGATAACATTATTATAAACAATACTGTTATTTGTGAAAAATTAGGATTAAAATTAGAAGAAAAATACAAAAAACTTCCATCTATGTATTGGATACCTAAAATGCATAAAACACCAGTTGGCGCCCGTTTCATTGTTGCCTCAAAAATGTGCATCACTAAAGTAAGGCTGTGTCTAAAATCTTTAAATTAATTATAAACCAAATAAATAATTTCCATAAAAAAAAGTAAATTCTATAGTAATATAAACCTATTTTGGGTGGTAAATAATTCCGATCTAGTAAAAGAAAAATTAGATCGTATTAATTCTCGTAAACAGGCTAAATCAATCTCGACATATGATTTTAGTACATTATATACAAAAATACCACATAAAGAACTTATTAAAGAATTAGGTAATACTGTAGATTTAGCTTTTGCAGGAGGAAAAGGTAAATACATAGACTTTGCAAAATCTAAAGCCTTTTGGTGTAAAAATAAAAATGGTAAGACGAGTGTATCCCAAACTGGTCTGATAATGCTTATAAGTAACCTTAT
>OY744523.1:134947995-135115495 GCA_963556195.1 Sepiola atlantica
CAGAAAAAAAAAAAATTTTTTTTGACCGCCTTCCCCAATTTTTTTATCCTCCCCCCCCTATACATGTAAATATTTTTAATTAAAAAGGAAAAAAAAAACCCTAACCCTAACTGTAACGATGGGGTCAAAGTTAGCGTGGGTCCTAAAATGAAAAAGCACCAAAAAATCAAGTACAGTGAACACAGTGTGTGTGTGTGGGGGGGGGGGTTAGTTTAATGACCTTTTTTTAATTAAATAATTTGATTCTACAATCAGTTGTATAGTTTTCCAGTACAATGTGTTAGTTTATTTTGTTGACATTAAAGAAAAAAAAATCACATCTTTTTTTTAATAAATAAAACAGGTCGTGAAAAAATGATAATATTGGATATGAAAGTATTAAGAAATCAAATACAGTAAACACGAAAAGTTTTTTAATTCTCGCAAAGAAAAAGTTTACCTGAACTGTGTGTGTGTGCGTGTGCGTGTGCGTGTGTGCGTGCGTGCGTTTTTATATAGTAATTTTTAAATCAATTATTATTTTAATTAAACAATTTGATTTAATAAATTTGTGTTTTAAAACATAATGGCTAAGAATAAACAAACTTAGGACGGTTTTAAAAATGGAAAACTGAGCACGGTGGATTACAGCATTGTTGTTTACATATTAACATCGGCTGCTTAATCAGATCGCCATATTTAATTACCGGAGGGAGGGATGACACCACTGATTAAACAACTAATCGGCTGCTTAATGAGATCGCCATATTTTATTACCGGAGGGAGGGAGGACGCCACTTATTAAACAGCTAATGACTTTGCAATTTTAACAGTACTCGCGTTGAAATGGTTTAGAAACACGCCGGTTATGATTAAAATGGCTTTAATTAATTGTATGAATAATGTTTATTAATATAACCTTATCGGAAAATATTGTAAATACATATGTAAATTGGATAATAGCAGTTATAAGTGTATATTTGTAAATATGAATTTAATTGAAGGTTTAAAGGAATGACTTATGTTAATGGCAACACCCATCTGGTGTCTGAACGCCTTTTGATGACAGTATATAAAAAATTTCAAAAAGATTAGTTTCAGTTAAATAGTCATACTGGAGTTTCGGCTTCAGACAGACAGACAGATACATAAACTCCATTATTAATAGATTATTATTATTATTATTATTATTATTATTATATAAATCCTATAATAGGCCTATTTACCGGACTCTCTTCAGCCTCTATTTATGTCTGTCCCTTTTGTTAGGATTTGAAACCGACGGTACCGATGTTGTTCTTATCTTCTATTAATACAAATATTAATAAATATATATATATTTGTAAATATATAAAAATGTACAAAATATAGAAAATTATATAAAATATATAACATATATAAACAATATATACAACTATATAAACATAATGATATTTTGTATGCCAACTAATCCGGCAGAAAAAATGAAATAATGTCTGATATAGAAAATATAATAAGAGTTAATTAGTTGGACTAATCAACCTCTTCATTTCATGTCATGTTTTTGTCATGTTTTTGTTTTCTATGTCTTAGATGTTTTTTTTCTTCTACAAACTTCTTCAGAAACAATCAGTAAGAAGAAGACAGTGAAAACATTAGAAGCAACACAAAGCACAGATTGAAAAGACCATTAATCAATGATTATGCTCAGAATTATCATTCAACCACGATATATTTTTAAGTTCACATTTTCGTCCTTGCCCGCTCTTTTTAAGATCAATATCTACTTCAGATTTGAACTAAATTTCAAACGGCTTATAGTATTGAAAAAGACAGTTATTTAGCTACATGTTGACATAAAAAATCAAAATTCAAAATTTGATTTCATAGAAAAGGAATTACATTAAACGATGTGAATAGTGAAGCAAAGCAGTGTCCACATTGTAATTGATTTTTTAAAATAAATATCTTAATTTCAAATCTTATTCTTTGCTGCAATAAGTAAAAAGATTATTTTTCTTTACTTTACTAAAAGTAATAAGTGGTCCTGTACTTTTGCATTTGTAATAACTTGACTTGTACTTTTTCAGAATTATAATTGAAGAGTTCTAATGCAAAACGCGATAAACGCTATTTTAAAAATTACAAAATTACACTACAAAAAGTGTTGCATTTCAACACTTGACCACACCTCAAACTCACGTTTTACATAATATGACAACGGAATAATTTCTTACAACAAAATGAATTTTTAGCTGGAAAAGCAAATTTTAGTTTAGGGTTTATCTCGAGAAGAAAATCAGAATGATGAACTTACTTGGAAGAGTAATTCACCTGGCAAAAATCTGACTGAAATATAATAAACAAAACGGGATCACCATTTCTCACGAAATAAACGATCGCTTCACAACTAAAGAGTTTTGCAGATTTATTTACAGGAAACACAGGAACAAAATGAAGGTTGTACAATAGGTCGGTATTTATAGACAAGACGACATAATCTTATCCTGGAGTTCGTCGATTCATCTACCGTCGGCCCAGTAGAGAACGCAGAATTACATTTTGTCTGTTTAAGAATTGGGCTGGAACTGAAGTGTCATGTCGGTCAAGGAATCTGCGTTTGCGCCAAAACACGATTCATTATGTATAAATCTCATGCAGTGAAAAGGTGTGCTGATTGTTCATGCAGTGAACAGGCGATGGTTACATAATCGCCAAGCCGAATCACAACTCACCTCCAGTCACGTAGATCGATACAAAATAGTTTACTCATGTAACTGCTACATATTTATGGTGTTTTGCATTTTAACTCTTATACAAGAATATAATTTTCTCGCATTTTTTCAATGTAATTATACATACTAGAAGAATACTCGTCCCTGAACAGATTCATATTATGTGTGTTTATTTGCTGTGTTTATTTGTTAATATTTTTTAAAGTCTACAACGGAATAATCTTGTTTTTATAAATAACATCATGTTAACACTTTTCGTGTGTCTGTGTATGTGTGCATGTTTCTCGCCTCTACGTGACTTACACATTATCATGTTATTATTTACTATTAATATTATTGATATGCCCTTCCTGCTCCCAATCTTTCCTTTTAAACATCCACATTCAGAAGTTGCTATTCCTATTCTTCTTCTAATGTCGAATGAGAATCGAGGAACCACTGAGCTAAGAAACACAACATCTTCAGGGGTTTTTTTTCGACAGTTTTGTTGTCTATTGAGATACTATCTCCAGAAGAAGAGGCGATTTGGCATTTGCCCGGGTTCACTTTCATCTCCTATTTCTCACAAGAGGCTTCAAGCTTAGAAGTAAAGAGCTTAAACTTATCGAAGACAGCAGCAACAAGTGTGGTGTCATCAGCATTAAGAATATTAGTAGAGACATCTATCTCTATAATAATATGCTAAGGCATTTCAGGTTCGTATACACGTTATCACCTTTCATACACACTTAACAAAAATGAGATCGTCCAATCAGCAAAGATGATTGATTGGTAATTAATCTGATGTCGCTAAGGTAAACAATTTCGACTTTATCCATTTTAATCTTAAAATGAATTGTTCCAAAATCAAATTATGTCGTCCTGTTGACTAAAGCAGTACAATTTTAAATAAATACATTTCAAAAAGTGTCATTTGTTTTATTGATTTCAAAGAGGTGGATTGTTGAGTAAGTTACATTTGAGTTGGTTAATTTCATTATTATATCTTTTATTGTTAGTATTTGTTATTTCGTGTGTATACTTGTTACCCATTAAAGCGTTTTTTCCTGACCTTTTCATTGGCGTCGGATATTTTTTTTTTTTTTTAATTTTACTCCATCCATGGCTATCACCAGCTGTGTGTACTGGGAGGAACCGAAGGAAAAAGAGTTGGCTGAGAATATTTCTCAACACCCAATAGAAAAGTCTTAGCGGAGCAAGCCCCCCTCTTTCGAAATAGATGTTCACGAATTTATTGCAAAAGCAAAAACAATGCACCGAATTCCTATTTACTTGCCTCCCCACGAGCAAGGTCGGTTTTTAATGTGCAGAAAATCCAGCTGCCCCAAAAAGGGTCACTCTGGATTGGAACAAAAATAAAAATTGCTTCAGTCTAAAAGGATTTCTCCTTAACTGATCGAGGATAGAAAAGACGAAGTGCAGCATCAGAACAGATACTACACTTTGCTCCTAGCAAAAATAGTGCACCTAATTCGTCACGAAGAAAGGAATCATCATAGATTTGCCAAGACTGGAAGAATTTTCCAAACGGACTATCCCCCAATTTCAGTTTGGTCCCCCACTTTGGGTTCGGTCCCCCACTTTAGGTTCGGTCCCCCACTTTAGGCTCGGTCCCCCAATTTCAGTTCGGTCCCCCAATTTCGGTTCGGTCCCCCACTTTCAGTTCGGTCCCCCACTTTACGTGCGGTCCTCCACTTTAGGTTCAGTCCCCCACTTTGGGTTCGTTCCTCCACTTTGGGTCTGATCCCCCAATTTCAGTTCGGTCCCCCACTTTCAGTTCGGTCCCCCACTTTAGTTTTGGTCCCCCACTTTAGGCTCGGTCCCCCAATTTCAGTTCGGTCCCCCAATTTCGGTTCGGTCCCCCACTTTCAGTTCGGTCCCCCACTTTCAGTTCGGTCCCCCTCTTTCAGTTCGGACCCCCAATTTGGGTTCGGCCCCCCAATTTCGGTTCAGTCCCCCAATTTCGGTTCGGTCCCCCACTTTAGGTTCGGTCCCCCACTTTAGGCTCAGTCCCCCAATTTCGGTTCGGTCCCCCACTTTCAGTTCGGTCCCCCACTTTACGTTCGGTCCTCCACTTTAGGTTCGGTCCCCCACTTTGGGTTCGTTCCTCCACTTTAGGCTCGGTCCCCCAATTTCAGTTCGGTCCCCCACTTTAGGTTCGGTCCCCCACTTTGGGTCTGATCCCCCAATTTCAGTTCGGTCTCCCTTTGGGTTTGGTCCCCCAATTTCAGTACGGTCCCCCACTTAAGGTTCGGTCCTCCACTTAAGGTTCGGTCTCCCACTTTGGGTTCGGTCCCCCACTTTGGGTCTGATCCCCCAATTTGAGTTCGGTCCCCCACTTTCAGTTCGGTCCCCCACTTTAGGTTCGGTCCCCCACTTTAGGTTCGGTCCCCCACTTTAGGCTCAGTCCCCCAATTTCGGTTCGATCCCCCACTTTCAGTTCGGTCCCCCAATTTGGGTTCGGTCCCCCAATTTCAGTTCAGTCCCCAACTTTGTGTTCGGTCCCCCACTTTGTGTTCGGTCCCCCACTTTCGGTTCGGTCCCCCACTTTCAGTTCGGTCCCCCAATTTCGGTTCGTTCCTCCACTTTGGGTTCGGTCCCCCACTTTGGGTCTGATCCCCCACTTACAGTTCGGTCCCCCACTTTCTGTTCGGTCCCCCACTTTCAGTTCGGTCCCCCACTTTCGTTTCGGTCCCCCACTTTAGGTTCGGTCCCCCACTTTAGGCTCGGTCCCCCAATTTCAGTTCGGTCCCCCAATTTCGGTTCAGTCCCCCACTTTCAGTTCGGTCCCCCACTTTACGTTCGGTCCTCCACTTTAGGTTCGGTCCCCCACTTTGGGTTCGTTCCTCCACTTTAGGCTCGGTCCCCCAATTTCAGTTCGGTCCCCCACTTTCGGTTCGGTCCCCCACTTTACGTTCGGTCCTCCACTTTAGGTTCGGTCCCCCACTTTGGGTTCGTTCCTCCACTTTAGGCTCGGTCCCCCAATTTCAGTTCGGTCCCCCACTTTCGGTTCGGTCTCCTAATTTCGGTTCGGTCCTCTACTTTAAGTTCGGTCCCCCACTTTCAGTTCGGTTCCCCTAATTTCGGTTCGGTCCCCCACTTTCAGTTCGGTCCCCCACTTTAGGTTCGGTCTCCCACTTTGGGTCTGATCCCCCAATTTCAGTTCGGTCTCCCTTTGGGTTTGGTCCCCCAATTTCAGTACGGTCCCCCACTTAAGGTTCGGTCCTCCACTTAAGGTTCGGTCTCCCACTTTGGGTTCGGTCCCCCACTTTGGGTCTGATCCCCCAATTTCAGTCTGGTCCCCCACTTTCAGTTCGGTCCCCCACTTTAGGTTCGGTCCCCCACTTTAGGTTCGGTCCCCCACTTTAGGCTCGGTCCCCCAATTTCAGTTAGGTCTCCCAATTTCGGTTCGGTCCCCCGCTTTCAGTTCGGTCCCCCTCTTTCAGTTCGGTCCCCCAATTTGGGTTCAGTCCCCCAATTTCGGTTCGATCCCCCACTTTCAGTTCAGTCCCCAACTTTGTGTTCGGTCCCCCACTTTCGGTTCGGTCCCCCACTTTCAGTTTGGTCCCCCAATTTCGGTTCGGTCTTCCACTTTGGGTTCGGTCCCCCACTTTGGGTCTGATCCCCCACTTACAGTTCGGTCCCCCACTTTCTGTTAGGTCCCCCACTTTCAGTTCGGTCCCCCACTTTAGTTTCGGTCCCCCACTTTAGGCTCGGTCCCCTACTTTAGGCTCGGTCCCCCACTTTGGGTTCAGTCCCCCACTTTCAGTTCGGTCCCCCAATTTCGGTTCTGTCCTTCCATTTTGGTTTGGTCCCCCACTTTGGGTCTTATCCCCCAATTTCAGTTCGGTCCCCCACTTTGGGTTCGGCCCCCCACTTTCAGTTCGGTTCCCCCATGCTTTTCAGGATAGATGTTGTTTAAATATTATCCAAACCTATCACTACAGTAGCTCTATCTAGGACATTGATCACTTTTCTCCCGGACAACGCCGAGTACTTTGATAATCAAGGAGGCCTCCTGAGGACTACTGAAATCACTTAGGTATCCTCTCTCCTTCTGATCTGTGAAATAGTCCAAAGGGGAACGAAGATGGCGTTTAAATATTTTCCAAACCTATCACTAAAGTATCTCTATCTAGGATATTGAGCACTTTTTTCCTGGACAACGCCGAATACTTTGAAAATCAAAGAGACCTCTTGAGCACTACTGAAATGACTCTTACCGGTGGCCAGGTGCGGATGTGATTGAGCAACCCTTGTTTCACTACACACTCTTAACGTAGCCTTACTATGATGTTATTGATTTATCCGGACATAAGTTATGGGATGACCTGATACAACGGGACACAATTTAGTGCAAGACCGGGTACATCCGGCAAGGGATTAAGGGATGTTTTCAGTGACTCATCATTTTTATCGGATTATTACATAAGTACATTAGATTATTTCGAATTTAGTACTAATTAACGTTGAAAAAATTGTGTAAAATACGAAAAAACTGCTACCTTTTGTTGGAAAGTGGTCCGGTTAACCGTCAGCGAGTGAATCGTTTTTCGCAATTTTTAGATATTATGATTCCGGGATATGTACGGTGCTAAAGATATCAACTTTTTGACATGTCGCCGCATAGTTTTTGAGGAGAAGCTTCACATACAAACATACATACATACATACATACAGACAAGTGCCCTTTATATAAGAGATGTTAAATGAAGTAAACATCTATGCCAGGTGGGAAATTATAATTATAATCTTAAAAATTAAATCCCTTTCCTTTCTTTTTCGAACTTCAATAAGTCAATTAGATCGATCAGGGCAAGCCTTAGCATAATGTAACTGAAACACTTGTACCGAGCCGCTCCTTAAGGGCGACCCATACAAGACTAATATACAGTGCGTTTTAAAAAAAACCTGGCGGTTTAAAACTTGTCTATGAAATATTTATATTAAATACAGGTTGTTTCTATCTATCTGTAACAAATGATATCTTAAGTTTTTATGGCAGATACTTGAAGTATAGAAAGTTTAAATCAAGAAATATACAGAAAGTGGAATCTCAGTTTTTGGAAACATATTCGAAGATAAAAATATGATCTCAAAAGGATGCAATCTTTTGCATACTCGCTCCCCCGACCTCATACCGTTGGATTTCTGATTTGAAAGTCAGGGTGTTTCACTAACAGCAATCAAGAAGCCTTAAAGAACTTCAAAGTCACACTGAAGAAGAATGCACAAGTCACGCATGAGGAGCTGGACAACACTTTGGATCTGTAAAATTCTGTAAACCTTGATGTTTTGTTTAATTCATGTATTCATGTATTCTCCTGTCTTTTAAATATTCCCCTCCTATTTAGTGAGGTGCCATGCGCATATACGCAACCCATTGATCTGAGCCTGTTTCCCCAAAGATTCCGTAAAGGATATTGTTACTGTAAGTCAAATTGTGTGCTAGTAGTTATGATAACATAGTGTGAAACACAGGTGAAGTTCCGGAAGATTGGAAAAACGGAGCGGTTGTTTGCATTCATAAGAAAAGCAATCTTGTCGATTGAAGGGGGTGACCCTTCTCTCTATACCAAGGAAGGTTTATTGTCAAATGATCCTGAAACGTATACATGATATGGTTGACCAAGAGCGACGTGATCAAGTAGCCAGATTTCAGCCAAAACGTTTTTGTGCCAAACAAACTTTTCATGCTACGCCGCATAATTGAGAAACACGTCAAATTTCAAAAGCTTCTTGCCATCAGTTTTATAGATTTATCCAAGAAATTTGACAGCATTCACCGGCGATCATTCTGGAAGATCTTGCACGAGTATGGCCTGCCGGAAAAAAAATCATCACTGCAATAAAGAAAATTTATGCAACCTCCAAATGTTGCATATAATCAGAAGATGGTTTCAGTGACTGGTTTGTGGTGATCACTGGAGTTCGCTAAGGATGTTTGCTTTCGCCATTACTCTTTGTCATAGCCATTGATTGGGTATTAAAAAAGGCAACCAAGGATCAGGGTATAACGTAGGTCAAAGATCGTAAACTTTCTGATCTAAACTTTGCAGACGATATTGTAGCATTAGCAATGAATATCACTGACCTACAAGGCATTTTCAACAAGGTCAACTCTGAAACAGGGAGCACTGGTTTCTATATCAGTGCTAAGGAAACTGAAAATATGCTCTTTGGGGCACACCAGCCACCTACAAACGTCTTTATCGACCAAAAATGAATAGCTATAGTTGACAACTTCACCTACTTATGAAGCTCGTTAAACAAGGAAGGCAATTTGATGACGAGTTGCAGTGCAAGATAGGAAAGGCCTCAGCAGCATTTAACCAGCTTTGCAAGATCTAGAAAAACAAAAACATTCACCCTCAGATCTAAATTAAGATTTTATAACAGAAATATTTGTCCACACTGCTATATGGAAGTGAAACTTGGCATCTCAAAATCAATAATGAGAGGAAATCAGACGCGTTTGATTCCAAATATCTTAGAAAGATTCTAGGGATCAAATGGAGCGATCGAATTACCAACCAAGAAGTCAGAGACCGCACTAACCAACATGTGGCATCGTCAATAGTCTGCAAACTACGTCTAGGCTGGCTTGGAGATGCCGTAAGATTGGCCCCAGAGAGATTAGCAAACCAAATAATTCTCTGCATTTCTGGGTGCTTCTCAGCTAGAAACAAGTATACTTGGTGACCCATACGACTGGTAGCTCTGTCTCTTCTGCCTCAGGCATTACTTAGAAATCGTTGACACACAGGTTTTGGGCAAACACTTTTTGCTTTTCTTTTTAGATTCATCCAAAAATGAAACGTTTTCACAAGTCACTGGGAAAGATGTTAAGATGAATATGGAAAACGTATCTCAATTAGAGCAAACTATTAATATACTTACTACTACTACTACTATCATCATCATCATCATCATTATCATCATCGTCATCGTCATCGTCATCATCATCATCATTGTCATCATCATCATCATCATTGTCATCATCGTCATCATCGTCATTGTCATCATCATCATCATCATCGTCATCGTCATTGTCATAATAACGATGCTGACGACGATGATGATGATGATCATCATCGTCAGCATCGTCATCGTCATCATCGTCATCATTATCATCATCATCGTCATCGTAATCATCATCATCATCATCATCGTCATCATTATCAGCATCGTCATCGTCATCGTCATCGCCATCGTCATCGTAATAGTCATGATGATGATGATGAGCATCATCATCATCATCATCATCATCATCATCATCATCGATCAGGCCTTTCAATAGCCGAATTTGGTCTACAGACAATGCAGTAGTTCTTTGTTGAACTAGAAGGTTCCACCATTGACTCAATCTGGCAAGTTCATCTGCTGGGAGCACACACCCACCAAGCTGCTTTCGATGGCTTCACCGTAACCCTGGCGGGATGGCTTCTAGGTGCTATGCCTTGCCAGAGGACAGCCCGTGATTTTGTATGGCGTTGCTTATATTGGTGTATTGGCAGCTGACCCCTATATCTGGAGGCCGTCTCCCTATTCACAACCAGGGGAATCGGTGGATGCCAGTTCTAATCTCCACACCACAATTGATAGTGCATTTTTATTGTGTTTTTGTAAAAAAGTGAATAAATCAAACGTGAGTGTCATAAAAAATATTTTTCTTAAATATAACTTTGTTTACATAACTTAGCACTAAAAGAGAAAAATAGGTGTTTCCAGTATAATTTAAATCAAAGATTCATTTATTTTATTTGCACACCAAATCTTTTGGTTGGCTTTTAACTACAACGAGTCTTCAAAATATAATTTTAATAAACTCTCTTGTTTACTTTTCCTGTTTGATATTTTTATATTATTTCTGTTATAAATAAGTTTCCTTGTCAGTAATGAGTGTTTCCTTTGGACTGCATTTACCAAAATTATGTTTATTTTATAGGATGTTTAACAAATTTACATAAAATGGAAAATATTAAACATTGTTTGACTAACGTCATTTTTAATGTATTTTGTTCATAGAAAGGATATTGTTACTGTAAGTCAAATTGTGTGCAAGTATTGCGGGTAAACAAATTACACTTATAGCTTTCAAACTTGTGGACAATTTAGCTTTATACTCCAAAAATAATCAGCTATTCTATTTTATATATAAACGTTTAACATAACGAGGCCCTTGGTTTGAACGGAAAAAGTTTGAGTGACACCTTAAGGGTCAAAGATGACTCCAGACGGAAGTCAAAGAAACCACATGACTTCAAGACGGAGATTTGTTGTCTCTTATCTGGCGAGACTTCAAGCAGGAAAGACGTGTTTGGGCATGCACAATGTAACTAGGTGTATATCCGTCTATCTATCTGTATGTCTTTCTCCCCCCCTCTCTCTCTCTTTCTTTGATGCATACATAAGAAACCTGTCTCTCTGATGTTGTCTATGACTGTTCTTCTCTTTGTAATAGAACTTTATTAAAAACAAAACATCGGCGTCCGAGTGATTGTATCTACAGACAAGTAAGAATCTGTGTTCCTTAATGGTTTATACATGTACCAGTAAGTGAAAACAACAAAATTACTAATTTAGCTTTTCAGATATTTATGATTGACAATAAATATATAATAAAATAATAAAAGCAATCCGCTGAGCAGTCCTATTACTTACATGTGATGATAAATGCCCGCACTTACCTAATGGTAGTTTGCGATATCACTTACCACAGTGCTCAACACAAGAAGGTGGTATATATATATTTTTTTGTGTGTATGTGGTAATTTAATATTATTTCAAATTTAAAATCCCGTAGGATACTTTACATACGTAATAAAAGCAAAAGCATGTTGGTCATATGTGATTACATCATTAGACAGTTTTTCTTTAATACTTTCTGTCTGTTAATGTCCTTTCTATATTTGAAAAAAAAAGTCTTTTAAGAAATATATGGGATATATTTTTTTGGGGAGTATTCTTAGTTCGATGTGTTCTCAATGCAATTTGGCCGATTGACATATTTACTATGCATCTCATATATACTATAAAATACTGACTTAATTAACTTAATTAAATTAAATGGGAAGCTTATATGCTTTAGTTCTCTTTTGCTATAAGCATTTACATTTATTGTACTTATTTTTTCATGGCTTTACTTCATAAGCATTTACATTTATTGTACCTATTTTTTCATGGCTTTACTTCTGCGGTGAACGAAACGGTTCCTTAATTGTACCAAAGTTTTTGCTTAGAAAAAAAAAGGATTAGTAAAGTGAATAAAATCTTGGTCATGGAATGTAACAAAATATTATTTATTTATATATGCTCTGTTGTTATACGTTTACAATCATCGAGCTTTTACTTAGCAAAGGTTTATATATTAAGAATATAAAGTATATGCAAGACATATATTTTTAGACATCTCTCCATCTCTCTATGTATGTATATATATATATATATATACATATATATATATATAAAATCACATACACAATACCACAGTCTTACGTCAATCAACCAACGTTTCGATGCTACAATATATCTTCAAAGACTGAATAAAAGTAAAAAGTTTTATAAATGCTCTACTTGGTATTGAGCACTTTTGAAAATATTGGTTTTATGTTCATTTTATTAACATATTTGAACTTGATCAATTATATATATATATATATATAATCTTTTGTTTGGTAGAAAAAAATCCAACATAGTACTCAATTATTAAATAATACGAGCATAATTTTTAATTTATTAATTGTGTTACCGAAAATAAGAACATATCAACTATGATACCATCGGTTTAGAGCTGTTACGGTTTAAGAAAACCAAATATAATGTGACGTGAACAACCCGATCGTTAGCTTTCGTCAGCCTTATTTAAAAATGAGGTCACCACTATATATATATATATATATATATATATATATATATATTAGGTATAAGATTTTTATTTATACAAACATTATTTGGCTACACATTTGCAGACATATTTCGGTCAGAGCCACGATTAGCTAGACCTCTTTGCCAAACACCTTTTTCCTACGGCTGCATGAGGCGAAATTATGCAAAATTTCTTTCTGAAACTGAACACGCAATTAACTCATAAAAAAGAATTCAAACTTCGTAAGATATTTTATCCATTAAATTTTTAAGCTTTATTATTTTATTTAAAATTTATTTTAATTTTTTTAATTTTTCAACTTTGTGAGTAAGTCGACCAGACGCTATGACCTTAATTATGTGGTCGAATTTGACACAAATACGCACACTCTTTCAAATGGAATTTTATGCAAGCACACACTTAAAACAGGCAATCCCCTCACACACGCGGATGAGAGCTAAAACAGGCAAAATATAATGAATAAAAGATAAAAAATAATAATTTATATAAAGAAGTATATAAAAAAATTAAAATAACATATCTCAATTACATTTTGGGCTACACAACTGCACACATAAAAATATTATCTCACTCAGATGAAGATTAAAATTAATAATGAAATGAAAGTTAAGATTTAAAATTCAAAATATATTGCACAAATTTAAAACCGGATAAAAATAAAGCAGCCTACATAAAAAATTAAACATAGATGCACATATATACATAGATAGATACATGTACACACACAGAATATACAAACCGACAAATGTACACACACACACTATATACATATATATATATATATATATATATATATATATATATGTATATAGTGTGTGTGTGTACATTTGTCGGTTTGCATATTCTGTGTATAAATATTTGTTATTGTTTATTATCTATGTACGTATACGTTTCGTCCTTTTTCAATCGGGACTCATCAGCATAGAGATATGACTATTCACTACTGGTCACACGATTCGAAACCCTGGATTATTTATAAATAAGTATTAAATTATTATTATTAATACCTACAGACGCTAGCGTTTCAAGCTTATTGCTCTCATCAGTGCAGGAAAGTAACAATTTCAGATAGTCAGGAGGCGCGAACCCGTTTCACAAAGTCAGCCTAGAATCTGCAAGCAATCGCCATATCCACTTGGCCAATGGAAACTGTCACGTAATTAAGGGAAATTAAGATCTATATGTACCTAGAAGCGGGCACAGATAGAAGACTAGTCGAGAGTGTTCTACGAACGTATTTGGAACTTTACATTAGAGCTTTTTGACAGTCTACTTTTAACATCCCCGAAAGTGCTCAACTTTAATTTCTTAAAGGGGCTTAATACAATGTTTATAAATAAATATTAAATTATTAATACCTACAGACGCTATATATATAAATATGCCTTTAAATAATTTATTTTACTGTTTGTTATTTTGCTAACGCTGTTGTCAAACATTCTCTCAGAAAAATGATTTACTTCGGCCATCTTTATTAATATGCCTATTCACTTACTCTAAATGTAAGCTACGGTTTATAAATGCATGTATGTCCTTACTTATTTAATAAACTCCAAACAAATTTAATCAATATAGTTTTACAAAAATACATTTCTTTACTCAATTTATTGATTTACGACTGAAAAGAAATTCAAATTTTACCTCAAAATAAGTTTCATTGTATTTTTTCTTTAAAATTTTTGCTCATATTTTCGCTTGAATTCAAAGTCTTTTTTTTTCAGTAAGTAAGAAAATCTGTTTTTGGAAAGTACTCAGAAACTTTCCAAGATGGCGTTCAAAATCAATGCTTTTTACGCCTTCAATTGTCTATTTATTAATTTGTTTTCTTCAATCGATTCTATTGAAACCATTTTTAGATTCCGCTGTATAGTTCTTTTCTTTCCTTTCTTCTTCTGATGACGTAGAAAATAAACTCATATTTATTAATTATTTTATCTGTTCCCAGCGCCAGTAATAAACATTAACTTACATTCGTTTCAAGATAAAAGTCGAAAATTAGAAAATTCCTGTGTGAAATAAACAAAAGACAATTGTTTTGGGCTACGCGATATTCCAAAATTACAGTCAGGAAATTCTTTTATTGAAAAGCATAATAAAATGCAGTTACAATTAATTTTTAAATAATGTTTGTGACATTGTGTTGTAGTACGTTACACAGAGTTAAGTAAACACACGCACATACACACTAAATCGAATAGTGTGATACAATAGGTTTTAATAGCAGCATAATATGACAGACAACAATTAACTGATGAGTGTTCTTTTCCGTTTGAAGGCTAATAATAATAAAATAAAACGAGAAACATCTGCATCTGATTCTTCTGTTTTGTTGACTACTAACCTTCACAAAAATAGACCTACATTAAACAACACTGCAGAGAAAATATACAGTGCAGGTGTTAAATAATCACATTAAAAAAAGAACTCGTTTTGTGACTGGACGCAACGTTACACATATATATGTTTTCAATCAGGGGAATAGATAAGTTACTGGTTGAGCGTGTATGATGTTGAAAAACTGAAACAGGCGATGGTGACAACTCACTTCAAAGAGTTTAAAAGATGAATTTTTTCAATGAAAATGTAATTTTTAACACGGAACAAAATAATAATAATAATAATAATAATAGTAATAATAGTAATAAAAATAATAACAATAATAATAATAATAATAATAATAATAGTAATAAAAATAATAATAATAATAATAATAGTAATAATAGTAATAAAAATAATAATAATAATAATAATAATAATAATAGTGTGTCGTAAGGGTCTATTGATGCATCAAGTGTGGTGCACTGCGTGTTGTGTGCTCGTCACCTTCCAATTACAGTCTCCACCGCTGGCTAGTCTAGGCGAAAAGGGAGCAGAGTGCGTAAGTCTTCCCTGCCAGTACATAGCCTCTCTATAGGCAAGCTCCATGCAGTGCCTCCCCATGGCGACACACGTCAATTGAGTACCTTGCAGACTCAAGCAGAACTACAGGAGACTCGGAAGTGGTCTGCCCCCAGACATGCGGCATGAAGGCCAATCACTGTATGGACAAGCCCTGATGCCTATGAACAGGCCCCCGGCTATGGGTAAATAGTACCACTGCCTTATGGTTATTCGTTGGTTCGATAAAGGCTAAGGGAGTAAACCCCAACAGAAAATCTGGAGTGTAGCTCCACAGGTAGACAAGCGCTGTACTCAGCTCTGCTCTGGCAGCTACTGCAGCCAACCTAGTGCCGAACGTACTGGTACTTCCATTCCTCTGGGAAACATCAGCAAGACTGAGAGGGAGATTCTAACGATTGGGCAACTCAGTCTCTCTATAGATCTGCCCTGGCCAGCGCCCTGGAGAGAAAACTTCAGCTATGCATCTGTATAGGACTAAACAGGGGAGTGACAGTTACCGGTTATAAGCCTACAGCTCAATTGGCATCCAGCTGGGCGTCAGGGGTCGATCCCGACGGTGGGAGAGGTTATTTAAACTCATTGGACAGCTATCGCCCGCCATAAAGCTGAGCAGCCCTCAGCCAGTAAGGTGCTATCTCACCACTGGCCACCTGCTTTACCGGGTGTGTAAGGCATAGGATAATTTCAGCAAGTGGTCAGAAATAATTGCACCAAACAAAAAAAAAGAAATACAAAGAAACCAGCACTTAGACTAGTGTGTTGGAATGTCCATACTATGATGACTGGCCTATCTACTGACATACTCAACATCTCCGATATCCGAAAAACTGCTATCATCAACAATGAGCTACTGAGACTAAGGGTAGACATTGCTGCACTACAAGAAACTCGCTTAGCAGACTCTGGATGCCTAAGGGAATCAGACTATACCTTCTTCTGGCAAGGGAAGAAGGAAAAGGAAGTTCGCAAACACAGTGTTTGTTTTGCAGTCAGAAACTCACTGCTTCAAAATGTACAACTCTGTGATTCAGCCCCTGAACGCCTAATTTCACTGCGTCTGAACACCACAGATGGATCAATTAATCTATTGTGTGTGTACGCCCCAACACTCGCGGCACCTAACGACACAAAAGAGCACTTCTACACTCAGCTAGATGACAACATTAAGGCATTTTCACAGAATGAGGACCTGATCATACTTGGGGACTTTAATGCGCGTGTAGGTGGTGACAACGATGCATGGCCAAGCTGCCTCGGTAACTTTGGAGTGGGTAAATGCAATGATAATGGTCAGCGACTACTAGAACTCTGTGCCTACCATGACCTCTGCATTACCAACACATTCTTTGGTGCCAGGCCGCATCACAGGGTGTCTTGGAGACATCCCAGGTTAGGGCGCTGGCACCAGCTTGACCTCATCATTACTAGACGAAGGTACCCAAAACATTTCCTGATGTCTAGAGCCTACCATAGTGCCGATTGTGATACAGATCATTCCTTAGCATGCAGCAAGGTTAAACTTCAACCCAAAGATTTCTACCGCACTAAACAGGAGGGTATTGTGCATATAGACGTTAGCAAGACTCAACACCCAGACAGCATGGCAGAATTCAATGTGATGTTTTCCTCCACCTTCAAAGGAGATCACAGTCGACCTGCATCTGAACAGTGGGAAACACTCAAGAACGACACCCACTCTACAGCTCTCAAAGCCTTTGGGAGGAGGACAGGTTGTAAATGCAATGACTGGTATAATGCAAGTTCTGCTACCCTCGATCCTCTGATTGAGGCAAAACTAACATCCTTGCTTTCATACAAGGCCAACCCATCTCCTACATTGCTGGCTACACTGAGGTCTTCGAGAGGTGCAGTCCAAAAGGCTGTCAGAGAAGCTGCGAACAACTACTGGATGGACCTCTCCAAGACTATTCAGCGGGTGACTGATACAGGCAACATGAAAAACATGTATTACGGGATCCAGAGAGCTACTGGACCCATAATCAACAAAACAGCACCACTGAAGCCCAAGTCGGGTGAACCCATACTAGACAAAGTCAAACAGCTGGACAGATGGGGACAACACTACTCCGAGCTTTACTCCAGGGACAACGTGGTACTTCAGTCTGCCCTGGATGCCATTGATCGTCTCCCCCTGATGCATGAGCTCGACGAGCAGCCTTCCATAGAAGAACTATTCAGGGCAATAGACAGACTGCTATCTGGAAAAGCTCCAGGAAAGGACTATATTCCAGCAGAGGTCTTAAAAAGTGGATAAGCTAGCCTGCTTCAGCCCCTTCATAACCTTTTGATACAGTGCTGGGGCGAAACGTTCATTGCCTCACGACATGAGATACACAAACATCATCACACTCTACAAACACAAAGGGGGCCGCAGTGACTGCAACAACTACCGCGGTATCTCACTGTTGAGCTTCGTTGGCAAGCTATTCGCACGCATAGTACTACTGCGACTGCAAGTTCTTGCCGATAGAATTTACCCAGAATCTCAATGCGGTTTTCGTTCAGAGAGATCAACCATCGATATGATCTTTTCCCTACGCCAGCTACAAGAGAAGTGCAGAGCAAAACCAGCCTTTATAGATCTTACCAAGGCATTCGATCTCGTGAGCAGAGACGGTCTATTTAAGATTCTCCCACTAATCAGATGCCCACCAAAACTCCTCAGCATCATAAGATCCTTTCATGATGACATGATGAGCACTGTACAGTTTAATGGCGACATGTCTGCTTGGTTCGGGGTGAAGAGCGGTGTCAAACAAGGCTGTGTTTTGGCCCCGACACTCTTCAGCATCTTCTTCGCCATACTCCTGAAGCATGCTTTCAAAAACACAGCGGATGGTATCTACCTTCACTCCAGATCTGATGATAGTCTCTTCAACATTGCCAGGCTCCATTCCAAGACTAAGATCATGTCAGTCCAGATCAGCGACATGCTGTTTGCCGATGATGCAGCCATAGCATCGCATCAAGAAGATGGTCTCCAAAGACTTATGGACAGGTTTGCTGATGCTTGCAGCCTGTTCGGCCTCACCATCAGCCAAAAGAAAACCCAAGTTATGGGACAAGCAACCGCCTGCCAACCCAGCATTTCAATCCAAGGTACACCACTGGAGGTCGTTCACCAGTTCCAGTACCTAGGCTCCACTTCTTCAGACATCCACTCATTAGACGTAGAGCTCAACAAAAGGATTGGTAAGGCATCCACAACCCTCTCTAAACTAACTAAAAGAGTCTGGGAAACCAGCAACCTTACCACTTCTTCCAAGATGGCCGTCTACAGAGCGTGTGTTCTCAGTGTCCTACTGTATGGGAGTGAGTCCTGGATCACATACTCAACACAGGATAGGAAACTCCAGGTCTTCCATATGAGGTGCCTACGTAGGATACTTGGTATCACATGGCAGGACAAAGTGAATAAAAATGATGTTCTGCAAAGAGCAGGCATTCCATCCATCTGCTCCCTACTGCATGAGCGACGTCTTCGCTGGCTGGGCTATGTGTGCAGGATGGATAATGGGCGCATCCCTAAAGACCTTCTCTACGGCGAGCTTGCCTTAGGCTCAAGAAAAAGGGTTCATCCCCATCTCCGCTTCAAGGATGTCTGCAAGCAAGATATGAAGGCTTGCTCAATTGACATTAATACATGGGAAGCTTCTGCATCTGACAGACCTGCCTGGAGGAAACAGATACGCCAAGAAATGATCATCAGTGAAAAGACCCTCCACGATGAAAATGCTGCAAAGAGAGCTAGGAGAAGAGCGAACCTACAGGCATACTAACAAGCCAAGGTTACACATTGCGCAACAGCTTTCGTATGTCAAGGCTGTAGTAGACCATGCAAATCAAGAATTGGTCTCTACAGTCGCACAAAAAGATGCACACAAACAACATCTCAATACGGCACTGATCCATAGTTGCGACTGGCGGATGCCAATATATACAATAATAATAATAATAATAATAATAATAATGATAATAATGATAATAATAATAATAATAATTTTGCCGTTCACAGGGTGAAGATCAAGGAGACAGAAAAGCGAAGCAAATACATGGAACTTTCCAGAAAACTAAAAGGAATATGGAACATGAAGAAAGTTAATATAATGCACATAGTTGTCAGGGCACTAGGAGCAGTCCTGAAAAACTTGGAATAAAGACTAAGAGATAGAGGAATCAAAGGGTAGACTGAGTTTATACAATGGACGGCAATGATGAAAACAGCTGAAATCGTAAGGAAAATCTTCGAATGAGGAAACCAACCCACATAAACTATTAATACTAACCAGCCACATGGAAGTTGCAATAGAAATAGAACAAAAACATAGAAAGAACAAAACCACTTAAATCCAAAGGAACTGAAACTGCAAGAAATTTCATAAACTTACCCTCCCCCCTAAACATAATGTGATGGCACCAGCCTCGACTGATACCACACAAGATGGTCGTGAAAGGTCAGGGAGGGTGGAAGGATCGAGGAGAGAAAACACTAACCATACCTCCACTGGAAGGGTGCGGAGATACTGGGACCTTGGAGAGGTTTATTGTAACTCAAATCCCAGAAAAGATCAATGGCCATTACCAGCAAGACATCAATGGTATGCGACTGTTGTCATAATGGAAAATCATTTGCAATGGTTACCAAAAGAGATGGAGAGTACTGGAAATCTGGAGAGACTTGTTGACACTCAGATTCCAGGGAAATCACCGACTATTGTTAGCAAGACATCACTGATGATGACCTGTGTGAGAACTCCTAGTGAGTTAATAATAATAATAATAATAATAATAATAATAATAATAATAATAATAATTGTACCAAATAATTAAATGCTATTATAGATGCTATCTTATATATAAAGTAAAGTCAGTATTTCCTACATTTCTTTGACTTGAATAACTTTTATAGAAAAACGTAAATTAAAAAAGAAGTTTTGTCAGGATTCATACTAATTAATATTTATTATTTTCCATCACTTTCTTAGCGTTTAATATTTAGTCTTGCTCAATGTTTTCTAATAAATGCATGAAGTCGGAGTAGATTTCATCCTCACACTCAGATGTACAACTACTGCCACCTACATACACCAGAAAGTAGGTTACAATTTTTTGTAGTGCCGTTATTATTATTCAATATTTCAATCATGAAATTGTTCAATAGGTACTCTACATTTTCAAACAAAAAAAAATGAACGACCCCCCCCCCCCCTACTTACACTTATTATTTTCTATAACGCGTTTTGGATAATCTAAATAATTTCTTTTATATTTGCTTAATGATAACGTTTGGTAATCTCGATTACCAAAATAAAAGATTAACAGATATACCAATGAAAATGACTCACGTTTTGGCTTCTTTAGCCAAACACAATTAACACATAAGTTAACCAAGTTTCATTACTTACATAAAAACTATAAGTTTGAATCAAAAATGAATTTGTACATTTTTATTATTTATTCCATCTTATCTTGCAATGTCGACTGTTTTATCTTCAACTAAATCAAATTTTTGGTTCTGTACAAGTGCCCGACTTTGGTTTCATATTCTCGAATACCAGTCATTCCATTATTCTGTTATTCGATAATCCATTCCTCAAGCAAAATCGACATGCCCTCGCATTTTTTAGAAGACAGCATTATACTGATATTCATTAGATATTTCATGATATATTCTTTAAACGATATAAACTAGCCACATTCTTTAAGTGACACAGTCATATAATCGTAACACTGTACGGAAGTTTACTGCAAAACAACTTTTATTAATCATTACTAATAACTCCGTTACTCATTTATTCCATAATTCATCGCATCACCCAAATAAAAATGTCCTCACATCCTTTTAAATATTTGATATACTGTTTTTAAGCGAATATTCAGCAGGTTGCCTTCTTTATGTGACAAAGTTATACATTAGATAAGCGGTAATGAAATCCACGCTAAATCGAATAGTGTCATACAATAAGTTCTAGTAGCAGGGTAATATGACAGACAACAATTAACTGTTCTTTTCCATTTGAAGGCTAATAATGATAAAACTAAAGGAGAAACATCTGTACCTGATTCAATATGTTCTAATTAGATGACAAGAAATTAATGTATCATTCAATTTTGGGACATGCATATATATATATATATATATATATATATATATATATATATATATATATATATATATACGGATATATCTTCCCAAATTTAATGTAAAAGAAAAATATATAGGCAGAGTGGTGCAAAATACAGTGATAAAAAAGGGGAAATAAGTACATATTCACTGCATTTATTATACAAACGAACGAATATTGCATAAACATGTAATAAGAAGCATGTGTAAAAAGAAAGCCTAACTCCTCATATACTCGAATTGCTTGTCAATTTTACTGAAAATTTAAAACAAAAATGATTAAAATACATTAAATTTTATTTTAAGATATGTTGCCTACTTTTGTACTCCCTGTTAATATATATATATATATATATATATATATATATATATATATATATATATATGTATATAGGTTCGTACAATCCCCCTCGATTCAACCTATATGGGGAACTTCTGTTTTGAATGTTTTTTTATCTTTTATTTTTTATGTTTTTTATCTTTTATTTGTTAATTAATTCAATTCGCCGTCTTACTTCTGCTTCGAAAATCCTGTCAGTTGGACTGAATTTTTCATACAAAAATCTTGTGCCTCATCTCATGAAGCTTCTGTATGTGATGGTATAAACAGCGCTGATGGAAGACTTTTTGGTATCATAAAAAATAACAACAAAAAAATGAGCAACAAAATTTTTCCAAAAAGTCTTGGAAACGATCGTACGCCAAATGCTTGTTGGTTTTGAATTCTTGGAACAATGTTCAAATTATGTTGATCTAAACTTACATAATATATATATTAATAAAAAAACGGCTGCACATTAGTTTGATTGTACATTGATACCTTCGGTTTCACGTAAACACTGAAAACTCAAAACGCAGGACAAAAGATGCCAAATATATCCTTTCTTCAGTTGATGTTGAGAGACAAAATATAATATGCTAAATCATCACAATATTGATTGCAAAATAGATACATTTGGTATCTTTAGCCATGTGAAAGTATCAATGAACGATCAGACTAATGTACGAGTATAATGTGTTTTTTTTTCAATAAAAAAACATATGCCATTACACACATCATTTAGCACACTTGTCATTTCTACTATACAATAATATAGCACTACACGATATATATATATATATATATATATATATATATCAACTTGGGTCGAATGTTTAGGATGATATCAACCATTAACAGAAGGTGGTTAGCATTCCCGAATAGGCTATGAGCATCCGTCACACAAGCTGTAGTCAAGAATAGATCGAGAAGTGAGGCTTGCTGGACCTTACAATCTGGGAGGTAGGTCAGGAAAGTGACAGTTAATGAAAGGAATGTGCAATAGAGAAATTATGCGTGTTTTACTCACTTCGTCTGTATAGCGTGAGAAACCAAGCTATGGTGACCCAAAACATAGTCAAGCAGAGTACTGTCCTGGGTCGGAAGAGAATGGTACAGGTAATATAAAGAACTAATGCTGTGTCAACTAAAGCACATGTAGGCCTGATCATCCGATTCTAGACTATGTTCTCTAGTCAAGAGGAGGGTGTTACAAATATAGATGCATAGTTTGTGCATATGCTTATCTGAGTCCTTATTGCAGAGTGGGAGGTATTCAGTCATGTTAAAGCGTTTAGAGGAGATGGAGGTGTAGGTTCGTTTCATTTAGTGCTATGATATCCGGGGAGGTTACTAAACGAAATTATTATACAACATCGAGGCTAGTCCTAAGTCCTCGGATATCTGTGAAAGAGAGCCTCAAAGGAAGGGGCAATTTGATTTATTTGGGGGAGGGGCATCTGGTTTGATCATTTTTTGTTCATTCTCATAGTCATTTATATTGATAATAGATAGAGTGGGTTGGACAAAGTCACTGTTTAATTAAGTAAAGGCTTCTGTACTACCAGTCGGACACAGCAGCCAGACAAGCTGTCAAACCTCTATCGTCAACCTGTCAGTCCAGACTAGTCATTTGAAATTAAGTGACAAGCATGTGCCCCTAAGTTGCCTAGATAGAGAGAAAGAGATGGCAGGATGGCGTTGATTGCCCCAGTCAGAAAACAAGGTCAACCTCTGCATTTAGCTAATAGACAAAGAAGCAGTGCCTATCTATTCCGTAAGGAATTTAAGTTGGCTAACCGGATATTTTGTTCTCGTCTCCAAAGTTTGTCTACCAGGACTAAAGAGGCGTCCCTCCTCTAGTAGCTCTGGGCTAAAGCATAGAAGTTAGCAGCACAGTTTTTACATCAGAGATTTTCTTCTCCTAGATGGACGATCAGACAATATCTACGGGCCCATCACACCCGTGCCTGGGTACCAAACCAAGCAATTCTGCGCCCCCGCCTGGATATAGAAGAAATATAAGTTTCTACTTAAATAAAGGTTTCATGTCTCTTCCAAAAAATAAATGAACAAATAAATAAATTCAAAAAATTGAAAAATAAAATAAATTAAAGATAGATTTCCCTCTCATAATAGGTATGAATGGGGTAAAGTTAAAGCATTGGGAGTATACCAGTTTGCTTTTATTTATTTATTTTTCTTTTAAAAACACAACTCTCATTTGTCGAGAGAAAAGAATGGTCTAAAAATACGGAATTTCAAGTTTTTTGGTGATCTCCCAAAAACCATGAATGTATGCTGACAGTCATTTCCCCAGGACAGTAGAGCAACGAATAAACAATTTTTAATTAATTAAAGAGACAGGAAGAAATGGATAGAAATAAAAGATAAAAAATAAGAATAAAAAAAAAATCAAGGGAGGTTTTAACATGAAGAAAAACAGTGAGAGGATTAAAGAGAGACATAGAGAGATAAATCAGGGTTATCGAGTACATTTTAAGCATGGTATTTCTAAAGGAAAAATTTTCAATTTACTAATTAAGTTTAAGTTTCAAAAACCCTTAGTGGAAAAGGCTTTAAGACAAGAAAAAATTGGTTAACAGGTCGCAACCACAAAATATTAAAAATGATAAAGAATTAAAAATGAATTTTTTCACCCGGAAAGAATCCTCATACCGGCATGACTTGACTGATTTGTTTAAAGAAGTGAGAGGGAGAAAGGGAGAGATAGAGAGAGAAAGCAGGCTTACCGAGTACATTTCAAGCATTGCAAATTAAGTTTAAACAGAAGCGTGAGGTTTTTACGCCCTCGATAAAAACTAAAGTTTCGATATTTCTATATTTGCAATTAAACTATTCATTTCTTACAATTAATTGTTTATTACAATACTTGGTAAAATATTTTTGATTATAACTTCCACTTACACGTGTGTTGATATTACATCATACAAGCGTAGATTATTTTAAAGGATACAGGGGCCGTTCTTATTAATGACGAACAGACCATCATCGCCATCTTGAACTCTTATAAATGCGAAACGACAACCTTTCACATCGTGTATTTCTTTTTAGATGTTCTTGTTCCGATGTCAATACTTTTTAAATGCAGACAGAAGAAATATAAAATAGGTAATTATATTTATAGGATGCTGACGGAAACCAAGTAATAACAAACCTTTTTCATCGACTAAAAATAAACTTAGGCTCATTCTTTATCGAAAATGGTAGTGACAAATTCACATGTTTGCGTATTCTAGAAGTCAATTCTTAAAGCTTTACCGTCTGCTTAGTATTTTCAAACGTACATTTCATAAATACACCTTTATTTCACTTGTTTTTTTTTTCTAGTTTCCTTTTCCCATGGAAGAATACTTATTTTCTTTTTCCAAAACGGCCAAACAAAACCAATTTTCATCGACAAAATAATACTTCGCTATTTTTTTAAAATTTGCGTGTTTACCAAATGAGCCACTATTGCTGAAATTTACGTTTTAACATCGTTTTTGTTTGCTTAGTATTTTCAAACGTACATTTCATTTCATTTTTTTTCTTTCTTCTTTCCTTTTACCAAATTGCCAAACAAACCCAATTTTCATCGAAAAACACAGGAGAGCGATTAAACTTATAAACCTTTATTCAAGAATAGTTTTCTAGAAACATAGGTAACTGATCATCATCATCATCATAATCATCATCATCATCATCATCATCATCATCATCGGTTTAACCTCTGTTTTACATGTTGGCATGCATTAGATGGCTTTAAGAAACGAACCTATGTCTGGCCAGGTCTTTATTTATCCCTCTTTCACTCAGGTCTTTTTTTATCATTTCCTCCTATGTTTT
This sequence comes from Sepiola atlantica, assembly GCA_963556195.1. Lineage (NCBI taxonomy): Eukaryota > Metazoa > Mollusca > Cephalopoda > Sepiida > Sepiolidae > Sepiola > Sepiola atlantica. The sequence goes on from OY744523.1 coordinate 134,973,792, forward strand.
CCTTTACCTTCTCCTGTGAACTGAACTTGCGACCTTATTCATCTATTAACACAAGAAGAAGAAGAAGAAAAAGAGACAAATCTGTTGAATCGTGAAAAGAACTGTAAATAATCCTACTTTATTTAACCCTAGCAGGGTGACCCAATGTTGCTCAGGATTGAATAAGAGTCACTACAGTGTACTTTTTCACTATGCTCACAGCACCATATTACTTTCTTTGTTTTACTGCCCCTCTCTCCCTGGTTTAGCCTACTAATATAGGTGGGAGAAGCTGAAACGTTGGAAAACTCTCGGAATCAGTGTTTTATACAATTGGTTTAAATTCCATTAAAATCTTATGTAAATATTGGAAATTTTAAAGAGGTTCTGTGTCCATGGGTCATTTAGAGGTGGAGGCGCGTAGATATTTGGCACATAGATAATAACGTAGAGACCACTCTTATTGTCTTCCCTGGAAAATTTTATACATATGATTTCATCAAAATAGGATATATTTGAAGTTTTGAAGGGGTTTGCCACCAGAGCTCCCTTAGGTTAGGAGGGCACTTAGAGATACGGGACCACTTCCATTGTCTTCCCAGAAAATTGTATACATATGATTTAAATTTCATCAAAAATAGTATATATTTTGAAGTTTTAAGGGAGTTATGCTCCTTAGGGGATGCACTTAAAGATTCAGGAACACTTCCATTATCTTCCTTGGTAAATTCTCTAATCTTTCTTTCTATAGGGAACACACAAATATCACTCACACACTCATACAGACAAACATTGAGTTTTATATATATATATATATATATATATCTATATTATATTTGAACATTTTTCTCTGTCTTTCATCGGTTATTTATAGTTAAAGCTATATCATGTTGACACACCGGTTCCCGTCAGACCAACATAGTTAAGCGACGTTTAACCTGGGTAGAAATGAATGATGACCATTTCAAAATACCAAGTGCTTTAAGCATATATTCCATCCAGGAGTACAAATAAATTGCTGAGAGTATAACAGGCGACAGACTGACTTCCTGTTTCACAGATTGTTCGGGCCATTCGTTCCATACTTAATCAGTTTGAATAAGGAGTTATAGTCTCCAAAACTATTTGACAGAATTACACTAAATCTGTTATGAAGCCTCCTTGAGGCAGAGGGTCTGTCATTAAGGGTGTGAACATTTAAATACAATAAATACAACTACTGCTACAACTACTACTACAACTACTACTACTACTAGAATTATAAATAAAAGCTGAAAAACTATTGAACAGAATTTCAACAAATCAGTGATGAAAATCTGTTAAGATGCTGAGTGATCCATAGAGAATGAAAATGATACTATTTCTATTACTACTACTACAACCACTACTGCTGATGCTGATGTTGTTGTTTGTGCTGTTGCTGAGTGAATCAGACTTATGCACAGAGCCTACGAACATTTTGCCTCAGGAATGTCCGGTCTGCATGAAGTTTTCCTGATTGTTCATAGCTATTTGTTATAACTACAAGATTGCAGATTTTTATCCCCAGAGCAGCAAGGCCGATCGATTTGGCCCAGAATGCACAAAGGGACGGCAGTTGTAAATGTGCAGTAGCACCGTTGTTATTCTCACTTACGGATTTGCAGTTCCATGCCTGACATGTCCTTGCTTACCACAAAGGAAGAGACGAGGAAAGGACGACGGATCTTGCTGTTGACTACTCTTGGATTTTCACCAGAGACCTGTTAGCCAGGTTGCAGCTCTAATACCATTGGGTGCCAGACCTGTCCGTTATGAGTAGTGCTGCCAGGAACCAGACTTCTAGATGGCATAGCTCTGACACTAACACATTGCCATCGCCCCTACCATGGTGAAGAAGGATTGGACTTTAGGGAGTGTGGTGCGGCTGCTATTACTACTACTACTACTAATAAATACTTTGAGTCTCCAGAAGTAATGGGAAGACTTGCACTAAATTTAGCCAAAAGAACCCTTGGGATGTTAGGTGTATCGTAGGAAAGAGGCAAAATTAAGATACAACTACTAAAAATAATTATTATTTTCATAAACACTTTTACGCGACAGAACTAGTGACTAGAATTTGGCACTATTAAAGTTGATGCTGCCAATGTGAGGGAGATAACTCGATTTAATTTTTCAACAAAACCTGAGTAAACTAAAGGAGATGTTGGGAACACAAAAAGATATGTTCCACCTTCATCTAATGGAATTTTATGGTGGTGAAGGGGAAAGAAACACTGCGCATTGTAATCTGTATCAGAGAACAATATGGTTTTTAACAAAAATTTCTGCGTTAATTAACATTGTTGCTGCATTAATTAACATTTCTTATTTAAATTCCCAATTTCTTGTTCTAAATCTTTTTAATATTGTTGACAAAGAAAATTCCACATGTAAATGAATATTTTTAATAAATACAAAAAAAAATATTTTTAGTAATTTCTTTTTTATATCAAAATAAATCCTTAGTTTTATTAGTTTTCGTTAAAAGATACAATTGGGTTTTCTTTCTCACATTTGCAGCATCAACTTTAGTAGTGGCTAGAATTGCACTAAATTTATTCATAAAAATCGTGGGGATGTTAGATGTAATAAAATTAAGAATACTAATTATTATGCGTTGAAGGAAGATTCAAGGCGGATGTGTAAGAATAATTTTAACAAATGTAGCAGAAAATTCTAGAATTTGAGTACTTTGCATGACATGACGTTATGGAAGGAAGTATGTAGCAGAGAAGCCAAATTGACTCTGCCTTTTCGGGTCTACAACGTCAAAGTGACCAGACGTCTTTTTCGAGCTCCACCATCCCTACAGAAGTTGGTTGCAGAATTTCAGCTTATTTAGATGTTGATTTGCTGGAAATTGCTGGAAAAGTTAAAATAAACTTCAGAAGAAAATAATGCCTCTATTATTTCAGCCACAGAGAGAATAAAGAAGAGAAGACCAACATCTTTCTGACAGCCGCATCATCAAAATTTTTATAAATCATTGAACTAAAATACAATAGCAATAACGCCTAGAAAACAATAATCACTATGCAATTATAAGTAGAAGTCAACCAACGAAAATTAATAATGGATACTAACAAATATATGTAAAACAAGTACAGGGATGAAACTCTGTGACAATGCAACAGGGGCTGTTGCATTGCTGCAGTGTTGCATCCCTGTTCTTGTTTTACAAGTTCTTCCATTGAATGTGCTCTAATATAATTAATTTATATAGATTTTCGAAACGTTTTGATATGCAGATGCAATAATCAGTAAACTATGTATATAAAAATAGCCAGTCGACTTGCATAGAGTTAATATAAATTTGTAAAAGCAAATGAAGCATATGGACATTGCGGATCGAAGGTTTTGAAATTAATGAAGTTATACATCAGGACTTGTAATATTTAGAACTATTTTCAAAGGGGGTGACTATAAAATATAGTTTTCTCATGACTATAAAATATAGTTTTCTCATGACTATAAAATATTCTCTACCCACCCTCCTTTTCTCTGCATACACCTCCCACACACAAACATTCCAACTTACTTTTTCCCCTTCAGTCTTGACCGCAGCCATCTGTTCAAACACCTCCTTCCTCCCTCTCCTCCACTCCCTCTCTGCCATCCATATTATTCCTGCTCATCCCCCCACCTCTTTCTCTTACTACCAGCCACAGTAGTCCTTGCTCACCCCCATCTTTCCACTTCTTCCCCACTCATTTTCATCAACATTCATTTTTCACTCCTCACCAAGTACGGACGTCCACCCAGTAGTGGCCATTATTTTCTTCCTTTTTCCCAATATGTCAACCCCACATGTGTTTGTACTTGCATGACATTTTTCTCTATATTATCATCCTGATGAAGTCTTATAAATAAAGACGAAACGTTGATGTACACATAAAAAACATCCATTTTTTGGTTTTCCTTTTTCATTTTCCTATCACGTCGGATTACCTTCATCCTTCTCTTCCCATATATATATATATATATATATATATATAGTCTAAAGAATCTTTAATTCATTTTAAACAAAGAAAGAAAATACAGTTTAAATTCTAAGAGATACTAACTAAATCCAAGATATCGCAGACTTAGCAGTAGCATAAGCTGACTTACCGCTGGAAAATTCACAAATGAAAATGGGAAGTCAAGTATCTAACAGTGAAACAAAAACAGGGAACCTTAACTTAAGCGTGAAATATTGAACAGGGATCATCAGCTGTTTACCATGTAACTGTTTCAGAGATTTAAAAACAGGACAGTTATAATATTCATGGCTCTCCAGTGGCACTGATCAATATATATATATATATAGTCTAAAGAAGCTTTGAGTTATTTTAAACAAAAAGACAAAAAAAAAAGGAAAATGCAGTTTAAATTCCCAGAGAAACTAACTAAATCCAAAATATTGCAGACTTAACATTCGTTAGAAAATTCATAAATAAATAAAAATATATAATAGTAAGTAAATAAAATAAAAAGGGGTATTAAGTATCTAACAGTGAAACAAAAACAGGAGACCTTAACGTAAGCATCTAATATTAACACGGGGATCATCAGCTGTTTACCATGTAACTGTTTATATATATATATATATATATATATATATATATATATATAATGATAATAGAATTAACGATAAGCGAAATATCGTAGTTATCTATCTCGATAAAATAAAGCTCAATACGTTGAGTAGAGCAATCAATATTAAAGAAAGATGAAGATAAAGAATTGTACATAAATTAATACAAATTTTATTACATCGGAAGTTCAGATGCAAGGAGTTACATTAATCCTTAAACCATGGTTTTTCAAAGATAAAACTCTTCTCGTCAGAGGATAAATCTGGTAATATGGTATTTATATCAATTAAATATTACCTAGTTCCATTTCACTTTGAAAAAATTGAAGAATAAAAACCAAAAGGGATTGGGGATAAAGAAGTTAAAAATAAAATAAAATAAAATAAAAAATAAAAAATAAAAAATAAATAAAAAATAAAATAAAAGGCCGGGAAGTGAAATTTAGCAGTATTGGGAGGTGATTTTGTAGCTAGTTAATAGCTAAAGTAACTGAACTTCCGATGTAATAAAATTTGTATTAATTTATGTACAATTCTTTATCTTCATCTTTCTTTAATATATATATATATATATATATATATATATATATATAGCACAGTAATCCACTTGTAAAAATACATCTCTCTCTGGTCTCTGTAATTGTCACTTCGTTTAACTAATAAATCTCAATTAAAATAAGCCTTAGCGTCCGTGTGAGTTGATGGTACGATGATGTTAACGGTGTGGGGGGGGGGGTGAAGGCGACCGGTGTGTATAACGGAATTTTACACACCTCAGAGAAACGACATCGTAACATAACTACATTATTATATTGTCAATAACATGGCACAATAATAACGGATGGAAATTGGCTAGTCAGAAACAGAATTTGATTTGTCAGCTTAAATGCTATTTGGGTTCAACTTTAAAAATCTGAGAAGATAACTTTATATGTAAATTCCAAAAGATTGAACAGTGCAAAAAGTGATAAATCTAATATGTATTAATGAAAGAGTCTATTGTGAATTGAATCATCTATCTCAGAGTTAACGAGGATAGAAACATCAGTATGTTATTAATAATAACTTATTATTCATTAATAATTTGCATTTAGCCAACGCTTGATATCTCGTGTGGATCTGAAGATTTGATAAAATTCAAATTATTAATGAATAACATGCTATTATTAATACTGATGTTACTATCTTCAATAACTCTGAGATTTTATTCAAAATAGATTCTTTCATTAATATGTATTGAAATTTACTCATCACCACAAGAAAGCAAGGTATGACATCATCATATTCGGTTTTACGGTCGTTTTACATGCTAACATCTGTTAGACGGCTTTGAGAAATTGACTTCTAAACTATCCTATCTCTGGCCAGGTTTTTATTTATCCCCATCAAGTCCATTTTCTTATCACTTCCTCCCATGTTTTCCTTGGCTGTTCCTGGCCAACTGAATCTATTACCAACAGTTCTACATCTACTAACCCCAAGAACTCTCATCCACTCCTTCTTTCAATGTGACCATACTATCGAAGTCTACTGTTCTGCACACATCTCTCTATACTGTCCAGATTTATCTTCCTCTCAGGTAATCAGATCTAAGCCTGTCCTTAGAATCACATTATACATCCATCGTACCATCATCATATAATTTCTCTCCATGCAACGCATATCCTCAACCCTCACTGACCAGTGTTAATTAAAATAATTACTACAATCCTCTGGGCATGCCTTACAGGAGATGACACCTTAGACAACGATCAATGAACCTGTACTTCATGCTTTTGTACAAGTCTATGTTTGTAGATCTCATAAAACACTGAAAAACATTAATGTGGATTATATTCTCTTATATATATCTTGAGGTAAAAGACTGGAAGAAAGTGAGACAATCTGAGAGTACCAAATCACGTGACCATAGCGTCATCTAGCACTGAAACCAATTATCTCCAAGGGGGATAATTCTTGTCTCAAAATCATGTATAATGGTATTATAAAAATAGTAGTATCTAATTTTGTCTCATGGATATGCAATGTTGATCAGACCTTACATATCTGCTCTAATACCCTGTTGGCAAGGTTAAATATACCAAAACTAGATGAGATCCTGGCGGTCAGTCGTCTAAATTGGTTCAGCCACGTTGGGAGGTACGATTTTTGGATAAAAAAAGCAGAGATATTTAGGTGCAAAGTGGGAAGAGCTAAAAAACATTGATGCAAGCATCTTCTACAATTGGATTTGAATGGAATCGATATTCAAGACCATCACGCTCGGAGACTAAGGTTACAGGCTACTAACAAATGTCAGACCCCCGATAAAAGGAATGATGATGATGATGATGATGATGATGATGATGATGGAAATGTTATTTAATAGAGAAAATTGGATGTCTAATTTACATAATAAATAATTAGCCAGTATTATTGATTTATAATTCCTTTGTCTCATTTTGATATGGATAAGCAACAGTTTTGTGTATGAATTTTATGTGGACACTAAAATACGGAAAGAAATAACTTTCACGTGCATTCACAAGATTTTACATATTTGATCCGGAGCATTATTCATGTTTTATTTATTTATTTATTTATAAATTTATTTATGCTTCCATCTTTGTAAAATCACTATGGTGAAAAAGTGGACAATTAATTTCGACATTCATTTAAAAACCAAATTGTTTCATTATTTTATTTTTTCTATGTTTCCCACTTTAGCACATCGACATAACTTCGAGCAAGTTTAGATTCTTTTAAAAATGTCATCTGAAAGCTTCTAATGCTATCCATGTAATCCGTTATTTATACCATAATAACGAAATATTATTTTAAAAACTGGTTTAAATGAATGAAATGAACATAGACTCGAACTTAGCTGATCCCGTGGAAGAAACCGTAATGATGAAAACAGTGTCCTTTAATGAAGGCTTGAGAAGTATTCATTTTCATATATATATATATATATATATATATATATATATATATATATATATATATATAATATTTGTTATTGTTTATTATCTATGTACGTATACGTTTCGTCCTTTTTTAATAATCGGGACTTATCAGCATAGAGATATGAGTATTCAGTACCGGTCATGCGATTCGAAACCCCGGATTACAAGTATTTTGCAACTCAAATCCGACGCCTTAACCACACGGCCAATTTTAAATAGCGAATAAACGGTGATAATTTTAACACTTAACGTCTAGAGCGTTCTACTTCTTTAATGGAAGGAACGATGCATACACTATTACGATAGATATTATTAAATCATTATCTACAGACACATGCGTTTTATCCATTTTACTGGGAATCATCAGTGTGGAGAGTGATTGCTCTGCCTGAAAAAAAAAAAAAAAATATATATATATTAATTTATTTTCTACGTATAAAAAAGTATGTTATTGTGCATTATATGATAACCAGTGTGAGTGCAATAAGTGTAAAAACAATGGAGATGTATGAGTACTCAAATGTTGTGAAAGTATATTTGTATGGCGAGGCTAATGTGTTTATCCATAAGTTTTGTTACCTTGGTAATACCATTGGAGAACAGGGAGACGCTTGTGCTGGTGTGATAGCAAGCATTAAAAGTGGATGAAGTAAGTTCAGGAGACTTCTGCCATTACTAACCAGCAGAGCGTTATCACAGCCGACCAAGGGAAAGGTCTATCAGGCATCTGTGCACAGTGTAAGGGTGTAAGGGTGTACGGAAGTGAAACTTGGCCAGCTAGGGTTGAGAATATGTGTTGCATGGAGAGAAATGATATGAGAATGATACAATGGATGTGTAAGATGAGTCTTGAAGACGAACTCAGTTCTGATGACCCCAGAGGAAGATTAAATCTGAACAGCATAGGAAGATGTGTGCAGAATAGGAGGCTTTGTTGGTTTGGTGTCATTGAAAGAATCAATGAGGGAGCTTTTGTTATTGGATGTTTGTTAAACTGAAAATTTGGATTTATAAAATATATATAAAAAAATGATTAATAAATTTCATTTATTGATATAAATTCAATCGTCTGTTAATTGGTATCTCAAATTTTTAAATATGTCTCTTAACGATGCTTTCAATGCTGTAGTGACACTCATATTATTCTAACCCATGCTTAACAGTACATTCACTACTTGCACCGGACATATATAAGAACACTTCAATAACATTTGAGAGGATCGTCAGTCTTCACCGGTGCCGTTGACTTTCACCATGAAGAAAAAAAAAAGAAAAAATATATATACTGTCTGTTTCCATGATTTATAAAATATATAAAAAAACAAATGATTAATAAATTTCTTTTATTGATATAAATTCACGCGTCTGTTAACTGGTTTCTCAAATTTTCAAATATATATATTAACGACGCTTTCAATGCTGTAGTAACACTCATATTATACTATTCTGTATTTCTGTAAATACACACTTTTGTAAATATACCACCGTGTTGTCTTATTTATTATCGACATTCAATGTCATAACACATACATACATGCATATATACATGCATACATGCTAATGGCTGCAGACTCATGTTTGAGCATTTCCATTACTTGACTATTTGCCACTGTCTTATGAAAACACAGTAAGATCTTGAAATGTTGAAGCAATGCCGGTGCATGAAGTTTTTTTTAAATGATGTAAGGCTTTGCAGAGAACCAATCACAGTCTCTAAGTAGCTGCTACCCTGACCCATAAAGAAGAGTACATATATACACATACATACATACATACATACATACATACATACATACATACATACATACATACATACATACAGACAGACAGACAGACAGACAGACAGACAGACATGCATACACACATGGATACATATATGCATACGCACATACATATACCTACATACATGAATTACCTACTATATACCATCCTCGATTGTCTTTGGTTTCTCTGTACAAGGGTTTGTCATGAAAATCTGAAATGAGTATAATTCACCCTACAAGTAAACCCAGACCAAATATTCAAAATAACATAGTATTCAAAGCCCAAATGAAATCTCATCGACACGAGGAATGGTGCACCTTCTCCAAGTAATGTTACCTCAAGTAACAGCACTTAGCTGGATACTCCACCAGACTAGATGAATTTTTGTCCTGGAATCTGGTAAGACCAAGAGACCACAAGAAAGATATACTATAACATAGTTAATAGATAAATTGATGAGAGTAAAATTGATGTTTTTAACTTCTTTACTAACTCAACGTTTGAGAGGGAAAAGAGAACTTTAATGGAATATTCGAATATCTATGTATCTCATATAGAGATCAAGTGTTAGCCACAGGAAAAGGTTCCTTGATGTCTGAGAACTTCGACTGAAGTAAAATGAAACTTGAAAAAATAGGCAAGAACAAAAATTGAATCAACTTTTTTTTTCTTCGATACTAAATAGATTGAACATCCTATCAGCATCATGGATGAAGATAAGGATGAAATAAAGAGATGTTTATTTTCCTAAAACTCAGTTCCAGTGATTCTTTCTTCGTCCATGAAAAACCGATATCTTCAAATCTGAGGTAATACATTTACTGAAGTGCACAGGATCAAACATTTAAACTCACTGATTTCTAATCCGTAAGGAAATTTAAGTTAAATAGTGTTGTCTCTTGCACAGAGCAATGTTCACTACAACATTTACACACACTTTCTCTATTTCTCAACTGTATGTAAATGATTCTAGAAATCAATCGTATACAAAAACATGAACGATTTCAACATAAAATGACCCAATGAAGGTTGATACGCTGTAAAACCTAACAACAGCATACTGTGCATATTTTTGGTTATTCGGACTACATTTCTCATCTTGAGTGTTATCATCATAACATTTCGGCCGCTGTAACCTCCGGCCTTCTTCAGGTGTATCTCTTCGAACTCAGAGAAAATTTCTGTTGAACTTGGGAATCTGGACGGAATTTGAGAAATATAACTAATTTGTCTTTTGGCTAAGAAGAAAGTGTAGTATCTGTTCTGATGTTGCACTTGGTTTATTCTGTCCTCATTCAGTGAAGAAGTCATTCTAGACTGACACGAATCTTATTTTTGTTCCAATCAAGAGGGCCCCTTTTTGAGGAGCTGGATTTTCCTAACATTAAAAACCGACCTTGTGTCTAACTTTGCCCTAGTCGGGAGGCAAGTAAATAGAAACAATTATCTATTTCTAAGTGTTTCTCTTCACTGGCATTAAATACGAAGAAAGCCATTTTGCTTTAAATGTGATTGCAAAAAAAAAAGAAAAAACGATTCTTTCAACAATGGAATATATTATTTTCTATCTTCTCTTTCAAGCATTCTGGATTTTGGAAATGTCTTTGCTCGCATGAAAAGACTAGCTTTATCCGAGTAATTGGTCGTCCATTGGGGACATGATAACGGAAATACCCACAGCATAAGTTTGTTAATGCAAAAGGAGAGGAGGAGGAGAAGGAGGGGGAAGACTTCTTCTTCCCCCTCCTTAGAAGAAGAGGAAGAAGAAGAAGAAGTAGAAGAGGAGGAAGAAGAAGAAGAAAAAGTAGACGAAGAAAGAAAGAATACAGAAAAAAGTAGTAGAAAAAACAAAAGAAGAAGAAGAAGAAAAAGAAGAAGAAGAAGAAGAAGAAGAAAAAGAAGCAGAAGCAGAAGCAGAAGAAGAAGAAGAAGAAGAACAACAACAACAAAGAAGAAGAAAAAGAAGAAGAACAAAGAAGAAGAAAAAGAAGAAGAAGAAAAAGAAAAAGAAGCAGAAGAAAAAGAAAAAGCAGAAGAAGAAGAAGAAGAAGAAGAAGAAGAAGAAGAAGAAGAAGAAGAAGAAGAAGAAGAAGATTCCTTTTATTGGATGATGTCTTTGCTGGAATAGATTTAATTTTCAGCTTTAGAAACTGAAAAACCCAAGAGGTCCACACCAGTCACCAAGAATGGATGTTTACCATTCTGTCAAGTTGAAACTCTATGTAGACCCCGGGTAATCTCCCGAGGTTATTGTCTTCTACTTCTTTTGCTATTCTCACAAAGCCACTTTCCCATCCAGATAATCAAGCATGCCATTGAGTTGTCAATTATGAATTTGTCTACGACATGCCGAAAGCCAACAACTCTGTTGGTCACTCAAATTGGAATAAGCTATAATTGGCTTGGGTGATGACAGGCTTCAAAGAAAAGTTTATAAGACTTCAGTTATTCTTCCTTAATTATTAGGAAACTCGTGACAGAAAGAATCCAAGGCAATTTTACTATAGAATCAATATTGTGCCACATTGTCTATCAGTCTTTACTTACCGTTTAGGAGCTGTGTCTTTTTTTCAACAATGATTTAAAACATGTCTACACATGAAGAGTTCGAATGCAAAACGCGATAAACGCCATGTTAAAAATTACGAAGCTATCATCACAAAAAGTGTTGCAATTCAACACTCGACCACCCCTAAAAATCATCTCTTACATAATATGATACCGACATACTTTCATTTTGCTTTCAATTAAAATTAGCCTTTAGTAGAAGTCTGGATTTAATATATTCGTTTTTTATTGTTTAAGCACTCATTTTAAACACATTGGATTTATCGTGTTTTGCAGTCGAGGTCTTCACATATCTTCTGAAGGCAAACATTATTGAACAACACGGAATGCTTCTGCTGAATAAGTCTTTTTTTGATTTTTTCGTTTTTTCGGATGATCCATCGAGTATTTTTGTCAAATTGTCGTAGGTAAGATCGCTAGGTTTTATGTTTCATTATTCACGAGTACATTCAATTGTCTTTAGGCGGGGTATTAGTCTGGCTTGTTCAAATCTGCTGAGTTTGTTGAACATATTCTTATATATATATATATATATATATAAATAAGAAAAATACTTGTGTCCGGATGGGTAAAATTGATTCCCCAAGCAGAACAGTTTCGCACTACTTTCGAAGATTAAAATCAAAATAAAATGTGACTAAATTTATGTCTAGAATCCTTATTCATGATTTTGATTCTAGAAAGTCTATAAAATTTAAGGCTTAAGCTTAAGGGGTCTTAATAAAAAAATTGAAATTCAGGAAATCTTGCTTATTTGATGTCCAATTACTATGAATAAAATTTAATGTAAATCTGAAATATGACATCAATTTTCCAAACACCTCAACATATATCACTATTTATATAAATTTATGTATGTGTATATGTTTATATAATTGTATATACAGGATTCACTCATAAACTAATTAACTGATCATTAGAAAATTTTAAAACATAGATGCTAGGCCGAAGGGGTAGTAATGTAGTCTATATTTAGTTTAATTAAATTTTATGCAAAGGGAGTAAAAAGAGAGCAGTAGTCCTTTACGAAAATTAAAATACTGTTAATTTTTGTGAAATTTTAACAATAGATATTAGACACCAATTAATAAACATTCCACAAATTTCAGTTTCATTGGAAGATTGTAAAGGTTTTTAGGGGGAATAATATGGGAGCAATCTCCCATATGAAAATTAAAATATTTCAAATTGGCATGATTATTTTGAAAATCTAAAGATAACTTCCGGGTTTTGTTGTTGTTGTTGTTGTTGTTGATGACGACAACGATGATGATGATGTTGCTGCTGATGATGATTATGATGATGATGATTATGATGATGAAGTATTATATTTGCCATTAAAAAAACAATAAAAAAGCCCCCCTTACTCTCACCTTTCTAAATTACAAAAAAAATAGAATACTTATTTTTAAAAAAATCGTAATCAAGTTTGGTTTAATATTTTTGTCTTCTACTCTACCACTTTTTTCTTTTTTTTTTATATTTATAACATTCGCCAACACAGGGGGGAGAAAGAACAATAGGCCGTTTCTTTTCTTATTCGACGTCATGCCATAGGTAGTACTTTCTCCCGTGCAACGCCGGGCGACGGGTTCCGCTAGTTAATAATAAAGAGGAACAACACAAAGTAACCATTTTAAATTACTCAAGCATATATGATTGTTTTATTTGACCAATTGACGTTCCGCATTTAGTGATTGTCAAGAATAACCAATAGAACGACAAGGTGCACAAAAAACAAATAGTAAACCAATAACTGTTACCAAAGACAATAAAGTTAATTTACTACCTACCTGCCTATTTTTTATGTTTTAAAATACTTTAAAGCGTTTATTTTTCTATTTAAATTAAAACGTTAGGTCAAATATATTACGTTATACTGAATAACAAAGATGACTGACGAAGTCTATTGTTTTTTTTTGGTATTTCTTTCGCTTCAATTACGTAGAAAAGTAAATTTTAAGGCGTTTGGGACAGTTATTTGTTTTCTATTTGTTTGTTTCTCCCCCACCCCCCAAGACGAAAAACAAATTTCGGTGATATCCGCATACACCATCTTGAAAATGGAACTGTGCCGCGATTGGATTTAGACGAATTATTAAAATGCAATAAAAACGTTTTAAAAAACTATAAAGCACAAAAACATAGGTAGGTAGTTAGAAAATTAACTTTATTGCCTTTGGTAACAGTTATTTGTGGAATATTTGTTTTTTTTTCTGTTGGTTATTCTTTAATATCACCCCGATTTTTCCTTTAATCCCTTCATTATGGGGAATTCATTTTGATACTCATACAAAATCAAAACTCACCATTGTAATATATCAAATAACACCATGATAATCACTTTTTTGTTGTTTTTCTTCAAATTACCAAGAAGAAGTCGAAGAAAAAGTAGACATTGTTTCTTTGCTTTTCTGTAGATAAGTTAACAGCTAGATTAATTGCTGCCTGGAGGGCGGGTAGTTTTTGCTAGTATATATATATATATATATATATATATATATATATATAATATTTATAAATAGACATTAGATTATTAATACCTACAGACGCTAGCGTTTCAAGCTTATTGCCCTCATCAGTGCAGGAAAGTAACAATTTCAGACTGTTGGGAGGCGGAGAACCCGGTTCACAGAGTCAGCCTAGAATCTTCAAGCAGTCGCCATATCCACTCGGCCAACGGAAACTGTCACATAATTAAGGGAAATTAAGATCTATATATACCTAGAAACGGGCACAGATAGAAACCTAGTCGAGAGTGTTCTACGAACGTATCTGGAACTTTGCATTAGAGTTTTTTGACAGTTTTGTTGTAACATCCCGAGAGTGCTCAACTTTAATTTCTTAAAGGAGCTTAGTATAATACTTATAAATAAATATTAAATTATTAATACCTACAGACGCTAGCGTTTCAAGCTTATTACTCTCATCAGTGCAGGAAAGTAACAATTTCAGACGGTTGGGAGGCGCGAACCCGGTTCACAGAGTCAGCCTAGAATAAATCAAACAAAATATCATACAAAGATATTTTACAATTGTTTCAAAGTGATTAATTAATCTATTTTTGTGATTCATATTTTTCCTTTATAAGAATATCTTTCTCTCTTCTCTCTTATATATATATATATATATATATATATATATATATATGAGTCCCGATTTAAAAAGGACGAAACGTATACGTACATAGATAATAAACAATAACAAATATTTATTATTTGTCGCTCCTCAAAAAAAGTAGAGCACTGTAATTGTAGTATTAACACAGCATGACGTCACTTGCTTTATAATGCATCGTTCCTTCCCTTAAAAGAAGTAGAATGCTTAGACGTTAAACACGCCGATAAAGTGTTAAAATTATCATCGTTTATTCGCTATTTAAAATTGGCTGAGTGGTTAAAGACGTCGGATTTGAGTTGAAAAATACTGGTCCGTAGTTTCCAATCGCATGACCGGTAGTGAATAGTCATACTCTATGCTGATAAGTCCCGATTTAAAAAGGACGAAACGTATACGTACATAGATAAAAAACAATAACAAATATTATATATATATGTGTGTGTGTGTGTGTGTGTATCTTTGGTTTAGTTTGGTAGTTACACCCTATCCACTTAATTATTTTTTTCTGCTTGCAATTAAATTTTCTTTCATTTCTGATGTCAAGTATACGACTGTTATTTATCTATTTATTTTAGTTGTTAGGTTTTACTTTTAATCAATATAAACAATCGAACACATTTTCAAAGTAAAATATCGCAAACAACTCACATTAAATTCATCATCATTGAAAGAGAGATTTAGAAATCGCTACTCAGAAAGAGCAGCCATCTTGCTTTATGAAGTAAATGCATGAAAGAAATATGCACAATATTGCTCAAGAAAAAAACTGCTATAAGAGTTAATAGTTAAACTTGCATTGCAGTATATGGCCTATTAGATATGAATCGATACTTAGACACAGCGATTGGCTGACAATAGTTAAAGTTGCATTGCAGCATATGGCCTATTAGATATGAATCGATACTTAGACACAGCGATTGGCTGACAATAGTTAAACTTGCATTGCAGCATATGGCCTATTAGATATGAATCGATACTTAGACACAGCGATTGGCTGACAATAGTTAAAGTTGCATTGCAGCATATGGCCTATTAGATATGAATCGATACTTAGACACAGCGATTGGCTGACAATAGTTAAACTTGCATTGCAGCATATGGCCTATTAGATATGAATCGATACTTAGACACAGCGATTGGCTGACAATAGTTAAAGTTGCATTGCAGCATATGGCCTATTAGATATGAATCGATACTTAGACACAGCGATTGGCTGACAATAGTTAAACTTGCATTGCAGCATATGGCCTATTAGATATGAATCGATACTTAGACACAGCGATTGGCTGACAATAGTTAAAGTTGCATTGCAGCATATGGCCTATTAGATATGAATCGATACTTAGACACAGCGATTGGCTGACAATAGTTAAACTTGCATTGCAGCATATGGCCTATTAGATATGAATCGATACTTAGACACAGCGATTGGCTGACAATAGTTAAAGTTGCATTGCAGCATATGGCCTATTAGATATGAATCGATACTTAGACACAGCGATTGGCTGACAATAGTTAAACTTGCATTGCAGTATATGGCCTATTAGATATGAATCGATACTTAGACACAGCGATTGGCTGACATTAGTTAAACTTGCATTGCAGCATATGGCCTATTAGATATGAATCGATACTTAGACACAGCGATTGGCTGACAATAGTTAAACTTGCATTGCAGCATATGGCCTATTAGATATGAATCGATACTTAGACACAGTGATTGGCTGACAATAGTTAAACTTGCATTGCAGCATATGGCCTATTAGATATGAATCGATACTTAGACACAGCGATTGGCTGACAATAGTTAAAGTTGCATTGCAGCATATGGCCTATTAGATATGAATCGATACTTAGACACAGCGATTGGCTGACAATAGTTAAAGTTGCATTGCAGCATATGGCCTATTAGATATGAATCGATACTTAGACACAGCGATTGGCTGACAATAGTTAAACTTGCATTGCAGTATATGGCCTATTAGATATGAATCGATACTTAGACACAGCGATTGGCTGACAATAGTTAAACTTGCATTGCAGCATATGGCCTATTAGATATGAATCGATACTTAGACACAGCGATTGGCTGACAATAGTTAAACTTGCATTGCAGCATATGGCCTATTAGATATGAATCGATACTTAGACACAGTGATTGGCTGACAATAGTTAAACTTGCATTGCAGCATATGGCCTATTAGATATGAATCGATACTTAGACACAGCGATTGGCTGACAATAGTTAAAGTTGCATTGCAGCATATGGCCTATTAGATATGAATCGATACTTAGACACAGCGATTGGCTGACAATAGTTAAACTTGCATTGCAGCATATGGCCTATTAGATATGAATCGATACTTAGACACAGCGATTGGCTGACAATAGTTAAAGTTGCATTGCAGCATATGGCCTATTAGATATGAATCGATACTTAGACACAGCGATTGGCTGACAATAGTTAAACTTGCATTGCAGCATATGGCCTATTAGATATGAATCGATACTTAGACACAGCGATTGGCTGACAATAGTTAAAGTTGCATTGCAGCATATGGCCTATTAGATATGAATCGATACTTAGACACAGCGATTGGCTGACAATAGTTAAACTTGCATTGCAGCATATGGCCTATTAGATATGAATCGATACTTAGACACAGCGATTGGCTGACAATAGTTAAACTTGCATTGCAGCATATGGCCTATTAGATATGAATCGATACTTAGACACAGCGATTGGCTGACAATAGTTAAAGTTGCATTGCAGCATATGGCCTATTAGATATGAATCGATACTTAGACACAGCGATTGGCTGACAATAGTTAAACTTGCATTGCAGCATATGGCCTATTAGATATGAATCGATACTTAGACACAGCGATTGGCTGACAATAGTTAAAGTTGCATTGCAGCATATGGCCTATTAGATATGAATCGATACTTAGACACAGCGATTGGCTGACAATAGTTAAACTTGCATTGCAGTATATGGCCTATTAGATATGAATCGATACTTAGACACAGCGATTGGCTGACAATAGTTAAACTTGCATTGCAGCATATGGCCTATTAGATATGAATCGATACTTAGACACAGCGATTGGCTGACAATAGTTAAACTTGCATTGCAGCATATGGCCTATTAGATATGAATCGATACTTAGACACAGCGATTGGCTGACAATAGTTAAACTTGCATTGCAGCATATGGCCTATTAGATATGAATCGATACTTAGACACAGCGATTGGCTGACAATAGTTAAACTTGCATTGCAGCATATGGCCTATTAGATATGAATCGATACTTAGACACAGCGATTGGCTGACAATAGTTAAACTTGCATTGCAGCATATGGCCTATTAGATATGAATCGATACTTAGACACAGCGATTGGCTGACAATAGTTAAAGTTGCATTGCAGCATATGGCCTATTAGATATGAATCGATACTTAGACACAGCGATTGGCTGACAATAGTTAAAGTTGCATTGCAGCATATGGCCTATTAGATATGAATCGATACTTAGACACAGCGATTGGCTGACAATAGTTAAACTGGCATTGCAACATATGGCCTATTAGATATGAATCGATACTTAGACACAGCGATTGGCTGACAATAGTTAAACTTGCATTGCAGCATATGGCCTATTAGATATGAATCGATACTTAGACACAGCGATTGGCTGACAATAGTTAAACTTGCATTGCAGCATATAGCCTATTAGATATGAATCGATACTTAGACACAGCGATTGGCTGACAATAGTTAAACTTGCATTGCAGCATATGGCCTATTAGATATGAATCGATACTTAGACACAGCGATTGGCTGACAATAGTTAAACTTGCATTGCAGCATATGGCCTATTAGATATGAATCGATACTTAGACACAGCGATTGGCTGACAATAGTTAAAGTTGCATTGCAGCATATGGCCTATTAGATATGAATCGATACTTAGACACAGCGATTGGCTGACAATAGTTAAACTTGCATTGCAGCATATGGCCTATTAGATATGAATCGATACTTAGACACAGCGATTGGCTGACAATAGTTAAAGTTGCATTGCAGCATATGGCCTATTAGATATGAATCGATACTTAGACACAGCGATTGGCTGACAATAGTTAAACTTGCATTGCAGTATATGGCCTATTAGATATGAATCGATACTTAGACACAGCGATTGGCTGACAATAGTTAAACTTGCATTGCAGCATATGGCCTATTAGATATGAATCGATACTTAGACACAGCGATTGGCTGACAATAGTTAAACTTGCATTGCAGCATATGGCCTATTAGATATGAATCGATACTTAGACACAGCGATTGGCTGACAATAGTTAAACTTGCATTGCAGCATATGGCCTATTAGATATGAATCGATACTTAGACACAGCGATTGGCTGACAATAGTTAAACTTGCATTGCAGCATATGGCCTATTAGATATGAATCGATACTTAGACACAGCGATTGGCTGACAATAGTTAAACTTGCATTGCAGCATATGGCCTATTAGATATGAATCGATACTTAGACACAGCGATTGGCTGACAATAGTTAAAGTTGCATTGCAGCATATGGCCTATTAGATATGAATCGATACTTAGACACAGCGATTGGCTGACAATAGTTAAAGTTGCATTGCAGCATATGGCCTATTAGATATGAATCGATACTTAGACACAGCGATTGGCTGACAATAGTGAAACTGGCATTGCAACATATGGCCTATTAGATATGAATCGATACTTAGACACAGCGATTGGCTGACAATAGTTAAACTTGCATTGCAGCATATGGCCTATTAGATATGAATCGATACTTAGACACAGCGATTGGCTGACAATAGTTAAACTTGCATTGCAGCATATAGCCTATTAGATATGAATCGATACTTAGACACAGCGATTGGCTGACAATAGTTAAACTTGCATTGCAGCATATGGCCTATTAGATATGAATCGATACTTAGACACAGCGATTGGCTGACAATAGTTAAACTTGCATTGCAGCATATGGCCTATTAGATATGAATCGATACTTAGACACAGCGATTGGCTGACAATAGTTAAACTTGCATTGCAGCATATGGCCTATTAGATATGAATCGATACTTAGACACAGCGATTGGCTGACAATAGTTAAACTTGCATTGCAGCATATGGCCTATTAGATATGAATCGATACTTAGACACAGCGATTGGCTGACAATAGTTAAACTGGCATTGCAACATATGGCCTATTAGATATGAATCGATACTTAGACACAGCGATTGGCTGACAATAGTTAAACTTGCATTGCAGCATATGGCCTATTAGATATGAATCGATACTTAGACACAGCGATTGGCTGACAATAGTTAAACTTGCATTGCAGCATATAGCCTATTAGATATGAATCGATACTTAGACACAGCGATTGGCTGACAATAGTTAAACTTGCATTGCAGCATATGGCCTATTAGATATGAATCGATACTTAGACACAGCCATTGGCTGACAATAGTTAAACTTGCATTGCAGCATATGGCCTATTAGATATGAATCGATACTTAGACACAGCGATTGGCTGACAATAGTTAAACTTGCATTGCAGCATATGGCCTATTCGATATGAATCGATACTTAGACACAGCGATTGGCTGACAATAGTTAAACTTGCATTGCAGCATATGGCCTATTAGATATGAATCGATACTTAGACACAGCGATTGGCTGACAATAGTTAAACTTGCATTGCAGCATATGGCCTATTAGATATGAATCGATACTTAGACACAGCGATTGGCTGACAATAGTTAAACTTGCATTGCAGCATATGGCCTATTAGATATGAATCGATACTTAGACACAGCGATTGGCTGACAATAGTTAAACTGGCATTGCAACATATGGCCTATTAGATATGAATCGATACTTAGACACAGCGATTGGCTGACAATAGTTAAACTTGCATTGCAGCATATGGCCTATTAGATATGAATCGATACTTAGACACAGCGATTGGCTGACAATAGTTAAACTTGCATTGCAGCATATGGCCTATTAGATATGAATCGATACTTAGACACAGCGATTGGCTGACAATAGTTAAACTTGCATTGCAGCATATGGCCTATTAGATATGAATCGATACTTAGACACAGCGATTGGCTGACAATAGTTAAAGTTGCATTGCAGCATATGGCCTATTAGATATGAATCGATACTTAGACACAGCGATTGGCTGACAATAGTTAAACTTGCATTGCAGCATATGGCCTATTAGATATGAATCGATACTTAGACACAGCGATTGGCTGACAATAGTTAAACTTGCATTGCAGCATATGGCCTATTAGATATGAATCGATACTTAGACACAGCGATTGGCTGACAATAGTTAAACTTGCATTGCAGCATATGGCCTATTAGATATGAATCGATACTTAGACACAGCGATTGGCTGACAATAGTTAAACTTGCATTGCAGCATATGGCCTATTAGATATGAATCGATACTTAGACACAGCGATTGGCTGACAATAGTTAAACTTGCATTGCAGCATATGGCCTATTAGATATGAATCGATACTTAGACACAGCGATTGGCTGACAATTTACAACACTAAATCTGAATAACAATAATCAGAATAGGACGTGTCATTGCAATTCAAAGGGTGAAACTGTATGAAACAATTCGTAGACTTGAAATAATCAGTCTTGAGTGGCATAATGGATATCATCGCAGCTTATGGAATCAGCACTATAAAGTTCAAATTCTTGTAGATCTTTTATGGCTATTCATGCACTGTCTACAAAGGCATGAACTCACATTTTTCACCAGCTATGTGTAAAATAGCAACTTATGTTCAGTGAATATATATCGTATGCAGTAGATATTATTTTTAGTACTAAATAACCTAAAGAAGGTTAATATGCCATAAAACTAACAAACCAAAAACAACACATTATTATATTTATGAACTCACTGATAATAACCGGTTGAGTTTCCTGGAGTTCGAGTAACAGCAAGTCTCCCCAAACCTCCGGTACACTCCACCTCTTCCGATAACCATTGCAAATGACTTTGTGTTATCACAAATGCTGCTTATCATTGATTTTCTGCTGGAAACGACCACTGGTCCTCTCTGAGATTTGGCTGGCAATAAGTCTTGCAGAGTCCCATCACCCAAGTGCCCCCCCCCCTCCTTGGTCCTTCCGTCCTCCCTGACCCATCACGACTACTTTGGGTTGTATACCCCGAGGCTGGTTCAATCACTTTATTTTTTATTTATTTATTTCTGGTGGGGTGTGGATAGGGGTCAGTTTATGAAATTTCTTGCAATTTCAGTTCCCTTGGGTCCATGTCATGGTGCTCTTTTTAAGTTTTTGTTTTATTTCTATTGCAACTTGCACATGGCTGGTTAGCATTTGTAGTTTATGTGGGTTGGTTTCCTCATTCGAGGATTTTACTTAAGATTTCAGCTGTTTTCAACATTGCTGTCCGTTGTATAGTCTCAGTCTTCTCTTTGATTCCAATTTCTCCCAGTCTTTTTTCCAGATCTTTTCGAGACTGTTCATAGTGCTCCTATTATTATTGGTATTATATTAACTTTTTTCATGTTCCATATCCCTTTCAGTTCTCTGGCAAGTTCGGTGTACTTGTTTCGTTTTTTTATTTCCTTGATTTTCACCCTATGAACTGCTGGGACGTAAAATCTACAATTTGCCATTTTTTTCCTTCTTGTTTGTTATTAGGACATCCGGTCTCCTTGCTAAGATGAGTTTATCTGTTTGCACCTCCATATCCCAGAGGATTTTGTGATTTTCGTTTTCAAATATTGTCTCCGGTTTGTGTCTATACCATTTGTCTTCATGTTCAAAATGCAGTCGTTTGCATAGTTCCCAGTGTACGGCTTTCTCCATGCAGTTGTGTCTGTTCTTGTATAATTTTAAGGCTAGTTTGCTGCATTCAGTTATTTTTTACTATACTATGATTTACCGTTTTATCTCTTTGTCCACAGAGTCTGCATTTACTGTTTTCCTATGTTTTGTCTATATTAGCTTTGATATAGTTAGTTCTAATCGCATTGTTCTGTGCAGCTGTCAGTAGCGATTCTGTTTCTCTGTTCCAATGTCCTTCTTG
The DNA here is from genome assembly GCA_963556195.1 of Sepiola atlantica. Lineage (NCBI taxonomy): Eukaryota > Metazoa > Mollusca > Cephalopoda > Sepiida > Sepiolidae > Sepiola > Sepiola atlantica. The sequence goes on from OY744523.1 coordinate 134,996,920, forward strand.
TATTCATGTCCGAGTGTTTTAGTGAGTCTCTTCTCTTGTCATTCTTATGAATCGTCCATGTAGCTGTTTCTCTTTCGACTTTTATTTTCTCATCTTTTCGTGTCGCGTTTTGCTGCTCATCATCATCATCATCATCATCATCATCATCATCGTCGTCGTCGTCGTCGTCGTCGTTATTATTATTATTATTATTATTATTATTTAGTCACTAGCAGTTTTTACACAAGTCATTATCAGGGATTTCTCATTAACGGTAACAAGTGGTGTTCCCATGAATCTGAGGGACAAACGATTCCCCAGATATCCAGCACCTTTGCCTCTTTTGATAACCATTGTAAATCCGTTTACTATTGATTTCTCATTGACAACGATCGTTACTCTTCTCTAAAATTTGAATGGCAAGATTATTGTATTCTCCGAAGCTTTCCGGTTTTTACCCCCTCTTTGAGCCTTCACATACATTTTTTGTGGTGCCAGCGTAGACGGTGCCACCACATGTATTTTTTTGTTTGGTTTTGTTTTTTCTTTGCTTTTATGTTTTTTTTAGGGAGAGAGTTTCAATATAAAATTTAGATTAAATTTGGATATTTTAAAATGGACATGAAATCTACTTTGATTAGTTAAAACTAAAATAAATTGTTTTATTTGTTTTTATTGCTGGTTAAGCACAGACAAATGCCATAAGTAAACCAGCGAGAGATAAAAACTTTCGATAATGATGCAGTTGAAATTGAAAATTTATGTAAATGTGGTTTAAATAAACAACAAGAACATGAACTCGAACTTACTTTACACCATGGAAAAAACTATCATAATTAAAATAGTGATTTGGAAAAGTGAGGTATTATGGGAAGGAAGAGAGAAAGAGAGTATAAACTCATGGAAAAGGCGAAGCAAAAAGATTGGCGATAGTTAATAATAATAAGAATATTGTGATAGTTAATAATAATAATAATAATAATAATAATAATAATAATAATAATAATAATAATAATAATAATAATAATAATAATGATGATAATAATAAGTAGAAGATTCGCGATACTTAAAAGAAGAGGAAGAATAGGATGCAGATTGGGAGAAAAAAAGGACAGTTTAGAGAGAAAAAAAAGAGAGAAAGAGACGGACAGACAGAAAGAGAGAGAGAGAGAGAGAGAGAGAGAGAGAGAGAGAGAGAGGGGGGAGGTAAAAAGAAGGATAGACAATACACAAAATATAACTCAGAATATTTTGCTCATTTCGGACGACAGTAAATGAATAATAATGTATTTATTTGCTTCATGGATTTGGTGTCTCTTGTATAGATTTATAGATCATAATACATGAGCTGATGGCATATTTTTCATATTTCCAATATGCACATACAGACATGAATAAGAGTGCAACTTTTAGAAGGAAATGTGTGTGTGTGTTTGTTATCCATTATGCTAGTATATTTATATTTAGATTTAATTCTGTGCATGTGAACATCTGTATATGTGTATCCAGAGTTAATTTCAGTTCATTTGCTTTTCAAATACATATCTAATCTATTATTCATAAAATGTTGGTGCAGATTTAATCTTTTCATGAATATGATTAAAATAGTTTAAAAAAATGAAACAAAATAAAAAAAGCTTTGTCTATCTTTCATTACTTTCAACTCAGCTGCAAATAAACGTAATAATTGTGAAAAAAAATGAAATTATATTCATTCCCACTTTCTTTAAACGAGCGGTCATTTTACATATTGTAACTCACTCGACATAATTAAACTTTTTCTTAGCAAATGAAATAAAACTTTTTTTGGTTTTATAGTTTTTGAATATGAAATACTAACCAGATAATGTGTCTGGTAATATGCACACTAATATCTTATAATATAATGAAATCATTGTATAGAGTGTCCAGGTGCACTACAACACACTAAAAGGGAAATGTACATAACCCTAACCCTAACCCTAACCTGTGTATGGAGAGGGGCCATCAGGTGTAGTTTTGGCGAATTTCGGGACACATAAGGGTTTTAAAGGCTGTAGTCTCTTGGCAACCAACAACTGATGCAGGCAGTTTGTTCCATGCTTTAGCAATTTTGAATATAAAAAAACGTTTGCAAAAGTCATGGGAGTTATGCTGTTTTCTGACTTTATAGACATGTCCACGTGTGTTAGACACAAGGAGACTAAAAGGTGCTCAGAGTTTAAAAAAAAAATAAATAAATAAATAAAATTTAAATTCTGACTCCGACTTTTGCAAAAATTGCTGACTTTCAACCCTGAGTCCCCTCACTTCAAGAGTTGGCTAAAAAATATGACTCTTAACTCTGTAATCAGTTTTACAAAAAAATGGTTGATTCAAATATTTGATTTTGGCTTCAACTCTCCATTTTGAGAGTGGTTGTTTTTACAACCCTAACCCTAACCCTAACCTCTAATCCTAATCTGTGTATGGAAAGGGGGCATCAGGTGTAGTTTTGGCGAATTTCGGGAAGCATGAAGATTTTAAAGAACCTAGTGGCTCGGCAGGCAACAACTGATGCACACAGTTTGTTCCATGCTTCAGCAATTCTAAGTGTAGGAAATTGTTTCCAAAAGTCATGGTAGCTATGCTGCTTTTTAACTTTGTTTTTATATAATTTTATAATAAAATACAAAATAATATATTTTATTGCACTTTGCAATTAACATGCAAGTAACATTATTATGAGCACCAAGGAAGCGACAAAAATATTATAATCTACAAAACAACAGCTTTATGTGTACTTAGCAAGTAACACAGATAAAATCAAACAAATTAATAAATCATGAAGATTGAATGTTCCTCTCCTGCTACCCCCTCTCCCGGCCTCCAAATGACTTGCGCCGTCAGTATGAAAATCAAATCCTCAATTAAAGATCGCTCTCTATTAGAATCAACATGTGTCTATTTTTAACTGTAAGTTAATACATTTTTTAAAACTTTTCTTTCGAATTCCACGAAATATATTCTTCTAATTCATATTCTTTAATTTATTTATATTTTTCTATTAGCTTGTAATTCCTTGCTTTTGAAAAACGATAATTTCAGTGCTAATTGGCTATGAGCTAAAAAAGAAACAAAAAAACTAATTAACAAATTCTGCTACCCCCTCCCCGGCCTCTAAATTATCTGCATATGAAAATCTTTATGTTATTATATTTTTTAAAACGTTTCTTCTGACTTCTATGGAATGTTCTTAAAAGGTAACTATCTTAAATTTGTCGGGAAGGTATGCAAAAACTTTATTTAAGTAGATCTTAATGTTTTTTTTATAACCCACGTGGAGGTGTAGAAATACCTGGCATAGTACCCAGGTGTGGCATTACCCTTCTCAGGGAGATCGACCTGCAGATCTAGTCAGATCATCAATCGAGGAGAAGGAAAATTCTGATGTAAAAACATGTTTACTGACTTCAAATGTCTAAATACCAAAACCACTAGGGAAGGGGGGGCTCTTTAGTCTTGGTCGACAACCTTCCTAGAGCTGGAGTCTCGAACAAAAATATTTGGTTTGTAAACCTACAATTACTTAAGGAGTAGATAGGCCCTTCACCTATTCTTTGTCTATTAGCAAGGCACAGAGGTACACTATTCCTGACTACACTGCCCGAGGCTTGTGAAACGGATGCTCATAGCCCATTTGTAATAATGGTAGATATCATCCTAAACTCTTGACCCAAGCTGAAGAGTTGTTGCTCAAAATGACAAGATGCTACAAACGGGCTGATTGGGAATCCATCTGAGCACATCAGAATAAAACCTGTTCTCTCCCTGTGTAACAGTGCGCAAATGAGATAACTGAATGGGTCAAAGCAGGCATAGAAGCACATGTCCCCATGTGGAAATTCTATAGCAAGCCCCACTCTCCCCAATGGTTTACTTCAACCTATGTACTATCAGGACACTGAAAGCACATGTTTAATACCCTTCTCTTTTAAAGGCAAAGAAAATAATCCAAACAAACATCAGTGAGTAGACAATGTTTATTGAATTGCAGGATGTATCTTTACATCATAGCTGGTTAATTAAAACGGTGTTGATTAACCGTATCATTGCGGATTAGTTGCATCACGGTCGTGATCCCATCATGTACAAAAAAACGAGAGAGAGAGAGAGAGAGAGATCATTGTTCATTCACACATTTTGTTCGCTCATCTTAATACGTGGCTCAGTCTCAATCATTTCTCTGAGACTGAGGCAGTTACTTTCGACAAGAATTCTGTTTTTTCTATGACGTCACTTCCTTCTTCTTGTATCCCTACTTCCTTTCTCACGTTTTTGATTCTTAGTCATTGTTGATCTTTTAATCTTTATCTATAATATTTCTTGTCCTCAAACCCACTAGTTAATTCGTCTTTTCAAGAACTTCCTATCTGTGAAACACATTACTCAGGGACTGCTTCCCTGCAGACTACACATAGGCAGCAAGCATTCCACCGCTTCAACCGCTATAAGTCGAATCGAAAAACCTTTATAGCATCAAGGAATCATTGCAAGAGTCTAATAGCCACAGCCAAAAGTAGGTATACTTATACGACCAGAAAATGCATTGAGTAGCAGAAATTAGGAACTTGCGATTTCTGGAAAATTTATAATAGTGTGGTGAATATTGGGCAATCAACAATTCTGTAACTATCCAATCACCATGATGTCGCTTGCATGGCAACTGAGAAGGCTGAACTGCTTGCCTAGCGGTTTGTCTTGAACTTCACCCTAGACTCCACAAACCACCCTCTCTCAAATTTCTCACTGCGGACAGAAACTGTACTCGATGATCTGATCATCACCCCTTCCCATGTCCGGGATAAAATTAAAAAAAACCTAGACACCCTGATCTTATCCCTGCTATATTAATAAAGAAATGATCTGCTGAGCTGGCCTCTGTCCTCTATAAGCCCTACAACAAATACCTTGCCGAATCTTGCTTCTCTGATAGCTGAAAAATTGCCTCCTAAATATCATCTCTGAACTAATATACCATACACTGGACAAGGTAGCCCTTGATATATCCAAAACCTTTGACCAGGTATGACATGAAGATCTTCTCTTGAAAATTAATTTGTATGGTATTACTGGACGAATATTTAATATAATCAGATCCTTCTAAGCCGATGGCCATACATCCAAACAACATGACATCAATGCGGGAGTTCCCCATGAATCGATCTTTGGACCTTTATTATTCTTAATATTAATAAACGCCCTCTCTGATGCAAAAACGTAGGCGTTACTATCCGTACAGGCAGCCATTTTTTTTACAAAACAAAGTCATGTAAAATATGCACAATATTACCTAAGTGAAAATGCTAGAATAGATGACAATTAATTGGTTGAGTTAGTAAAAATGTTTTATAAAAATATAAATAATAATTATATGAGTATTAAGTATTAAATTAAAAAGAAATTATTTCAAAATATAAAGATACGAAAACACAAGGACGTTAGGAGTGCTAAATATAAAAATAAAATATTAAGGGAGTTTAATAAAAACCTTTGCTGCATATAAAACCTATATTATCTTAGCTAAAGGGCAATATTTATATTAGCAAATTAATAGGCTAGTATTTTTAGGATGATGTCTAGCAGTTACGAATTGAAAACACACACAAAAAAACGATTAGAAATAAAAAGAAAAAAAGGTATTTTGATATATCTTTATTTGAAATTCTGATGATGAAGTATATCTTCGAAAATTTAATTGAAAAAAAATAAAAATAAAAAGTTAATAAAATTAAAATGCATTGTATGGCGTTCTCATTCTAATAATTCATATATATATATATATATATATATATATATATATATATATATATATATATAACAATAATAATAATAATAATAATCCAGCTAAAACATCCACAGGGTAGTAATCCAAAGAATTTCAATAACATCGACATGCCAGTGTCACAGATTTTGTACATGTCTGTGTAAATAAAATAATCATATATATATATATATATATATATATATATATATATATATATATATATATATATATACACACAGAGAGAGGGAGAGAGATAAAATATAATAATCCATGGATACGTGTTTCACCATCTATGACCCATCAGCGTGGCTGATTCGAAACCAGATTTCAATTGCCACAATGCATTAGTTTGGTCTTCCATCGATACTTTCAGTTTCAAGGAAACACTGGAAACTAAGGTCTAAAAATACCGAATGTAACCGATTCTTCAGTATCAGTTACATTCAGTATCTTTAGCACTGTTAGCTGAATCTCCAGTGTTTCTATGAAATCAAAGGTATTGATTGAAGATCAAACTCATGTATGGTATCAATTGAAATTTAAAAAATATACGTATGCTCTTGCACACAAGTAATTGAGCACTCTGGGTTTTTTTTTCTCTTATAACATGAAATATATATATATTATTGTTTGAAATAAATAACAAAACAAATTCATTAGAGATAACTAAATCAATAACTATTAAATCCGTCCGGTATATATTATTTACTTTTTAATAAGGATGGTTAATATATCGTTAAGTATATAGCGTTTTATCTTTTAATCTTTTCTCATTGGGGAGTGATAATTTTCGGCGATCGTATCATATTTATAAACCAAATACGACAATATAATATAGATGTGACCGTTATTAAGAAACACGTACAAGAGTTAATTTGCATTCGTTTAATAATTGGTCTCACCTGTTTTCTTTTTTTTTACTTCTTAGCAACTAACACAAATATTATACATATAATAATGTTACTGTGTAGTTCACAACTAACACAAATATAATACATATAATAATGTTACTGTGTAGTTCACAACTAACACAACTATAATACATATAATAATGTTACTGTGTAGTTCACAACTAACACAAATATAATACATATAATAATGTTACTGTGTAGTTCACAACTAACACAAATATAATACATATTATAATGTTACTGTGTAGTTCACAACTAACACAAATATAATACATATAATAATGTTACTGTGTAGTTCACAACTAACACAAATATAATACATATAATAATGTTACTGTGTAGTTCACAACTAACACAAATATAATACATATAATAATGTTACTGTGTAGTTCACAACTAACACAAATATAATACATATAATAATGTTACTGTGTAGTTCACAACTAACACAAATATAATACATATAATAATGTTACTGTGTAGTTCACAACTAACACAACTATAATACATATAATAATGTTACTGTGTAGTTCTCAACTAACACAAATATAATACATATAATAATGTTACTGTGTAGTTCACAACTAACACAAATATAATACATATAATAATGTTACTGTGTAGTTCACAACTAACACAACTATAATACATATAATAATGTTACTATGTAGTTCTCAACTAACACAAATATAATACATATAATAATGTTACTGTGTAGTTCACAACAAACACAAATATAATACATATAATAATGTTACTGTGTAGTTCTCAACTAACACAACTATAATACATATAATAATGTTACTGTGTAGTTCTCAACTAACACAAATATAATACATATAATAATGTTACTGTGTAGTTCACAACTAACATAAATATAATACATATAATAATGTTACTGTGTAGTTCACAACTAACACAAATATAATACATATAATAATGTTACTGTGTAGTTCACAACTAACACAAATATAATACATATAATAATGTTACTGTGTAGTTCACAACTAACACAACTATTATACATATAATAATGTTATTGTGTAGTTCACAACTAACACAACTATAATACATATAATAATGTTACTGTGTAGTTCACAACTAACACAAATATAATACATATAATAATGTTACTGTGTAGTTCACAACTAACACAAATATAATACATATAATAATGTTACTGTGTAGTTCACAACTAACACAAATATAATACATATAATAATGTTACTGTGTAGTTCACAACTAACACAAATATAATACATATAATAATGTTACTGTGTAGTTCACAACAAACACAAATATAATACATATAATAATGTTACTGTGTAGTTCACAACTAACACAAATATAATACATATAATAATGTTACTGTGTAGTTCACAACTAACACAACTATAATACATATAATAATGTTACTGTGTAGTTCTCAACTAACACAAATATAATACATATAATAATGTTACTGTGTAGTTCACAACTAACACAAATATAATACATATAATAATGTTACTGTGTAGTTCACAACTAACACAACTATAATACATATAATCATGTTACTGTGTAGTTCTTTACTAACACAAATATAATACATATAATAATGTTACTGTGTAGTTCACAACTAACACAAATATAATACATATAATAATGTTACTGTGTAGTTCACAACTAACACAAATATAATACATATAATAATGTTACTGTGTAGTTCACAACTAACACAAATATAATACATATTATAATGTTACTGTGTAGTTCACAACTAACACAAATATAATACATATAATAATGTTACTGTGTAGTTCACAACTAACACAAATATAATACATATAATAATGTTACTGTGTAGTTCACAACTAACACAAATATAATACATATAATAATGTTACTGTGTAGTTCACAACTAACACAAATATAATACATATAATAATGTTACTGTGTAGTTCACAACTAACACAAATATAATACATATAATAATGTTACTGTGTAGTTCACAACTAACACAACTATAATACATTTAATAATGTTACTGTGTAGTTCTCAACTAACACAAATATAATACATATAATAATGTTACTGTGTAGTTCACAACTAACACAAATATAATACATATAATAATGTTACTGTGTAGTTCACAACTAACACAACTATAATACATATAATAATGTTACTATGTAGTTCTCAACTAACACAAATATAATACATATAATAATGTTACTGTGTAGTTCACAACTAACACAAATATAATACATATCATAATGTTACTGTGTAGTTCTCAACTAACACAACTATAATACATATAATAATGTTACTGTGTAGTTCTCAACTAACACAAATATAATACATATAATAATGTTACTGTGTAGTTCACAACTAACATAAATATAATACATATAATAATGTTACTGTGTAGTTCACAACTAACACAAATATAATACATATAATAATGTTACTGTGTAGTTCACAACTAACACAAATATAATACATATAATAATGTTACTGTGTAGTTCACAACTAACACAACTATTATACATATAATAATGTTATTGTGTAGTTCACAACTAACACAACTATAATACATATAATAATGTTACTGTGTAGTTCACAACTAACACAAATATAATACATATAATAATGTTACTGTGTAGTTCACAACTAACACAAATATAATACATATAATAATGTTACTGTGTAGTTCACAACTAACACAAATATAATACATATAATAATGTTACTGTGTAGTTCACAACTAACACAAATATAATACATATAATAATGTTACTGTGTAGTTCACAACAAACACAAATATAATACATATAATAATGTTACTGTGTAGTTCACAACTAACACAAATATAATACATATAATAATGTTACTGTGTAGTTCACAACTAACACAACTATAATACATATAATAATGTTACTGTGTAGTTCTCAACTAACACAAATATAATACATATAATAATGTTACTGTGTAGTTCACAACTAACACAAATATAATACATATAATAATGTTACTGTGTAGTTCACAACTAACACAACTATAATACATATAATCATGTTACTGTGTAGTTCTTTACTAACACAAATATAATACATATAATAATGTTACTGTGTAGTTCACAACTAACACAAATATAATACATATAATAATGTTACTGTGTAGTTCACAACTAACACAACTATAATACATATAATAATGTTACTGTGTAGTTCACAACTAACACAAATATAATACATATAATAATGTTACTGTGTAGTTCACAACTAACACAAATATAATACATATAATAATGTTACTGTGTAGTTCACAACTAACACAACTATAATATATATAATAATGTTACTGTGTAGTTCTCAACTAACACAAATATAATACATATAATAATGTTACTGTGTAGTTCTCAACTAACACAAATATAATACATATAATAATGTTACTGTGTAGTTCACAACTAACACAAATATAATACATATAATAATGTTACTGTGTAGTTCACAACTAACACAAATATAATACATATAATAATGTTACTGTGTAGTTCACAACTAACACAAATATAATACATATAATAATGTTACTGTGTAGTTCACAACTAACACAAATATAATACATATAATAATGTTACTGTGTAGTTCACAACTAACACAAATATAATACATATAATAATGTTACTGTGTAGTTCACAACTAACACAACTATAATACATATAATAATGTTACTGTGTAGTTCTCAACTAACACAAATATAATACATATAATAATGTTACTGTGTAGTTCACAACTAACACAAATATAATACATATAATAATGTTACTGTGTAGTTCACAACTAACACAACTATAATACATATAATAATGTTACTGTGTAGTTCTCAACTAACACAAATATAATACATATAATAATGTTACTGTGTAGTTCACAACTAACATAAATATAATACATATAATAATGTTACTGTGTAGTTCACAACTAACACAAATATAATAAATATAATAATGTTACTGTGTAGTTCACAACTAACACAAATATAATACATATAATAATGTTACTGTGTAGTTCACAACTAACACAACTATAATACATATAATAATGTTACTGTGTAGTTCAAAACTAACACAACTATAATACATATAATAATGTTACTGTGTAGTTCACAACTAACACAAATATAATACATATAATAATGTTACTGTGTAGTTCACAACTAACACAAATATAATACATATAATAATGTTACTGTGTAGTTCACAACTAACACAAATATAATACATATAATAATGTTACTGTGTAGTTCACAACTAACACAAATATAATACATATAATAATGTTACTGTGTAGTTCACAACTAACACAAATATAATACATATAATAATGTTACTGTGTAGTTCACAACTAACACAAATATAATACATATAATAATGTTACTGTGTAGTTCACAACTAACACAACTATAATACATATAATAATGTTACTGTGTAGTTCACAACTAACACAAATATAATACATATAATAATTTTACTGTGTAGTTCACAACTAACACAAATATAATACATATAATAATGTTACTGTGTAGTTCACAACTAACACAACTATAATACATATAATAATGTTACTGTGTAGTTCACAACTAACACAAATATAATACATATAATAATGTTACTGTGTAGTTCACAACTAACACAAATATAATACATATAATAATGTTACTGTGTAGTTCACAACAAACAAGACTATAATACATATAATAATGTTACTGTGTAGTTCACAACTAACACAAATATAATACATATAATAATGTTACTGTGTAGTTCACAACTAACACAAATATAATACATATAATAATGTTACTGTGTAGTTCACAACTAACACAACTATAATACATATAATAATGTTACTGTGTAGTTCTCAACTAACACAACTATAATACATATAATAATGTTACTGTGTAGTTCACAACTAACACAAATATAATACATATAATAATGTTACTGTGTAGTTCACAACTAACACAAATATAATACATATAATAATGTTACTGTGTAGTTCTCAACTAACACAAATATAATACATATAATAATGTTACTGTGTAGTTCACAACTAACACAAATATAATACATATAATAATGTTACTGTGTAGTTCACAACTAACACAAATATAATACATATAATAATGTTACTGTGTAGTTCACAACAAACACAAATATAATACATATAATAATGTTACTGTGTAGTTCACAACTAACACAAATATAATACATATAATAATGTCACTGTGTAGTTCACAACTAACACAAATATAATACATATAATAATGTTACTGTGTAGTTCACAACTAACACAATTATAATACATATAATAATGTTACTGTGTAGTTCACAACTAACACAACTATAATACATATAATAATGTTACTGTGTAGTTCACAACTAACACAAATATAATACATATAATAATGTTACTGTGTAGTTCACAACTAACACAAATATAATACATATAATAATGTTACTGTGTAGTTCACAACTAACACAAATATAATACATATAATAATGTTACTGTGTAGTTCACAACTAACACAAATATAATACATATAATAATGTTACTGTGTAGTTCACAACTAACACAAATATAATACATATAATAATGTTACTGTGTAGTTCACAACTAACACAAATATAATACATATAATAATGTTACTGTGTAGTTCACAACTAACAAAAATATAATACATATAATAATGTAACTGGTTAGTTCACAACTAACAAAAATATAATACATATAATAATGTTACTGTGTAGTTCACAACTAACAAAAATATAATACATATAATAATGTTACTGTGTAGTTCACAACTAACACAACTATAATACATATAATAATGTTACTGTGTAGTTCACAACTAACACAACTATAATACATATAATAGTAGTTCACAAGTAGCACAAATATAATAATCTAGAAAATAATATATTTCTTTGTGCTCAAAATAGACACAAATATGATTATACACAAAATAATACTATTCTTTGTATTAAGCAAGTAGTTATGTTGCTTGACAACTACAATGAAATATAGTCTTTTGTGTATTATTATAATTGCACTGTTTACTAAGAACAAATAAACATCTTGAGAAATCAATAATATTGGGTATTTATTAAAATCTTCTTTGCAAATTGTTATGTGAATTAGGCATTTTTTACTCTTGTATTAGCCATTTCTGGCCATCTTTCTCTCTCTCTCTCTCCCTCTCTCTCTATCTCTCTATCTCTCTCTCTCTCTCGATATATATATATATATACATATATATATATATATATATATATATATATATATATATATATACATATATATATATATATATATATATATATATATATATGTGTATATTTCGGCAGCAAGTCATTTCTTATACACTCGTCGTTAAAGAACACAGAGTTTTCTCTCTTCACTATCTTTCTTATTAAAAACAACTGCACTAACAGACTAAAAATCTTCGAAGCCCTACACATAAAAAATTACACCCCACAATTAATAAAATAGCATCCATAACTGCTACTAACACCCTATCAGTCTTTAACAATTAATAAATAATAATAATAATAATAATAATAATAATAATAATAATAATAATAATAATAATAATAATAATAATAATAATAATAATAATAATAATAATAAAAACAACAACAGAGCAACCAAACCCAACAGAAACAAAACAATTCTGGAGCAAGATATGGGAAGCACCAAAAAAGCACAACAAGAATGCCCAATGGTTGAAAAACATGAAAGATGAACTGCAGGAAATCGGAGAAGAAACCGAAACAGAAATCAACAAAGAAACGATCAAGAAAACCCTAAGAAAAATGGCAAACTGGAGAGCACCAGGCCACGATGGAATACATGCATACTGGTTTAAAAAATTCACGACCCTGCATGAAAGACTAGCGCAGAAACTGAGTGGATGTATCCGCAAAACAGACGTACCAGAATGGATGACGGAAGGAAGAACAACATTAATACAAAAAGACCCCAAAAAGGGAACGACCCCCAGCAACTACAGACCGATAACATGTCTACCAATAATGTGGAAAATTCTCACAGCACAACTGAGAGAATAAATCTACCAATCCCTGGACAAACGTGGACTGCTCCCCGAGGAACAAAAAGGATGCCGGAAAGGACAAAGAGGGCACATGATCTACTATACATTGATCAAAAGACCCTGAAGGAGGTGAAGAGCAGACAAAAGAACATAACCATGGCATGGATTGACTACAAGAAAGCCTACGACAGAATCCCCCAAACGTGGATAATTGAATGCTTAAAAATATACAAGATACCAGACAGGATTATTAATCTCATCCAGAAAGCGATGGAAACATGGAGACTAAAACTGACAGCCGGAGGACAACACCTGTCTGAGATAAAAATACAGAGAGGCATTTTTCAAGGAGACTCTCTATCACCACTATTGTTTATAATAGCCATGATGCCACTCAACTACATACTCAGAAAATGTGATGCCGGATACAGGTTTACGGATACAGAACAAAGAATAAACCACCCGATGTACATGGATGACCTTAAACTGTTTGCAAAAAACAAAAAAGAACTGGAAAAGCTGATAAATACAACCAGGATATTCAGCCAGGATATCCAAATGGAGTTTGGAATAGAAAAATGTGCACTGCTAGAGATTAAAAGAAGAAAACTGGAGACGACAGAAGGTATAGAACTCCACAACCAAGAGGAGATGAGGGCGCTAGGAGAACAAGATAGTTATAAATACCTGGGAGTTCTGGAAGCAGACACAATCAAATATACAGAAATGAAAGAGAAGATTGGAAAAGAATATCTACAAAGAACAAGGACACTCTTAGAAACTAAACTATATAGCAGAAACCTAGTAAAAGGGATAAACACATGGGCTGTATCACTAATAAGATACTCTGGACCATTCATAGGCTGGACCAAAGAAAAACTCAGGCACCTTGACCAGAGGACTAGAAAACTAATGACTATGCACAATGCATTGCACCCAAAAGACGATACGGACAGACTCTACATGAAAAGAAATGAAGGTGGTAGAGGACTGGTAAGTATAGAAGACTGTGTGGAAGACACCAAAAACGAGCTGGAGAAATATGTAACCCAGAACACGGAAAGACTGATCACCACAGCAAGAGACACCAGCCAAACAAACAACTCCGGAAGCACTGAAACCAGAAACAAAAAGACAAGAAAGGAAAAGTGGGAAGAAAAACAACTACATGGACGCTTTATAAGACCCACAAGCAATGAAACCAATGAAAATAGCTGGGCATGGCTAAGAAAAGGACACTTGAACAGAGAAACGGAATCTCTGCTGACGGCCGCACAGAAAAATGCGATTAGGACAAACTTTATTAAAGCAAAGATAGATAAAACCCAGGAAAACAGCAAATGCCGATTATGTGGACAAAGAGACGAAACGATAAATCATATAATAAGTGAATGCAGCAAGCTAGCCCAAAAGGAATACAAGAACAGACATGACAGCGTGGGGAAAGAAGTACACCGGGAAATGTGCAAACAACTGAATTTCGAATATGCAAAAAAACGGTACAAACACAAACCAGAAACTGTACTAGAAAACGAAAAACACAAAATCATATGGGATATGAATGTACAAACAGACAAACCCATAACAGCAAGGAGACCGGATATGATAATAATCAACAAGAAATAAAATCCTGCAAAATCGGAGACTTTGCCGTTCCAACGGACCACAGAGTGAAGATCAAAGAGACCGAAAAAGAAGCAAATATACTGAACTTGCCAGAGAACTGAAAGGAATATGGAACATGAAGAAAGTCAGTATAACACCAATAATCATAGGAGCACTAGGAACAGTCCCCAAAAACATGGAGAAAACACTAGGAGAAATAGAAATCAAAGGGATAACTGAGACCATACAAAGGACAGTAATGATCAAAACAGCTACAATCCTGAGAAATGTCCTCGAATGCGGAAACCAACCCACATAAGCAACGAATGGAGAACAAACACATGGAAGCATAAGAAAACAGAACCGGGGAAAATACAACCGCACGAAAGAGGCGCAAGCATAGGCTGCCACTACGAAAATTATAGACAGAGGGTCGAGAAGGGAAAGCGCAAACCAGACCTCCACTGGAAGAGCGCGGACAGCTCTGGGACCTTGGGGAGTCTTGTTGCCACTCGGGCCCCAGAGGGGACCAATGACCCTTATCAGCTGGAAATCGATGGTAGGTGGCTGTTGCGATACCGCAAGGTCATCAGCGGTGATGAACGAAAAGAAGTGGAGCATACTGGAAGTCTGAGGAGACTTCTTGTCACTCAGACTCCAGGGAATACCACAGGTTGTTGGCAGTGGGCGATCACTGACGATGACCAGTGTGATAACTCCTAGTGAGTAAATAATAAT
Source organism: Sepiola atlantica (assembly GCA_963556195.1). Lineage (NCBI taxonomy): Eukaryota > Metazoa > Mollusca > Cephalopoda > Sepiida > Sepiolidae > Sepiola > Sepiola atlantica. The sequence continues at coordinate 135,013,036 of OY744523.1, forward strand.
AATAATAACAATGGCAAAAAAATAAAATAAAATAAATAAATAAAACAATAAATAAAATAAATAAATAAATGAATAAGTATATATATATATATATATATATAATGTATACATATGTAAATTAATAGATATATAACTAATAATAAAACAACTAGTGTAGTATCTGTTCCGATGGATACTGCACCCTATAGACTGGTATTGTCTTGGCTTTCGGGGCTTGATTTACGCCAGTCTATGGGTTTGTCCTGTGCAGTTCTGGGAGGTCCACCCTCCCAGGCTTCGCCTCCCCTCTTTAGTGAGGAGTAGGTTTATTGCTTACTGCCTGAGGCGCCCCTACCGGGGAATGCCGACAGGGCTGCCCAGGCAATTTTTAAATGGCCAGAGTGCTCACCTCTCGAGCGCTAGCTTATCTAATCCCACTTTCCCGACCTTGTGTCACATCTTACCTTGTGGGAGATAGATAAATAAAATACTACTTCTTGGCCTTTTGGCCAAGATCAAAGTGTAGTATCTGTTCCGATGGATACTACACCCTATAGACCGGTATCATCTTGGCCTTCTGGGCTTGATTTACGCCGGTTTCTGGGTCTGTCCTGTGCAGTTCTAGGAGGTCCACCCTCCCAGGCTTTGCCTCCCCTCTTTGGGGTGGAGTAAGTTTATCGCTTACTGCCTGAGGTGCTCCTACCGGGAAATGCCGACGGGGCTGCCCAGGCATTTTTTGTAGGCCAGAGTGCTCACCTTCTCGGGTGCTGGCTTTTCAGATCCTACTCCTGTGGGTTTGTCCTGTGCAGTTCTAGGAGGTCCACCCTCCCAGGCTTTTCCTCCCCTCTTTGGGGAGGAGTAAGTTTATTGCTTACTGCCTGAGGCGCTCCTACCGGAGAATGCCGACGGGGCTGCCCAGGAAATTTTTAATGGCCAGAGTGCTCACCTTCTCGGGCGCTGGGTATTCAAGCCCACTGTCCCGACCCGACTTTGGGTCACATCTTACTTGTAGGAGTAAGATAAAACTGGCCTTGTGCCTAACCTCCTGGGGAGGTAAATAAAAAGATCAATGTGTAGTATCTGTTCCAATGGATACTACATCGTATAGACTGGTATCGCCTTGGCCTTCGGGTCTTGATTCCGCCGGTCTGTGAGTTTGTCCTGTGCAGTTCTAGAAGGTCTACCCTCCCAGGCTTTGCCTCCTCTCTTTGGGGTGGAGTAAGTTTATCGCTTATTGCCTGAGGCGCCTCAACCGGGGAATGCAGACGGGGCTGCCCAGGCATGTTTTGTAGGCCAGAGTGCTCACCTTCTCGGGTGCTGGCTTTTCAATCCCACTTTCCGATCTTGTGTCACATATTCCTGCTGTGGGAATGAGTTGGATATCGCCTCCTTAAGACGGTTGAGAGGCCAAAAGTGCTAGAGGATTGGTCCATGATACAACCTTAGGTGCCATACTCCACCGGTTGACATCGGAAAACCGACGAATCGCTCGCCACGTCGAGAAATTAACAAGAAAGATAGTGAAGAGAAAAAACTCTGTGGTCTTTAATGACGTGTATATATGTATATATATATATATATATATATATATATATATATATATATATTGAAAGTCTGACTAAAAATAACAGAAGTTGTCTGACTTGCTATTTGCTTTCTCGCTCTCCCTCACCACCTGAAATGGTTTCGTCTGGAGGCTAGAAAGAGCACTTTTTTACTCGCTAACTATTGTGTGACGAGACGGATATATTACATTTATTTCTATAAAACTATACAAATAAATACACATTGGTCTTGAAAAATGTGATGTTTCGGTTACAGATACACGAAATATCCATTATAATGAGTATGCAAGATGATTTATCTGCATCCATATGTTTATCTCCATTTGCTTACATTCAGTTATATCTAGAGAACACCATGTGATGAACAAATTCCATAAGTGCATTTAAGATATGTAAACATCTATTAAATATACAACACTATCAATGAAAGAAGGCGGTACATAGAAGAAAGATGAAGGAAGGAGATAACATCATTTTTGGTCTTTAAATAGAATCTCCATTTTTTAGTAATTAATTAATTATTTTGACAAACTCTTGCAATAAATATGCTTTCATGCGAGACGGCACTGGAAGGCAATTAATTTAAAATTTAGATTCAATTTTCTATGTTTTACTCTTTTTTTACTCTGTTTTATTTCTTGCTTATGCACACAATTTATTATGAAATCTAAATAGTTCTGACAAATATTATTTCACTCGTATTTCACAGAATATATTCAAAGCTGGCTATATTTACAATCTCAAAGATAATCAAAAATACACATACGTTTTATAACTGCATCTTACCTTCATTCCAAAAAAATGCTGTTTGAGACTCTTCCGGTTAAAAATTCATAGGCATATTGTAAAATATTGAATAATCTTGTGCTAGACTAGAATCATCCAGATGTTGGATATTTTAGATGGAGTCAAGTGTGTTAAGGAACACACAGCTGATACAAAGGATGAGTAATACGCCAGGAAACATATTATAACCCAATTCGGCAAGCAGGGGCGTGTCTTGTTTATAAAAGAAGAAATGAAGCTATGAAAGTGGATATGGATGAGCAGTTGTTACTTATCATAACAAGTTACCTCTTGTAACTGTAAGGGGGTCTTTGGGGTAGAAATAAATTATGACAGAAACATAGGAAATAGAATAAGACTCGTAGTTGTATAAACGTTCTTATGAGTTGAACTCTTGAATACAAGGCCTTCAAATCAGGTCATTTCAGGGGTTTGATTACATAAATCTGGGAATGAACCAGGAACATTCAGATCTTCAGAAAGAGACAACAGGAACAATAGACGCAAGGGACAACAATAACAGGATCACCGGCAGAATGGATAGCAAGTGACAAGAGAGAATCGGCATCTCGTCAATAGGACATACACAGGACATACACAGGAGACAAAGGGGTGAACCATCAAATTTTGTCAGCTTATATTATGTCTAATTACATGAATGCCGACAGTGATAAGCAGACTAAATGACTCATCCACATAGTCAGATTAGTTGGCTGTTTAATGAATCACCACATATCAAGGACGAAGACACTCAAGGATAAGGGTTAATGAGATGGATAGATTTTCAGTTTAATGATGAAGAATATTATGAGAGGATTGAAAATGATTAATGGAATGAACAAAGTTTAATTACTGATAGGGACAGTTCATGTAAGCAACCGTCCCACTTCCACCACAAACACAACACACGAAGATAGCCATCACCACCAGAGGCAGTGGGCAATTCATTTTGTATACAAGCTCCACTACACTCCTCCCTGATCTCACGATTATATATATGGCACTGTGGGGCTGACGTTTTGTGCCACATTCTCCTTCACAGTAACACAACCTCAACTTCTTCCTCTGACAAATCATCTGATGACGTGCCATCTTGTGCATCTGCTGGTATTCAGGGGATAACCATGTGAATCTGGCATCGATTATCCTTGCATTCTGGGTAGAGGACCCACTGTAAATTCTACTCCATGAACTACTTGAACGTAGCACATCGCTCAATAAGTCCACTGACATATAGATGGCGCCATTATTTAAAAAATCCATATGATTTTAATAAAGTATCAAACTTCAAATAGCACGTGTCCAGATTTGAGCCCAATTAGATTATAAGTTTACAAATTACAGTTATTTAAGTGAAGCTACTGTTGTTGCAAATTTTCAAAACAATGGAAAAATCTTAATTACGTGTGTTAATCAAGCAATATTTCCTGATGGGGAAAATTACTGTTCAAGAAAAACAATTTCTTGATAATCTGCTTCTTTGGAAACAACAGTTAAGAAGTCGTATGCTGACTTTAAACGCCGTTGTACAGAAACAAATGATCTGAGTGCTCAGGTCGCTAACATTTGGCAGTTGGCCGGGAAAACACAAAAAAAAAGTCCACAAACTCGTTTTAACAAATCATAAATTGAAGTCGGACGAGATAGCAGAGAAGTTGAAGATATCAAAAGGCAACGTATTCACCATTTTGCATGGATTTTTGTCAATGAGAAAATTATGCTCAAAGTGGGTGCCACGTTTGCTGACAGCCAATCAAAAACAACAATGCATCAACAATTCAGAGCGTTGTGTGCAACTGTTTAAGTGTAATAAAAATGAGTTTTCGCATCAATATGCGACAATAGATGAAATATGGATCCACCACTTCGGAATCAAATCGGCAGTCAGCTGAAGTGGACGACAACAGGTGAAACCGTAAAAAACTGATCAAAGACACAAACATCAACTGGCAATTCATTGAGTATCTTGAGAAAGAAACAACTATTAATAACGAATATTATATAGTATTATTGGTGCGTTTGAATGAAGAAACCCCCAAAACAGCCACCGATGAAGAAAAAGCATTGCTCTTTCACCAAGACAATGCACCGTGTCACAAGTCGATCGCAACGATGGCAAAACTACATGAATTTCACTTTGAATTGCTTCCACACTCACCCTATTCACCAGACCTCAAAAGAATGCTCCAGGAAAAGAGATTTTGCTCCAATGAAGAAGCGATATCGGAAACTGAAGCTTATTTTGAGGCCAAAGACAAATCGTTCTACAAAAGAGTCATTGAGTTGTTAGAAGGAGACTATGTTGATGAATAAAATCGAATTTTGCCGAAAGGTTGTTATTTTATTAGTTGGGCCTGAGACTTATTGAGTGATGTGTTATAATTGAGCATAAGGTAGTAGTGCAGATGATGTTTTGTGGGCTGATTATGCCCATCACCTATACAAGGGTATACAGAAAACTCCCCATTCGTTATAGAAATTCGTGAAGGGTGTGATGTAAAATGTCATATCATTGTCAACAAGCATTTCAGCTGGTGAGTCATTCCCATAGTATAGACCTTCCAAATGAGTGATGATACTAAATGCATCTTTTCATCTCAGATGATGCCAGACGGGAAATGGTGTATACATGCAGTCAATAAGTGGCAGATACTGTTGGTCTTTGTGACGTTCATTTCCACTCGGCTCCATGTCTCATTGACCTCCAACATGTCCTTCATTCAACGTGTGGATGTTGGATTAATTGATTGGTATTCCTTGTAACTCCTGAATACACACCTATCTGCATGGACCTACCTGACAAAGTACAATGTACGCTTTATGCTATGATAGTTACTATATTGATAGATGGACCTTATATGCTCGAAATCTGATATTTAATCAAATCGAGTCATTGCTGCGTCAGACTATCTGCACAGTTATAATAATGTGAGCATGCTGAGTTGTCATTTGATGAGCTCTTTTAATGCATATTCTGGATTTTTCGAGTGAGAGTGTTCTATTATCCATTTTGATGTGCAAAGAGGTGCAAGATCGTTGCTTCCCACATCAATTCCATTCCACTTATTCTGCTTTAAAGACTGCCACCAATGGTATCAGACTATTTTACTGATTTACTCCTCTCCAGGAGTTAGGCACAAGGCCAGTTTTTATCTTACTCCCACAAGTAAGATGTGACCCAAGGTCGGGTCGGGAAAGTGGGGTTTAAAAATTGCCTTGGCAGCCCCGTCGGCATTCCCCAGTAGAGGCGCCTCAGGCAGTAAGCAATAAACTTACTCCTCCCAAAGAGGGGAGGCAAAGCCTGGGAAGGTGGACCTCCCAGAACTGCACAGGACAGACCCATTGACCGGCGTAAATCAAGACCCAAAGGCCAAGACAACACCAGTATGGGGTGCAGTATCCATCGGAACAGATACTACACTTTGATCTTAGCCAAAAGGCTGCCAACGATTATTGCTTTGTACTTTTTCTTATTTGGTGATATTGTCTTCTCAACATTCAAGAATATTGCTGTTGTTTTTTGTTTATATCTTCTATATAAAGTTAAGACGATTTTCCCCCTGTACCTTTATCAAGAATAGGAAAATAGCTACATGCATCACAGGCTAATAAACTGACCACTATATTATGCTTGTTCACTCGAGCATTTATAGTAAATTTGTGATTATTTTTCTCCAGCTAACACTACATATTACTTTGGGCCACCATCTTCGACTCTCCTCAAAACATACTCCATATAGGTGGTAGCAAAAAATGTTCCCGTTAACACTTTAGTATTAACATTCTCCCCATCGACACTGGGAACTAATAAACAACGGCTACATTTTTAAAAAGTGACCCTTATTATTTACTATTAATCTGCTATTAATTTACTACATAATACAATACATTACGCACACATTTAATAGACGCTCCGTCTAATTCCGCTGATTTTCGAGAATATCAAATTATGTTATTTCTACCTATTATGTATACATTTATACTCATTACGGGTTTTAGAGAATGCAATTAACGAACATAGTTCCTTATATTGTTTCATTATTCAACATAGCAACTACAATTTCTTCAGCGACTCGACTTCCGAATTAAGTCAATATATGTGACATACACCATAAAATTGACATTTTCTGAATCCTACATCTTTCACATGCATAATATCCAAAAATCGGAAAAACACATCGATTTCTTCATATAGAAATGACCAAAACGTAGGATTGGTGGACCCTACATTTGGTCGCCTTCTGGCAGATTGTAAAATAAAAGGCATGCCAGCTACAGACTTCGTTTAAGTCACCTATTTTTCACAAGATCTTCTACTCGCTTCCATGACCAGGTGGTTATCGATGTACATCCTAGACCCAGATGTTTAGCGTTCGATTCCAGTCGACTCACACAATTTTTTTTTCTAACATTGTTAAACTTTTGCTTATGAGGGAGGGGGGAAGGGAGGACTATGGGCCGTTTTTTTTTAATTCAACGTTATTATGTAGCAATTTGAAAAGAAATCAATGTAATATGTAGTACTTTAACTATTGTGAATATCATTATTTCTCTTCGAACACACATGGTTTATTAGTGCTCTGCAGGCCTCCTTAATTGTATTTGTGTGTTTCAGTAATGCACAGAAGGCATACTCATTTTTCTTTTTTCTTTCCTCACAAAAAAGGGAATTTCTATACAAAGATAACAGGGGGGAATTGGTTTTAATAGGGCTCTGTAGGCCTCTTTAATATTTAAAGTACCCATTATCATAGATAGAGCGGGTGTTTAATCAAAAAGAAAAATTCTGGGGAAATACCGGTACCATGGGATGGGCAGGAAGACTCCTACATCCACGTCTCTTTCCTTCCTTCACAATTCCAAACCGACAATTATTCTAAACACTAAAATTGTCTGATATGACTTATTTGTGTTCTGTCGAATGTTGACAAATTTTAATTCATTCTTTTATATTTCTCTTGGGCAACGCCGAGCGACGGGTTTAGCTAGTTTTATATAACTTTTATTTGCATTTTTTTATCATTCATTATATCTCTTTAATTAAGATCGGTCAAATTAATTCCCTGAAGAAAACAGTTTTGTACCATATTTATACCCCCTAACTAAAATTAAAATCAAGATAAAATGCTACTAAACCTGATGCCTAGAATCCTTATTCTAGTGTTTATCAAACTACTTTGCATGATTTTAATTCTAGAAACTGTCTATAATTTAAGACTTTAAGCAGTTTGAAATTCAGAGAATCTTGTTTAATTCGTAGCTAATGACTATGGATCGAATTTAATGCAAATCTGAAATATCTGCATTTGAAAATGGAAGACTGTGTCCATATTATGCCCCTTAAAAACCCTTTAAAATACCCCAAAGAAACTGAAATTTGATGAATATTTATTAATTTATGTCTAATACCTATTATTGAAATTCAACAAAATTGGAGGTATCTTAATTTTCACAAAGGACATCCACTCCCTTTTTACCCCCTTTGCCTAGAGCTAGGTTAAACTAAATATAACCCACATTATGACACCTTACGCCTAGCAGCTGTGTTTTAAAAGTCATAATGATCGGTTAATTAGTTTAGGAGTGGCTCCCATACATAGAAGTAGATTCATAAAAAATGGCATACTGTTTTAATGCTTATATATAGTTTCTCGTTTTTTAAAAATAATTTCATGAGTATTTTACTTTCTAACCTGTGTTACACGTGATTAATAATGATTCACTAATTAAAATAAATACTAACATAAATAGACCAGTATGTTGTCTTATAAAATGATTACATGATAAAAATTCATATTTTACTAATTAAAAATCACTAAGACATTAGCTGGATAATTGTTTAACACGGTCTTCTTCTCTTTTTCTTTTTTTCATTATAAACTCAATTGCTTAATGCTTCGATTTAACTAAAATTATGTAAAGCAAGTCAAACGGTTTCTTCTAACAGTGAAAAAATATGATTAAGAATTGCATTCATGCAATAAATTTAATGAGATTTTACTGCAGCTACTGGTAATTAGCAAAGCTGATGATGTGCGTTTCTTGAACTTGTATTTGCAATAATTTAATTAACAGAGCAAAATCAGTCATTAAATTGACAATTACTCTGGTATAAATAAATACTGTATAATATTTAATGGCCTTGTGCTGGACTAGATTAGTTGGAATATCGGATGTTTTATGCAAAGTGATCCAACATTATTGAATATGTTAAGATTAAAAAAGATAGAAATATGAATACAGATTATGGCCTCTTTTAAAGATCTTCATATTGAAGAAATCCTGTAGTTTCCATAGTTGTACTTGATGTGGTTTCTTATAGGGGAAACGGTTATAGCGGGGAATGCTTTGATAGTTCCGATGGATACTGCACGCCTGTCCTGTGCAGTTCTAGGAGGTCCACCCTCCCAGGCTTTGCCTCCCCTCTTTGGGGAGGAGTAAGTTTATTGCTTACTGTCTGAGGCGCCCCTACCGGGGAATGTCGACGGGGCTGCCCAGGCAATTTTTAAATGGCCAGAGTGCTCACCTCTCGAGCGCTGGCTTTTCAAACCCCACTTTCTCGACCCGATCTTGGGTCACATCTTACTTGTGGGAGTAAGATAAAACTGGCCTTGTGCCTAACTCCTGGTGAGGAGTAAATAAAGCTTTGATGTTCATCATGCTGTTGAGGTTTTTGAAGGCTTAATTGTGGGGGTTGTTTTCCCCATGAAACCTTGTTTGTCGTCCATGGTGGTTGATTAAAACAAGTGACGACATTTTCATTTCAAATAAGTATAGTTTTTATTTTAATTTCATATGCAGATACAATCTTCGTAGAAAGGAGGGAAGGGGGATACCGAGAACAAGCGGATCTTCCTAGCCATCCCTAGAGATGGGCCAACAATAGATGGGTTAGAAAATGATAGCAGTAGCTAGATAACAGAGGACAAGCCATATTATAGGTAGACATATATTACAAAGACAGATGGCAGGAAAATATTGTTATAAAGCCCCTTGAAGAAATTAAAGTTGAGCACTCTTCGAGGATGTTAAAAATAGACTGCCACTTAGCTTTAAGCAAGGTTTCAAAAACGTTCGTTGAACCCCCACGATTGTCTTCTGTCTGCCGTCTGCTTTCTCAAGGCGCAAATAGAACTAAATTTCCTCTTAATCAAGTGGTAGTTCAAGTTTAACTTTGGTGATCTAATGAGAACCGGTGTGTCAACATGATTATGATGCTGTATACGTATTTTACTATATGCTATATATATATATATATATATATATATATATATATATATATATATATATGTATATGAGAAAGGAAGGATGAAGGTAATCCGACGTAATGGGAAATGAAAAAGGAAAAACCAACTTTTATTTCCCATACATAAATGAATAAATTTTTATGATCTATCCTAGATACATTAACATCAAAACACATTAGGATTATTTAATTCTAATGATATAAGAATATATTGAAATACCTTTTATATAGGCATCTTCTACTCATAAAACAAATCTCAATTTTGCTGTTTTGCATATTTATTTATTTTTAAGTTTTTAATAAATTCATATTCTGTAATATACCTTTCTACTTTGTATTGTCAAATTTTCATCTACATACGCAATCGTTTTATCGATAGTACTATTATTATAATTATAAATAAAATAAGATAAAGAGATTTTATTTTAAAAATATATTTAGAATTTCATTTTCAAGGAAGATAATTTACTTCCGGCTTTAGTAAAGTGTCGAATATCGCTGATATGTTGAACAGATACTACACTTTGATGTTAGTCAAAAACCCACAGAACCATGAAAAATATTTTTATGTGACTAGGCATTTTTAAATGAAATTTTTTAAATTAAATTGGAATAGTTTTTAATGGGCGGTGTAGTGTAGTATCGGTTCTGTTGTCATAAGACTGTCCTCCTAGGAATTATCTCCTCCGTTTTTAAGGGTGTGTAAGCGGGAATTCTGAAAAATCCCCAAGACTCGATTTAATCAGAATAGTGTAATATCGATTCTGTTCTCATAAGACTGTTCACGCAAGAATGACTTTCTCCTTTTTGGGTGGAAGTCGTGTCCCTTCATTATGATATTATCGTCTGTCAGGGGGAGGCAGTGTAGTATATGTTCGTTCACCATAATACTAGCTAAGGAAGAACGATAACTCAAGTTTATAATAAACATGTCTTTTTTAACTAGAAAATTATGAAAGTTATCGTTCTTCTTTAGCCAGCATATTCATTTTTGTTTATAAAGATGGCGACTATATTTTTCCATACAATTTTCATTTAGGCGTTTCACGTGGACAATGAAACTTGCCATGGTTTTAATGTTATCTAAATAAATAAATGCAAAAGTTTTTTCCACCTATTCTTACTATATTGACATTAAAACGGTTTATGCTTATTTAATTCTCTGTAGTATATTTTCATTCGTCATGATACATTCCTCCCAGGCCTTACTTCCTCTTCGGGGGGGGGGGGAGGTCGTACAGTATACATTCGTTCCTCACGATACCATTTCCTCAGGATTACCAGTTTTGTGTGTGGGAGAAGTTAGTGTACTATCTATTCTGTTGTCATGATATCATCCTCCCAGGCATTAACCCCTCCTTTGGAGGGAGTGGTCAGTGTATGTAGTTCGTTCATCATGATATCATCCTCTCAGCCTCTCATTTTCATATTTATTTATTTTTAAGTTTCTAATGAATTAATATTTTCTTATCTGTTGATAATTAAATACATGCGTTTATTATTTTTTTTAATAAATGTGTTACTGTTGCTGTTGTTGCTATTCCTATTTACTTCCTCCCACGAGAGCAGAGTTAGGCACAATGTCAATATTTAACGTGAGGAGAATCCAGCTCCCCCAAAATGGGCACTCTGAATTGGAACAAAAATTTCAATTGCCTCGGTCTAGAAGGATTTCTCTTTCACTGACAGTGATAATAAAAACTAAGTGTAGATTCAGTTCAGATACTACGTTTTGCTCCTAGCCAAAAGGCCAAGGAATTAACATGTTGGTAGTGATGATGATGATGATGATGATGATGATGATGATGATGATGATGATGATGATGATGATGATGATGATGATGATGATGATGATGATGATGATGATTTGTCATAGAAAAGAAATAAACCTTAATGTTAATTATATTATTTACTGAGAAAGGAAGGTTGATATTTATTTTGTCGAGGTGTTTTTTAAGTGAATTGAGACATTTTTTAGTAGGGACATTAGTGTATAATGATTCTATGTCCAGGCTATTCATTGTTGTATTAGTTACGTTAAGATTGTTTATTTTGTTAAGTAGGTCAACATTATAAACTCATGCATTAACATGACATACTTTACTTTTAACAATTCCTTTTATAAACAGAAGTTTGGCCTGCCTATTGGTAATCCCCTTAGCGGTGTCCTATCCTGTTTATTTTTGGAATTTCTCGAGAACGGCCCCTTCAAGTACAAATTACCCAAAAATGTATCATACTACAGATACATTGACGACATTCTAATTTCCTCCCTAAAACTACTAAAATAGAATATATTACTAACAAATTAAACAAAGTAGAACCTACAATCAAATTTACATTTGAAAAAGAATCCCAAAACTCGCTATCCTTCCTAGACATCCTATTAATAAATAAAAATGATAATCTATCTTATAAATCTACAGCAAGCCAACAAATAAAAATGACTATGTTCATTTTTATTCACATCATAATGACAAACTAAAATCTGGAATCATAATAGGCTTCTTCCTCAGAGCACTAAGAATCTGCAGCAAGGAATATTTTAATGAGGAATTCAAATACATTGAACATACCCTCAAAACTTTACAATAGCCAATGTATTTTATACATAACTCTAAAGGAAAAGCTCTCCGAATTCATGCACATAAAAAACAAGATAACACATTAACTAGCCCAATGATTAACAGACACCTTGCTTTACCTACTAACTATAATAACAACATCATTTATACTAAACTTAACAAACTAGGAATAAACATAGCTCAAATAACTTCAGCTACTATTAATAATTTAATCCAAACACCTAAATCCAGCATTATGCCACATATCAAAGCTGGCATATACTCCATCCCTTGTCAAGACTGTAATAAGTTCTACTTTGGAGAAACGCAACGTAACCATGACAAGCGTATTCATGAACATAAGAGAACAATTAAAACAAACAACATGCTTAACGCCTTATGTGCTCATACTATGGAGTTTGGGCACAGCTTTGACTTTAACGAATCTACTCTGATCAGGATGGTACATAAAAAGTCGATACGCCGTATAATAGAATCTGCAGTAATAGCCCTCTCTACAAACAAAATCAGACAAAGAATGGGTTTCAACTGTATCTCCCCCAACCTCTCTAAAACAATCTTAAACGAAAATAAGATACGTATAGACACTGGATGATTCCCTGAATATTATTTTGTTTTTTTCTTTTTCCTTTTTTCTTCTCTTTTTTTTTTTTTTCTTTTGCCCCCTATCTTCTCTCTAGTTTCTCTTTCTTTTTTGGACCTATGTTTTGAGGCATTTCCGTCCGTACGTTCGTCCGTCCGTCCGTCCGTCCGGATTTTTCTCCGCAACCATCCATTGAATTTCTCTGAAATTTTGCATGAAGTTGTAACTTTTGTCAGGGTAGAAAGTGACATTCTCCGATTTTTGAAAAAAAATCTGGTTAGCCCCCCAAGGGGTCAAAAGGCCCCAAAATGGCAAAAAATGACATTTTTTGCCCCATAACTTTTCATCCTTCACATCAATTTCTCTGAAACTTGGCCAAAATATGGAGGCAGGCAATTGTTCCTAATAGAAAATAAGTATCGCTGATCTTGGAAAAAATCTGGTTCGCGCTCCCAGGGGGTCAAAAGCCCCCAAAATGGCAAAAAATGACAAAAAATGACTCTTTTCTCCCATAACGTTTGATCTATCCATTCAATTTTTCTGAAACTTGGCCAAATGTAGAGGCAATTGTTCTGGATATAAAATGAGCATCCTTGACCTCAGAAAAATTCTGGTTCGCGCCCCCAGGGGGTCAAAGGGGGGGGGGGTCAAAAATGCCCCAAATTGCCCAAATTTATTGTATTTTACACTCGCCATATCGAGTCACATACAAAGGGGCACCACGCATGCGCGGCTTGTTTTTTATATTACTATGTACATTTGAAATTACAGGTTTATTTATGCATACATATATGTATTTAAAAAAAAAAATTTTTTTTGAATAAATAAATAAATATATATATATGTATGTATAATTATATGCTGACATTTTGCACACTTATTTCTGGCACTTTACATATTTGCATATATTTCCCTCCATTCAAACCCTACCACTATATAGATTCCCCAATTATATGACCTTCCCGTCTTTTATCATTTTTAGCACACTTTTCATCTGCTCTTGAAAAAGCCCACATCACATCTGGCGAAACGTTGAGCTTATGGGTCTTCCACTGTTCCATTTTTAATTTCATCCTGTCGGATTGTTTTATCCTTTTATCTACCCATATATATATATTAATATATATATATATATATATATATATATATATATATATATATATATATATATATATATATATATATATATATATATATATAAATGAATAGATGCAAAAAATCTTTCCATCTTTCCTAACTATATTTACATTAAAACCGGTTGTGCTTATTTAATTCTATACTACAAGATAGACTTTTAAAATACCGTATATATAGGAAACTGCAAATGCCCTCAAACACCTCTAGGTCTTCTTAACTTTCACATTTATTATCTAAACAGCTTCTAATAAATTAATATTCTGTAATATACAGTTGTAATTTTGCATTGACATATTTCTTATATATATGCAATATTTTCGTCGATAGTAAAACGTCTGAGGTCGCTGGGAGGCTGAGAAAAGATATTGAGAACAGATACTACACTTTGATCTTAGCCAAAAGGCCAAGTGATGAATGGAAAAAAATGATTTCATCTATCATTGTATTAATGTTGGTAGAATTTTCTCAATCAAGGTTACTTATTTTTGATTAACACAAACAATATGTTCATTTTGATTGTTCGGCCCTATGTTATAGTATTCAATTGTACCTTTAACTGTGAAAGACTACTCATTATATTGATTATAAGAGCATTATAATATTATCTTTACAAAGATATCTCTTTTCGCATAGCTCTAGACTTCACTTACTTCGTGGACGTTAGTATCACAAAAAGGCGATCAATTAGTCTTCATACGTTTTAGTACTTCTTTTAGTAGCAGTACTGTTGTGACCTTGAAAGGCCGATAATAATTAAGAAAACACGGTATTTTATTTACAAGAGTGTATTTACAGAAGTAGAGAAATAGTATGCTACAGAAAGTTTGCATCCGATACTGTGGATATGACTGCCATCAATGACTGCCGCCATGACAGTATTTACTTCCTTCCCACTGCAGGAAGATGTGGCACAAGGCTGGAAAGTGGAGAAAATCTTAAAAATAGCCTAGGAAGCCCCGTCAGCATTCCCCAGTCAGGGCGCTTCAGGTAGTTATCAATAAACTAACTCCATTCCAAAGTGGAGAAGCAAGGCCTGGGAAGGTTGACCTCCTAGGGCTACCCAGGACGAATACTTCAGTCCGACAGATTAAAGGCCATTGAAATGGCCCAGCTTTTGCCGAACTGATTGTCGAGATCGGATCCTCGACTGGTATGCATATCTCCAAAGAACAGCAAATGACTGCCGCCTGGACTGGTATGACACTTAGTTGTAACTCTATTCACAGTCTTTGGAAGAGTCCATCTACACCCGAAATAGGGTAGATCAACATCACACCATAACAAGTACCGATTCTTTGCCTTTTTTTCTGTTTCAATGAAGATCAATTTCTATTTTATCTGTGTACTTTCTGTGACATTTTGAATGCACTTTACTGCTAACAGTCACCTCAATTATGTCACCTCTGTTGGTGCATCATTCTTGAATCTCAAAGAAATAAACAAAGACATTTTATGATGAAGCCCAAAAAGAAAGAAATTAGCTAGTTAGCAAGTACAATGAATATTGTGAACTCCATTGCTATACACTTGATTTGTTATATATAAAGTTGACTTAAAGCATCCAAACGATTACTATATATCTAACAATATATTAACAATGATTCTAAAAACAAAACTTCACAAAATATCGAGCAGATTTAATAAACAAATCGGTGAGTTACAGTTATTTGTAATGAAGTTGTTTTGTTATTTATTTCCTACAATGATACCTTACAATGATGTAACTGTTGGTCGAATGATTCGAACTCCACACCCAAGCTTCTTACCACTAGCTACAATTAAATACAAGAGAAATATATTTTATTTTGTAAACGTAGTAAGAGACAGTGTTGAATCTACCCAAACGAGAGAACTCGTAACGTTTCTAAATTTTGGATATATATATATACATTATATATATATATATATATATATATATATATATATATATATATATATATATATATATATAGTCTCGGAAGTTTCTCAACCATTAAAACTATATTAAAAATAAAATAATAAAAATAAAAATAAAAAAATAAAAAAATTTTTGCATGAAGTTGTAACTTTTGTCAGGTTAGAAAGTGACATTCTACGATTTTTGAAAAAAAATCTGGTTAGCCCCCCAGGGGGTCAAAAGGCCCCAAAATGGCAAAAATGACCCTTTTCTCCCATAACTTTTGATCCATCCATTCAATTTCTCTGAAACTTGGCCAAAATATGGAGGCAATTGTTCCTAATAGAAAATAAGTATCGCTGACCTTGGAAAAAATCTGGTTCGCGCCCCCAGGGGGTCAAAAGCCCCCAAAATGGCAAAAAAATGACTCTTTTCTCCCATAACGTTTGATCCATCCATTCAATTTTTCTGAAACTTGGCCAAAATGTAGAGACAATTGTTCTGGATATAAAATGAGTATCCTTGACCTCAGAAAAATTCTGGTTCGCGCCCCCAGCGGGTACAATGGGGGTCAAAAATGCCCCAAATTGCCCAAATTTATTGCATTTTACACTCGCCACATCCTGTCACATACAGAGGGGGACCACGCATGCGCGGCTTGTTACAATTGCTTTATGTTATAAAATTTAAATTTGAACATAAAATTTTAAATAGAAATTTATATATATATAATTATTTCGACAATCAGACAACGGCGCAGCCCACAACCTATGAAAGAAACAAACCGGAAGTACTAGACTCGAGTTTCGCCCTCCTTTGTGCTCATCAGTAGAACTCAGGATTCGACAGTCGGCCTTCGCTGCAGTTTGCTTAAATTAAAAGACATTCTTGTATGTGGCAAGGTAGCTCAGTGGCAGAGTACTTGCTTGGCATGCAAGTGACTCGGGTTTCGAATCCTGTGTTCGGATGTGTTCTACTGATGAGCCCAAAGGAGGGCGAAACTCGAGTCTAGGACTTCCGGTTTGTTTCTTTCATAGGTTGTGGGCTGCGGCGTTGTCTTATTGTGGAAATAATTATATATATCATCTCACATTCAAAAAATCTAATATATATATATATATATATATATATATATATATATATATATATATATATATATATATATATATCTGTATGTGTGTGTATAAGATAAGTGGGAGAGAACCTCGATTATTAAGAAAATTCAAAAATAAGAGCGTAATATTTATTTCCATGTGTATTAGAGAAGAACAGAACAACATTGGTAGCGTTGGGGAGACAGACATAAACAGAGGCTGAAGAGAGTCCAGCATAGGAGACCAACTATAGGTCCCCTTTGTTTGGATTTGAAACCAACGGTACCGATGTTGTTCTGATCTTTTATAATACATATATATATTGCGTATATTGTAGCCGCATTCTTTCATTTAAGCAAACATTGTTAAATATTACAGAATTTCTCTGCTTGATTATATCTTTTTATTTTAAAATAACAAAAGGTATAATCAAGCAGTGAATTATGCTATGTTTAACAATATTTTCTTTAATATATGTGTGTGTATGTGTGTGTTTGTGTGTGTACCCTTTCAGTTTCAAGAGACATTGTATATATATATATATATATATATATATATATATATATATATATATATATATATATATATATCGTTTTATTAATTTGCATACACCTTGGATACATTTTTCAATGTCATTTACTGCATCGATTGCAAACAGGTTTCCTGCTTGGATAAGTTTTTCGTTTTTGGACTACCACTCAACACCTGGATCATTTTTCAATCAACATCTTGGATATCTTTCCTGAATATGTTTTAAATTGTATGACTTGGATGAACTGTATAGCTTTAACAAAAAAGTATGTTTTGGGCTGATATATTTGATGTTTTATATACTTTTATGTATTTTTATATATATTTTTATATATTTTCAAAGTTTAATTTTATTACCTGCAGTAATGTTATTGCGGTAATGGTCCTCTGAGGAGAAGAATTTTCTTTGAAAACTCATGAGTTAAGGACTTTAAGGTACCTTGATTGAACTATGAATTCTAATAAAATTTGATTTGCACCTTATTTTATTATTTCATTTCATATATATATATATATATATATATATATATATATATATATATATAGTCTCTTAAAACTGAAAGAGTACATATATATATATATATATATACACATTGTCTCTTAAAACTGAAAGAATACATATATATATATATATATATATATATATATATATTTATATAGTCTCTTAAAACTGAAAGAGTACATATATATATATATATATATATATATATATATATATATATATATATATATATATATATATATATTGATCCAAAGACAGATGTTTTGTCTTTTTAAGACTCATCAGCTGCGAAACCTGCTGTGCTTAGTTGAAGAAATGTATATAAATATATATGACTTTTAAATGAATTTTATATTTATTTGTTTATCTCTATATGATATTGATAAACTAGAGGAATCAATCCCTGCTATGGAAGAACCTTGCTTTATGCTTAAGTGGAAACCATCAATTTCTCCACCAGATATGGTGCCCTAAAATTGAATAGTAAATTAATTGCTTATCATCCAATTAGAAGATCTAAAAACAGGTTGTTTTTTTTATAGAAGTGCACTTGATTTTAGTCAACATGTATATGATCTTCATTACATTAGACAGTGATGCTTCAGCTGATAAATGATGCTGACGTGATGGACAGCGTTGACATTTATGTTGCATCAAAACGCCATTTTAATGGCATTCTCATTATAATATTAGCAGGAAGACATGGAGTTGCTCGGGATTGAACGAGGAACCCCCTCTTGTTTTGCACCCAGCAAATAACACCATATACCCTTTTTTATTATTATTGTTTGGATTTTATAATATTCAACTTTTGAGGTTGTGCCTAAGAATATTCTCAGCATTAATCAGGTGTAAGCAAATTTAAATTCATTGAAATCATTTTCGGGAAAGTTATAGGTCTTTAAACACCTTGAGTCCCTATTTACTTGCCTCCCCACAAGGGCAGAGTTAAACACAAGGTCGGTTTTTAATGTGGAAAAAATCCAGCTCCTCCAAAATTTGGGACAAAAATTAAAATTACCTCAGTCTAGAAAGACTTCTTTCGTACCGACCGAGGATAGCCCTAACCAAAAGGCCAAGGAAATTTATAGTATTTACCCGGCAGAAACCCTGAAGTCCTTATAAGCATTGCTATTCTTATTTTCACGTTATAAATAAAATAAAATATTAGGCCGCCTCAAGCGCTGGGTTTTAAAAAGTCATTTTAACACAAAATTTGAAGTTTATTTCTGGTAAATGTTAACATATATAATAATTAATGTGTTCCTAATTATCATTTGTAACTTTTTTCAGATGGAAAGAATTTTTTAAGCATAAAAGACCCTCAATGATGAACATGCCAAAATATGACTTCCCCCTACTTATGTTGCATGAGTTCAAACTTTGGCACAATGCCTCCGAAACTTCTGCCAATATCAATAGAGTATGGGGAGATGGATCCACAAGCGATCGGACAGTACAAAGGTGGTTCTAAACATTTCGTAGTGGAGATGAGAGCCTTGAAGATTGAGAAGGTAGAGGACAGCCGAGTAACCGTGACAATGAACAATTGAAAGCACTTGTTGAACAAAATCCACGTCAAAGTATCAAAGAAATATCTCAGCCATTTACTGTCAGCACTGCAACAGTTTAACATCATTTTGTAGGGTATTGGAAAGGTGAAATATTATTCATAGATTAAATGTATGTTTCTGAAATCGGCCATTATTTTTGTAACAAATTAATAAAACGTATTTCCTGTCAAGTTCGAACGAAGACCCTATGATAATGATGTACCTATTTTGATCAAAATGAAATATATTTATCCAAATACTCTAGATAGTGTTCTTTCATAATGGGGTATATCTAAAAAAAAAACCGTAGGAGGAATTCCTGAACAAACAAACACATCTGAGCTACAACGGTAAAAGTACAAAATAGTTAACAGTTGATAACGCGTAAACCAAAAGAAAGCAAAGACATATAATTTATATCAAAAGTGTTAGAATTAAATTTTCTACTTAACTTGTCTCGTTTTAACGTTTATAAAACTTTTTATTTTATACTTTATCTTCTATAAAATCTGGCAGCTATTAAGTGTACTTTCCATTGTAGAGAAGACAGATTTTAACAAAACAAAAGCATTAAATAAAAAATGTTGGAAACGTTAAAACTAGGAGAGTTAAGTAGGGTATTTAATTCTAATGCGTTTGATATAAATTATGTTTTTTTTGTTTACGAGTTCTTGAGTGTAAACTATTCTGGACTTTTTTCGCTACAACTTTATATATTTAATGTAGATGCTGTTGCTGTCGTTGTTAAGCAAGTCAGACTTCAGCGCAGAAATTACAAAGATCATGCCTCAGGATTGTCTGGTCTACAGGAAGTTCTCCTCGTTTGTCGTAACTATTTGTTAGCCTGTAAGATTGCAGGATTTTACCCCCGCCACCGAGAAAAGCAAGGCTCAGTGGTTGCATGCAAAGTCGGGGAAGGTTTGACCCAGAACACACAAAGGAATGGCGCAGGAGCAACCCTGTCACTCTAACTCCATTGATCAGCAGTTCTGCACCTGAAACGATTTACCACACGCAGAAGCAAAAATGACCAGAGGATGACGGGTCCTGATGCCGATTCCTCCTGGATTTTCACCAGAGTCCTGTTAGCCTGGTAGCTCTGACACTACCACATTTTTACCCATCCTACCAGAGTGAGGAAGGATTGGACTTTAAGGAAGGTACTGTAGATGCTACTTCTATGACAGAATTGTTTCCTAAAAGAAACAGCATTATATGATTCCTGCGATTCTGATGAGATCATCCAGAATGATTGTGGTTTCCACTCAACGATGCGACTCGATTCCAAATTGTATATTGTAAAAAACATCTTGTTTTTTTTGTTGTTTTTTTTAATAAAAATTATCAAAAAATTATCATAGTAAAATCTTTTAATTACATTGAATGCTCCGTGAACACTGTTTTACAAATATTATTGCAAGATATTTAAAAAAAAATGTGATGGTTCTTGTGAAGTAGTAATTTTTATATTGAGTTGTTTCAACCTTTAGATTTTTTCCTTCTGAAAAATTAACAAATAATAAAAAAAAATCCTCTTCATAAAATACTAGAAGGGCTACCCAACATTGCCTGTGTACATATAAAAATAATACTATTAATGAATAAACATTATTTAACCTCGCATAGAAAGACACTATACATATATATTTTGTTGGGTTTTCAAAGTCAGACTCAAATAGCATTTAAGCTGACAAATCAAATTTTGCTTTTAACTAGCCAATTTGTAATTGTTATTGTTGTCCCATATTATTAACAACAACATACTTAGCTACAATTTATTTAAATTATTACTTAGTCAATTCCAGACGACTGCTAATATGAAACATTTGGAAATGATCACCTAAAAATAAAAGTCAGCAAGGATGGTAGCTTATTTTAAATTGTAGAATATAATAGGAGTTGCCTGCTTTAAGTTTAAAAATGTGCAAAAAAATAAAAATTAAAGACTAAAATTACTTTGCTGCATCCCAGGGAATGCCGGGAAGGTAAAGCTAGTATTTTAATAATACAATGATTCTCAATCTATGAGATATAGAAAAGGACTTTGGAAATATGATGTAACTAGAAGAATAACCATCTCAGGATGGGTAAAATTAATGATCTGAAGAGAACAGTTTTGTACCACATTGATGTCCCCTTATCGAAGATTAACATCAAGATATAATGCTACTAAGTCTTATGTCTAGAATCCTTATTCACATTTTTATCTAAATCTATTACATGATTTTGATTATTGAAAATATCTAAAATGGCTTAAGCTTAAGAGGTCTTAAGAAGAAATAAAAAATAATTTCTGAAATACTGCATTTTCAAATGAGAGGCTGTGCTCATAGTATTCACTCCTAACTAAATAAATATAGCCCACATTTGGATCCCTTACGCATAGCAGCTGTGGATCAAAATTCATAATAATCAGTTAATTAGTTTAGGAGTGAATCCAATACATACAAATATATAAACTTATACACACATATATTTATGAATATTATTATATAGCCCCTTTACTAAAGCGTGGCACTCTGAGTGAATTTCATAACAAGCAGTACTACTAGCTTCATTACGAGATCCAACACGATTTGTTGTTGTTGATCACTCTGCGCCGCTTGCTGTGAATACTCGCCGACTTGGTATTTACAAAGTTAAATTCTTCCTATTATTTCCAAGCTAATTTCTGGTGGGCAACTGGTAACTCTCTTGACTGCGAATCAATGGCGATTTGTGATCAGAGTCCGTGCCCGTCGACCGTCGGGAATTAGCTCCCTGCACGGAAGATTGCGTAAGCATGAAACATCGATGTCTGTAGGTAATAAATAATTAATATTTATCTCTCTCTCTCTCTATATATATATATATATATATATATATATATAATATTTGTTATTGTTTATTATCTATGTACATATACGTTTCGTCCTTTTTCAATCGGGACTCATCAGCATAGAGATATGACTATTCACTACCGGTCATTCGATTCGAAACCCCGGATTACAAGTATCTTTCAACTCAAATCGACATCTTTAACCACTGGGCCAATTATAAACAGAGAATAAACGATGATAATTTTAACACGTTATCGGCGGGCTTAACGACCAGAGTGTTCTAGTTCTTTTTAAAGGAACGAATGATGCATGATAAAGTAAGTGACGTCAAGCTGTGTTAATACTACCATTTCAGTGCTCTACTTTTTCGAGGAGCGACAAATAATAATATTTGTTATTGTTTATTATCTATGTACGTATACATTTCGTCCTTTTTCAATCGGGACTCAGCAGCATAGAGATATGACTATTCACTACCGGTCATGCGATTCGAAACCCCGGATTACAAGTATTTTTCAACTCAAATATATATATATATGAAATCTACGTTTTAGTAAAATAATCTATTGCACAGCATAGATAGGGGTTGAAGCTAGTTTATGAAGTAGTCATTTAAAGAAAAATATTTGCTCAATTTATAACATTAAGCAAATGTCTTCAGATTAAATATCGGATTTGATTAGTTGAATAGAATCGTGACTGGCCAACCCAGATCTTTGAAAGAAAATTAAAAGAGAGAAAAAGGAAGGGAAGCGACAAAAAATGGCAAATAAACTTCAAAGCAATTTATTAAATCTGACAATCATTTGTAGATCTCTGTTTGCTTTTATGTCAAGCAACACTTGAAAGGTTGCCAAGTACAACCGGTCTTCTTCAAATAATCTCTCTACATATATAAAAGTCAGTTGGGTTTTCGAAGTCAGACCCAAATAGCAATCTATCTGGCATATCAGTACTGGATTTGGAATAGCCCTTTTTTTACTTTCCTTTCACTATGTTATAAGCACGAATATATTTTAGTTCGGTTATTTTTTTTTTCTGAAAATAATTTTATGTAAAGGAATACTTACAAACCGTTTTACACATTTAAAATCAATTATTTTCCCAAATTAAGAGCTAACGTTCTAATTGCATGTGAGTCGGTCTCAGAGTTTGACGCTTCCAGACCGTGAGTTATGTGATGTATATTATGGTTTTAAATTGATGTGAATAAGAATCATGCAAGTAATAGCCTTATTCCGTTTGGACTGATGGTCGTAATTTCTGATCTTTCTTATGTAAAATGCACTTATAGGCCTCGTTTCAAGTCCTGAGAGACTATAAGTACCAATTGTAAGGGTGCCTGCACGGGAATTCAATAATGAAGCAAGCGTTGCGCATCGTCAACCATATCTATTCTGAATTAGCATTGAAATGAGTCCAGTGGCAATGACGAGTCCATGACGACTGGAAACGATGCTTCAATGGGCATAAAAAGATTGATGTTATTTGGGAGTTTTCCTTCTCCTAGACTAGTTGTACAACCAGGACTTGATAGTCTAGTCTACACTACTTTAGCTGAAATGAGGACATATGAATGATCTCAAACATATTAGTGAAAATGATACAGTAGCCCCAACAGAATTTGAACCCAGCACGCCAGAGTTTGCACCTGTAATCACTACACCATGTCATTTCCATAAAAATGAACTTATATCTGTATTCATTAACTCTCCGACTAGTCCAATCAAATAAGCCTCAATTTTTACAGAAGGTCAAAATGATTGCAACACAAGTTTTATTTTACACAATGTATTTCTATTTTACCATACTAAAAGTCTAGAAAAATCTACCGATGAGAAATATACAAAGTTGGCACTCTTTATCAACAGGTGGCTTGTATTTTCATAGTGAACATGATGTACGCTACTAATCACGCCAATGCATTATTTGAAATTTATCAATAAGAATTAATGTATATTGAATGCCTCTTTTAATCTCACAACAAAAATGAACCTATATAAAACGTATTTTAGGGTGAATCTTAAGTTTTAAGACAATATTTTTGTTAAAATACAATGTAATTTTGTATGAACTAAAATAATATTCTTCCATTATCAAATTATTGGGATATTTTATAGAATCATTTTATTAGCTATACTTATGCATCAATATTTTTCAATAAAACATAATAATGATGAATATATTATCAATTGTCCCTCACTAGGGGGTTATGTTTTATGCTTGATTTGTTAATTTATTTGTCTATTTGTTGACAACTTTATGCAAAAAATAATCATCAGATTTCAATGCAAAAAATAATCATCAGATTTCAATGACGTTTTTACCAAAACCGTGTATGGGCTCAGGGAGGTCGCTGTTAAATTCTGGATCTGACTAGTTTAAGGTCTGGACCCAGAATTTTTTTTTTAGATTCGGAAAATCCCTTGTAGTTCGTTGGGTTAGTCACGTGACATGGGGGGGGGGGTTGTATGAAAAATATTTCTGAGATGAAATTGAATGGAAAACGATATTGAATTTGACGTTCTGAGCCTATCTTATGTGTTAATGATGGATGTTATAATAAAGTATATGTTAATTAAGTTATAATAAAGTATATGCTAATTAAGTTATAATAAAGTATATGCTAATCAAGTTATAATAAAGTATATGCTAATCAAGTTATAATAAAGTATATGTTAATCAAGTTATAATAAAGTATATTTTTTTAAAGAAAAAATGTCTTTGTCATTTGCTCATGCGATCATTTATTTCAGCTTGCTTGTACACAACCTAAGTTAAACACAGCACAACGAAAACCCTATAGATCAAGACAACACTTCCTTGCAGCAAGACATAAATAAATTGCGACCGGCCATTACCAAGTCTCTGACTGAGTTATGTCAACATTCAATGTTCTGTGGATCTTGTAAACACAGCATGAGTGTCGAATGATTTACGGACTAACTCGGTGGAATGCATGCAATTTCTCGGTCCATCATAGTATCAGATTACATTTGATGCTATGAGACTCAGAGTACGACCTCAAAGCACATAGTACCACAAGCTTCATATCAAAAGACTTGTGATATAGCTAGCCTTATTATATATATATATATATATATATATATATATATATATATATATATATATATACATGGTTTGAACAAAATAATGAAAACACCTTGTGAATTTTGCATCAATTTTAAGACACCTATAAACAATTTTTTAAATTACAAAAATGTTGGTTTCATTTTTTATTTATAGTCATTGTTGTCCTGAATTAATTTGTTGAATTTATTTTTTATTTCAGATAGTGCATATTAGTAAGAAAAATCTTAATGACAGATCTATCAGATTTCCAGATGGCAGATTGTTGGGGGCCTTATGGAATGTGCTACTGTAACGAAAGTGGCTGAGATGGTAGCCGTATCGAAAGGAACTGTCTCGAAGTTGATGAGCGCCTATGAGAAAGAAAGGAACACATCATCCTTTAAACAAAAATCTGAAAGAGGTCGTTAAGCCCTTATGAGGATCGTGAAGACAGAGCACAAAACCACGGCACCCAAAATTACAGCAGAGCTTAACAATCATCTGGATAATCTCGTTTCAACAAAAACTGTTCGCCGAGAGTTTCACAAGGCTAAATTTCATGGCAGGTCTACTATCAGAAAACCACTGCTTACGAACACAAATGTTGAACAACGTTTAGAGTGTAGAAACGTAAAAAATTGGTCCCCAGAGCAATAGAAGGGTGTAATTTTCTTTGATGAATCACCCTTTACTCTATTCGTAACCTCTGGCCGTGTGTATGTTTGGAGACAGCCGAAAGAAGTATTCAATCCAGATTGCTTTCTTCCAACTGTTAAACATGGAGGTGGATTAGTAATGATTTGGGGGACTATATCTTAGAAATCCGCTGGTCCTATAGTTTCTCTGCATGGAAAAATCAATGGCCAAGATTATTTGAAATTTTTAGGTGACCATGGTCATCTTTTGGTCAGGGAACTGTTTCCAAACGGAAATGCTATCTTTCAGGATGATAATGCTCCCATTCATACGACAAAAGTTGTAACTAAATGGCATGAAGAACATTCAAGTGAAGTAGAACACCTAATCTGCCCACCAGATTTAAATATTATTGAACATTTGTAGTTTATTTCAGAAAAACAAGTGAGAAGCCGATATTCCTCTCCCTCATTATTTAAAGAACTAGAGATGGTTTTAGCTGAAGATAGGTACAAAATTCCTCTAGAAATCATTCAAGCGTTGTATGAATCCCTTCTATTTCGAATTCAATCAGTTGTTGATGCAAAACGGGGTCCTACACCGTATTAAAATAAATTTATTTAAAATTTTAAGGTGTTTACATTATTTTGTCCAACCACAGCTTCTATTTTTTTTTGTCTAAACTGGTTACAATTGGTATTAAAGTATCGTTTGGTCATTAACTCTATTGAATACTAGTTGGCTCGCTATCGCTTCGCACCTTTTACTACTTTTTTTTAAAATTTCATTCATAAGTTTGCTGTAAACACAAAACAAAAGCGTTCACATTTGTCTTGCCCCAAGGAAATCTCTATTAAATTATGGATTTGATCTAGTTCAATGTCTGGATCCAGGATATTTTTATAAAAGTAACATAGATAAACATCAACCTTTTGGTGATTTTGATACATTTTTATTCATCTTTTAAATAAGACCGTAAAGAAATGAAAAAAAGAAGAAATCAATTCGCTTGAGTGATGATGCGTGTGTTTGTGTGCGTTTTGTTATAGTCTTGTAATTAGAGTGAATTTAGTCTAAAGGTTGTGAGTTCAATCTACAGTGAAGAAAACTTTAAATTATTAACTGACACTAAATATCTTAAAAGCATGAAATATGGAATGAGAGCAGTCTACCCCAGTGGGTTAAATAAAGGGTTCAAGTCCAAAGATAAGAAAAAGGAGTGAAAACTCGTTTCTAGTTTTGGTATGATATCAATGAGAAGTTCTAATAAAGGAAGATAACTTATAAATATTACAAGAGAGATAACTTATAAATGGAATTTATTCCAGGAACTCAATAAAAAATAAATGATACTAGATACCTAAAGGCAGGAAACACAGAATTAGGGCAGTCTACCTCGGTGGATTAAATAAAAGGTTGGAGTCTGAAATATCCAGAAGATAAGAAAATGGCCGATGCCTTGTTTTTATTTCTGGCGTGACGTCAGTGAAACGTTCTAATAACTGGAGATAACTTATAATAAACTACTATAAAATAACTTATGACTAGAATTTATTACAGGAACTTAATAAAACATATTTGATACTAGATATCTAAAAGGTAGAGAATGTGGAATGAGAGCAATCTACCTCGGTGGATTAATTAAATGCTTTAATTAAAGTACCTGTTTGTAAATAAAACTGGATCAGGATACTACTTGTACTCTGACTTCAACAGCAAATGGTCGCTATAAAAAGTCAAAGGTCGACCAACTTTTAGCTCTTAAATTTTGACTGACGAACGAACAAAGCACTACAATTCTTCAATGAACATCGCCTTCAACAAACACTAGTTATTGCAATCGGGAGTGAGCTTACAATTGAAAACCGACTAGAACTGAGCCGTAGGTCAATCGTTGAACGAACTGACCGAATAAGCGAAATATGTAAAGCTAAAAATTGATGAGTGCACCGCTTGCACCGTGACATCAATAGAACCGCAAACAGGACCACCAAAAATATAAAGAGCCCTTAAAACTGTGTGAAAATAAATAACAACACTTAGCGGCTGAGAAGATAATGCGATGCTTCGCATGTCAGAACTGTATATCCGGGGGGGGGGGGGGTTCTCTTC
This sequence comes from Sepiola atlantica, assembly GCA_963556195.1. Taxonomy (NCBI): domain Eukaryota; kingdom Metazoa; phylum Mollusca; class Cephalopoda; order Sepiida; family Sepiolidae; genus Sepiola; species Sepiola atlantica. The sequence goes on from OY744523.1 coordinate 135,041,112, forward strand.
GAGAAAATGGTCTTTTGTAGGTGCAGCTGATTAGCATATATGAGGATCAGCTCATGTAAAATAGAAGGAAGAAAATGGAAGGCGGCATTGAGTTCAAAGTTTGAAGATTTGCAGTATTGAGATTGATCGGTCGGTGTTCGTTGACAAGGAGTTCCTCTACCTTTATTACTGGATTATAAAAGGTCTTTTAAAGTTTCGTCAGAATATTGAGAGGAAAAATCTTGAGTTAAAGAAAATCAGCCTCTAGCAGCTGGCAGCCGACATAAATCGCAGAAACAACTTTTTTTTTTACCAGGAACTTAAAACACATATACATCGTAAAAGCACTTTCTCTCAACATCTTGTCTTAACAGTATCAAGTCCAGCAACATAATAATCCAAATTGTCCATTATTCCTCCTTTTACTCAACCTAAAAATGATTGAATTTTCTGCTAGGATTCTTTTCATATCACTAATCGTGCAAAACGAATTATTTGCATAACCCAACACATCTTGTCTTCACTGTCCCAGATGTTTAAAATAAAGACATTAAGAGTCGTTGTATCCTCCACAAGCATTGACGTTGATTATCACTGGAGCAGTGTTCGAATTATGAGTATTTTCTTCCGATTAATGTAGCGAAATAGACACGTTTATTACATTATATCAAGCGCAAACATTTTTTTTTTGTATTTATCTTCCTCCAACAGTGCAGAATTTTTTTTTTTTGTATTTATCTTCCTCCAACAGTGCAAAAAATTTTTTTTTGTATTTATCTTCCTCCAACAGTGCAAAAATTTTTTTTTTTTTGTATTTATCTTCCTCCAACAGGGCAAACATTTTTTTTTTGTATTTATCTTCCTCCAACAGCGCAAAATATTTTTTTTTGTATTTATCTTCCTCCAACAGCGCAAAAACTTTTTTTTTTGTATTTATCTTCCTCCAACAGCGCAAACACTTTTTTTTTTGTACTTATCTTCCTCCAACAGCGCAAAAACTTTTTTTTTTGTATTTATCTTCCTCCAACAGGGCAAAAATTTTTTTTTTTGTATTTATCTTCCTCCAACAGGGCAAAAAATTTTTTTTTGTACTTATCTTCCTCCAACAGCGCAAAAACTTTTTTTTTTGTACTTATCTTCCTCCAACAGCGCAAAAATTTTTTTTTTTGTATTTATCTTCCTTTAACAGGGCAAAAAATTTTTTTTTTTGTATTTATCTTCCTCCAACAGTGCAAAAATTTTTTTTTTTTTGTATTTATCTTCCTCCAACAGTGCAAAAACTTTTTTTTTTGTATTTATCTTCCTCCAACAGCGCAAAAATTTTTTTTTTTGTACTTATCTTCCTCCAACAGCGCAAAAACTTTTTTTTTTGTATTTATCTTCCTCCAACAGCGCAAAAACTTTTTTTTTTGTACTTATCTTCCTCCAACAGCGCAAAAAATTTTTTTTTTTGTATTTATCTTCCTCCAACAGGGCAAAAATTTTTTTTTTTTGTACTTATCTTCCTCCAACAGTGCAAAAATTTTTTTTTTTTTGTATTTATCTTCCTCCAACAGCGCAAAAACTTTTTTTTTTGTACTTATCTTCCTCCAACAGCGCAAAAATTTTTTTTTTTGTATTTATCTTCCTCTAACAGGGCAAAATTTTTTTTTTTTTTGTACTTATCTTCCTCCAACAGTGCAAAAATTTTTTTTTTTGGGTATTTATCTTCCTCCAACAGGGCAAAATTTTTTTTTTTTTTGTACTTATCTTCCTCCAACAGTGCAAAATTTTTTTTTTTTTGTATTTATCTTCCTCCAACAGTGCAAAAAATTTTTTTTTGTATTTATCTTCCTCCAACAGCGCAAACACTTTTTTTTTGTACTTATCTTCCTCCAACAGCGCAAAAACTTTTTTTTTTGTATTTATCTTCCTCCAACAGGGCAAAAACTTTTTTTTTTGTATTTATCTTCCTCCAACAGGGCAAAAAATTTTTTTTTTGTATTTATCTTCCTCCAACAGGGCAAAAATTTTTTTTTTGTATTTATTTTCCTCCAACAGCGCAAAAATTTTTTTTTTGTATTTATCTTCCTCCAACAGCAGGAAAAATTGACACAAGGTCGGGAAAGTGGGATTGAAAAGCCAGCGCCCTAGAGGAAGAGCACTCTGGCCTACAAAAGAATGCCTGGGCAGTCCCGTCAGCATTCCCTGGTAGAGGCGCCTCGGGCGATTAACAATAAACTAATCTCTTCTCAAAGGGTGAGAAGGCAAAGCTTGGGAGGGTGGACTTGTAACGAGATTCAAGCAGCAGCAGCGGCAGGCGAGAAGCCAGCCCTCGTGACGTCACAGCGACGATTGCTATCCTAAAAACTTCCTCTTTTTCCTTCAGGCATTCAATGAGGAAGCACGCATTATCACGTTTCTCTGTTGATCTAACGTTTCGTGAATAAAATTTGATTTTTTATATTTGTACAAAATGCTTTTGTCATTTTTATTTGATAATGCTTTTTTCTCTACATAACTCCTAGAACTGCACAGGACAATACCTCAGACCGGCGGAATCAAAGCCTGAATGCCAAAACGGTACCGATCTACAGAGTGTAGCATCCATCGGGACATATACTACACTCTGATTTTAGCCTATTGTCAGCAAAACGAATTGTTTCTATATTGAAACGAGACTCACTTTGTTGTCTCGGGTGTATATCTATAATTGCTTCTTTTGGACATACACTATCTCCTTTCCACCGCAGACACATCACACAAATTGGCGGCAGTTTGACTTGTGTGGCTGACCGTTATCACAGTGGGCAGTGAGCAATTCATTATTTCTATAAAACCAACATGAGGACACTATAAAAAATGTAAATGATCTATATAATAATACGCTAAGACATTTCATGTTTGTACGTATGTTATCACCTTTCACAACATTTAAAAAATGAGATTCTGTGAACAGCAATGTGTGATTGGTGATTAATCTGATATCGTAAGTAAAAAAATTTCTAATTTACCCATTTTAAAATGAATTGTTCCAAAACCAAATTGTGTCGCCCCATCGACTAAAACAGTAAAATATTAAATAAATAACTTTCAAAAAGTGACATTCGTTTTACTGACGATTATATTACGGTAGAGAATAGTTATTGTTTTAAAAATAATCAAATTGCTACAATTTTAAATGAATAAAAAAAGAAAGCGACATATTCGTTTTATTTATTTCAAGAATATCAAAGAATATTAAACTGACAATGACAATTATTTTTATGGAAGAAAAAAAGAGTAATTTTTTCTTAATAGTATTGACCCTGACAGAAATTTATTATTTTAAAGTGAATATTATTATGAACAGTAAATTATACAGATTGATGTAGAAAGCACTGTGGAATTTCCACAGGGTCCCGCAAGTGAATACATAAATATAAAAAAGCCAGAAAGCTTAATATGGATATGAAAAATAGTATCAATGGTATTCCTCAGTTGGTCTTTACTTTGGTAGACGTTTGTTTATCAAGATGTAAATCTTCTTTCACACCAACAATTCTATAGCTGTTAATTATTACCGATCCCAAGGGCAGATCTTGTTTTGGTGTCTCGTCCTTCTCGCATATCACAAACAAGCTCTGATTGACTGAGCAGTAAAAGGTGAAAACAGCAATTTTTTGTAACCTCTCGATTATCTCCCTTGGATCAAAAAAAACTTTCAGAAGAAGAGAACAATTTTTTCAGCATCTTATTGTGATGATTTTCTGACCATTGTCTTTAGCTCTGCCACTCTGGATACAATATATTTACAAATACATTTCTTCTATCTTCCTTATACAAGTAGTGCCATTACTACAAACATAGACTATAGAATCAGAATGCTGGGTTCAAATCCTATTAGTTTTATTTTGCATTCAATTATATATTAATACCCTTGGAATAATCACTTTGCATTCAATTATACATTAATACCCTTGGCATAATCACGTTAACACACCGGTTCCCGTTAGATTACTGAAGTTAAGCGACATTCAGACTGGCCAGTACAAGATGGGTGACCATTTGGACATACTAGGCACTGCATGTCACCCCCCCCCCCTAAATGCTGAATGGGGGCCGCATGTGAATTTATACTCTCCATAAACTTCCACTTTGAGTGGAAGGTGGAATGCTCGACTCTGAGCGAATACCACAAAAAGTGCTATTACCGGTTATTCGACCCTTGGTTAAAGTATAGATTGTGGCTTCCATTCAGCTTTTGGGCAATGAAATCATCAAGCCAAGTTCAAATTCAGTAAAGTCTGTTGCATGTATGGGGTCATTACAACATAAAACACAAATCCTAAACAATTTACCAGAAGGCTCTCGTACCAGAACTCAGAAGAAAAAAGAAGGGAAAAGTTTTGGGAGTATAAAAAGGAGGAGAGACAAAAAGACAATAAAGTTGGTAGCAATTGTATTCTATTAGGAACGAATTTTTCCCTCTGAAGCCTCATCACTATCAGTGAAACAAAATCAGTCATAGCTCATAGTCAGATTGACACTCATTCTCGTTAGATCACCGAAGTTAAGCAACGTTGAGCCTGGTCAGTACCAGATGAGAATACAAGGCACTGTGTGTAGGAAGATGTCGGCACCTCCCTGCAAGAACTGCAAAAACCTAACATTGTAACCTCCCCTGACTGGGATATACATACGACCGAGACCGCTTGTGTATTTGATATTCCTTAGAAACTTCCTCCTTCAGAGGAAGCCAGTTCAACCCGCCTAGGTTTAATGCCGCTTCGTTCGTTTCGTTTAAATAAAACCAGTTCTCATTTTAATAACCATATTTCAGTAACCATATTTCATTTCAGTACATCATGGTGCGAGAAACAATAAAATTAGATGGATATGTTCCTATATAAATAATCCATAAAACCTGAGATCCCCATAATGGTGACCCCAACGTGATCCAACATGCAGCGTTATGACTCCAGATCAGACCTCCATACATGGAGTAAACTACTGGATATCAATTTTTGTAACAAAGATTTGAAGGCTTTTGTGATCTTGAAGGGCCGATTTAGTAATTTTAAAATTACAGTGTATGTGTGTAATTCTTTATTGGCCATCTGTAAGGAGTGCAAAAACAAAGTCTTTAGCAAATGCTCAATTGTAGTCAGCTTTGTGCAGTAGATGTTTTTGATGAGTAAAATATCTCAAAATTCATACCCTTGGTGTCACTATCCCATTAAAGATGGCATACTTTGTGACTTCTCTTTTGGCTATCAAGACATCATCGACGAATCACCTAAACCTGCAAACAAACATGCCATCAGGAAAAAAAGGGCCATGTTTTGAAAAAATCATAAACAAAAAGCGGAAACAAAAAAGGATTAAATTCAAATTTGAATTTATTATATTAGTTAGTTCTTATTTTTATTTTTTCATGTTATTCAAATAATCATGTTGACACACTGAAGTTAAGCAATGTTCAGCCTGGTCAATACTTAATGAGTGACCGTTTGAAAATAACAGGTGAAAACCTCTTCGGAGCTTCGGTGCAACTCATCAGTCAGAATATAACTGTGGTAATAAAACAAATCTGGATGGAAAAATCCAGTGCTTTAGCGGAATAAACGCAGAAGACAAAGATGCCATTTAAATAAATGCTTAGCAAAAATTAAGTATATATTCACTTTCTTCATCTTCAAACCGGATATTACTACTTTAGGGGGTTTGAAAATATATCAGATGTTTTCTAGAGGTGCAGTGTACCAAAAAGGGCAGGAACCACTGTTTTAGAGGGAAGACAAATGTGACTTCTGTGAACAGATCTTATTGGCTTTGGACTCAGCAAAGCTAATTCCAGATCTCTAACAATTTTAATTAGACTAATTTCGTATTCTAATACGGACTAAAGACATAGTAGAATAAATTTGCTTGTGTAAACATGACTTTAGTGAGATTCACAAATCAGTATGTACAATCCTGTGGTATAAACCCCCTCATGTGCTCTTTATCTGACCGTAACTTAAATTGGCACAAATTCTTTAATGCTATAGGAAATAACTTGACTTTGTATGAGTATAAATACAACAAATAATAAAGACTTCTATTTCATAAAGATGTGTCATTTATTCAAAAGGTCATATTCTTTGCATTTGACCAAAAGTATCAGTTTTCTTGGTTTCTTTGTCATCGATAAATTGACTATTTAATAATTGCAAATGGCTACTGAATGTTGACAATTATCTCTAAAAAAACCTAAATAAAATTAAAATAAATAAATAATAACACTCATTATGCTGGCATTTAAAATTTTAAAAAAATGTAACAAATAACTGTTTGCCTATAAGCAGACAGCATAAAAATAAGTAAATCAAATTATGTGTAGTAATAAAAATAACAATTTCTATATTGTCTCTTCATAAATGTATTTTCCCAAAATGAAAACCAGACATTCATTTTTAAATAAACAAAAATAAAATGTTGGATAAATCGTGTGCACACACATGCTGATAGCAAATTTAACTCATAGAAGAAGAAAAAAAGAGTCAAATAAAACTCATTGTATTGAATCCCGCAATGTTGCACTGTGCTTGAAGTGTTTTGAGGCATATCACAAATAACTAAGATAATTTTATGATTTGAAAGCAGATTCATTTCAACGTATGAATTTAATGTTATGTCTTTCCGACCATAAAATACCACCGGGACATATAATTTCCACTTCCTGTTTTATAAATAAACAATATTATGAAATGATACTCATTAAAAATGCTTTTCAGATGTTCACTATTTATAATTTGTCGACTTGTATCTCCATGTTATATCAGTAAGTTGTTTTTCAATCTTTGCTGAATTATTTATTCTTTAATATCGTACATTTAATATAAAATGAACGGTTGGTGGGATTATCGACATTAGACCTCCATGCCATTTCATCTCACAAATCAATATTTGATTCTACCTAGCCCTTTTCTTTTGTTGAACGTTGGTGCATGTTTTTTAGAACAATAACGTTTTAATGAGTGGTGAAAATTAGAGCCATTTCAAACAACCTGTAGAGAAATGGGTAGGAAGTGGCAAGATAAAGCAATGATATGAAAAGATCAGAAACTGTCAATGTAAGTGTGGTACAAAACTGGCTAAGACGTTTCAAGAAAGGTCACAAATTTTTCGAGGGTTATGCTCTGTGTATAGTGGAATATTTTCGATAGTCTGTTGCACTTTGAGCTTGTCTTAGATGTAAATGTTAACATTTATGGCAAAAAACTGTAAAAGCAACGACAACAACAATAGCTTAACAAAAGCAAGTTTTGTTTATAGCGAGTCAGGTGTGATTCAATTTTTTGTGGTACTTGTAAGAATTAGATACACAAGAAGTGAAGTGGAATCACTGGTAGGTTGACAGGGGATAACCAGTTTGTGTGCAAAAAGTGTAAGACAATGGAGATGTATGAAAACCCAGAGTATTACTGGATGGAAAAGCTATTACGGTTTTCAAGAAGTTTTGCTACGTTGGTGATACTATACATGTGCGCCATGGTTTTCTCTCTGGTTCGTCTTCTTATCCTGGTCATGTCGACCCTAGTCTTGGCTATCGCTGAGGGCATATACACTGGTTTACTATTTGTATTCAAAGCAAAAGAAACGCAGACTCACATAACAAAAGTACAAACACAGATATATACATTGTTTATTTTACTTGTTGGTAACAGGTGTATGTGCGTGTGTGTGTCGTTGGAGCCCCGTCGCTAGCATCTACATGTGAGTTAAGTTCCAGTCTTTCAAATTCAGAATCTCAGCTGAAACTAACTCCGTCGTACTGCCCCTCTGAACTCGTATGCTTATGTATTTCATCTCGAGCCCTCGAACTTGCCTTACTCCCTGAGTCGATCTGATCTGCTAAACCCAATGTGTTGGTGTACCCCAATCTAATCTGTGCGACCTGCTGGTTTCCTAAATATATCTACTTTCAACTGGAAATCCTAAATGTGCGGGCTTTTACTTCGTTGTTCTCAGCTGGTCACCGGAATTGGCTACATCCGCTTTTTTCTCAGCTAATCGTCTTCCGATCACCAAGAAGCTAACAACTAACTGTCAATGCGTTATTTTGTCTGTGGAGTTTAATGGATTTGCCGGCTTCTCCATTGTGGCCCATTTATCTTACTTCCTCATTATTTTTCCTATCGTGAATTATTTCCTAAGCTAACATTTTCAAGGACTTCGGCTATGGTGTTGGAGGCAGTCCACAGAATCACAATTCTATCATAACCAACAGAGCGTTACCACTGTCGACCAGGGGAAGAGTCTATCAGGCATGTGTACACAGTGTGATGATATATGCAAGTGAAACCAGGTCAGTGAAGGTTGAATACATCCGTTGCATAGAGAAAAATAATATAAGAATGATTCAATGGATGTGTAATGTGAATCTTAAAGACATGCTTAAATCTGATGACATTAGAGGAAGATTAAATCTGCACAGCATAGGGAGAGGTGTGCAGAACAGGAGACTTCGATGGTATGGTCATGTTAAAAGAATGAATGAGTCCTCCTGGGTAAGTAGATGTAGAGCAGCTGGGGTAGCATGTTCAGTTTACAGGGGAAGGCCATGAAAGACATGGAAGGAAATTATAAGAATAGACGTGAGAAAAAGACGTATAAATAAAGACCTGGTCAGAGATAGGTTACTTTGAAAGTGAATTTCTAACAGTCGTTCAACACATGCCAGCATATAAAACGGACGTTAAACCGATGATGATGATGATGATGCTGATGATGATGATGATGATGATGATGATGATGATGATGATGATGATGATGATGATGATGATGATGATGATGATAAATGCAGAACGTATAACTGTTTTGAAAAGTCTCTGGCCGAAGTTAGTCAATCAATTACCTACACTCTTACAGTATGATAATACTTTATCACACACTGCCAACATGATCTAGCATACACTTGAGGCACTAGAAGTGCTGCTTCATTTACCCTAGAACCACCTTTTTGAATATGGTTCATTTTCTGCATGGGCAACAGTGTTGATGAGGTCAAAATGTGGTGTAGGAAGTGCTTTGCCTCTTAACCAGCCGAATGGTATAATGTGGTCAAATACTCGAAGACAATATGTGTTCCAACTGTTTGCTCTGTCGATCATTTTATGCTCATGCTCTATTTTAAGGATCCACTGAACTTTAGTGTTGACGCAACTTAGTCAGAAACTTGGATAAGTGCTGTGAACAATAACATATATTTATAGAAACACAAATGAGAGACTTTGAAATTTACTTTGTGCTTAGAGGAGGACAAATTTGTATAGAAGTCTTTTTAGTCATTTTTTATTTCTGTTTTCTATAAGTCGCCAATTTCGGTTTATCTGTTCGGTATGTCTGTTTGTCTGTCTCTTGAACTGACCAACTGTCTTCTGGTGAGTTCTCCAAACATCAGTTGAATCAAGTTTTGTGATTTCCTACCCAATCAACGTTCGTGACACATTTTCTGCTCTAGTATGATTGGTTGGGCAATGGGCGCCTTTGTTTCACCCGAAAAAGTAAGCCATGAATACAATCCACAATATGTAGGTTGAGTTTTATTTCAAGAATAGCACGACAGATATAGCAGGTAAGGGTTATTGGCCATATTCATGATATTTTTGTTTGGAATGCAGGACATTAGTGTAAGAAATGTTCCTTGATTGCTGAGAAAATAAATTGCTAATATTTACCATATAGAGAAAACTATTTATGGTGCAATTAGAACCCAAGCCTCAAATTAACGGGCTGAAGTTGATTTGATCTGAATAGCATGAATGTACATTATTAAAAGGCCAATATATTTAGAAAATGATGCAAGTTGCATATGCATACACAAATTTAATTCAGACGCCTGAATGAAGGAATTTGGTGACAATAAAAGCCAAAAATATTTAGCAATATATAAGCAAACATTATGGTATGTCGGAGAGATCAGCTATTTGTGGCCATGTTGTTCATTGTTTGTGATGATGTCAGTTGTGTAAAAGTGTTCCAGTGACGAGTATGTCAAATTTTTTTCTTAAGTGCTTCATCAGTTAAATCCTATTTCAGTCACCCAAATTATTTTGAGTAAAATAGAATGTTGCTTATTGTTTTTAGTTTCACATTGATTTGTTTTGTATATATTCAGTATTGAATGGCATATTAGAAGAACCATTGCGAACTATATTTAAAAAACGAAGAAAGCTAAACTTAACAAATTGTTGCCAATATAGCCTGTGTTTTAGTCGATGGTAAAATAAAAATAAAATATTGGGGAGGGGCTTAAATTTTTCATCTAGCAAAAATTCTAATTGTGATAAATGCTATTTATTTACTGATAATAAGTAATTTATAAATGATAATAAGTAATTTAAAAATGGGTTTTTATCTAATAACACGTTTACAAATTAAAAATGTTTTTATAATTTAAAGTTAAAATTTTGGGTGGAGCCGCTTTTTCATCATAAAAGCGAAAACTGGAAAACCAGATCAGTTGTAAGCTGCACATCTTCGACCTATAGTAAGCTGATACCACATACTGTACTAGCGTCACAAATACAAATACTAGTACCAACACATCATGGCAGAAAATACACATAATGAAGAAAAGCGCACAAACACACTTCTTTGACCAGCATCAGAACTATTACTTACCTATTGCTGTTAAAAGAAGCTCAACTCTCTTTTCTTTTAGAAGAATTCAAAAGAAATCAACTCATATTTATTCAAAGTTTTATATCAATAAAACCCTTTCATTTTTATAGCATAGTTTGTCATCCTTAGATATTAATCCTCTAAAAAATAGAATTCGTTATGCTGATGACACCATGCTCGTTGCCATTGTCTTTGATAAGTTTTCTACTTCTCAGCTTGAAGCATCTTGCAAGAAATGAATGATGAAAATGAACTCAGACAAATACAAAACGTTTCTCTCTTCTAGAGATAATATTTCAATAGACACAAAAAAAAACGGTTGAAAAAAAAACGAAAAGTTAGTGTTTCTAAGCTTAGTCGTTCCAGGATTCTCATCTGACTTTAACAGAAAAATAGGAATAGCAACTTCTGCATTTACAGTGCATTGACAGTTCCTATGGCTGTATATGCAAATGAAACATGGACTATACTGGCAGAACAAGAGAGGAAGCTCAATGTCTTTGAATATCCATATGTAGGCGACCAAAACTGAATATTATTGAAGAAACATGGTGTTAAATTACACCGGTCGTTATATGTATCTACTGCTATAGATAAATATAATAATCGGTGTAATTTCACACTAGAGGAGAAAATAGCAATACTATCTCAACAGACAACAAAATGGTTGAATAAAAACCCTAAAGATTTTGTGTTCCTTGGTTCAGTGGTTCCAGGATCCTCACCTGACATTAACAGAAGAATAGGAATAACAACTTCTGCATTCACATGACAAAAAGAAACGGTACAGAGCAGGAAGGGCATAACACCTCTGAAACTATTGCTGTATATGCAAGTGAAACATGGACTATACTGACAGAACAAGAGAGGAAGTTAAATGTCTTTGAATGTTTAAGAACTATCCTTGGAGTAACCTTGCGTGATAGACGAAGAAATGCAGATATAAGAAAGCAGCTTAATATTAACAGATTCATCAACAACGTTATTCAGAAAAAAGAGATTAACATGGTTTAGATCTGTTTCCTGGTTACCAGACTCCAGCTATGTAAAGAAAGTATATCAATAAAATTTCATTCAAGGAAGATCAAGAGGACGACCACCAAAAAGATGGGCTGACCAGATGTCGCTCATGACAGCTGAAAATCTGTCCCCAAACCGTGTATGCAAATAAGTTAACTATTAGAATTAAAGATTAATGCCATTTATTTAATTTGATAGAAAATTAATGATAGACGACTATAAAAAATTTACACTATTATTATAATATCAGCATTTTCTCTTTACAGAATGTTAAACATTGTTGAATGATATCATCATTCCCAAAAATTATGAATTAAATGAAACAATACAAAAAGTTAATCTGAAAAACCTTAAAAAGGCTTGGTTAATGACAATTTCCTGTTGTCAAACTTAATTCTTAATATTCAACTCAAATATTAAAACTCTTCTGGATCGAAAACTTGTTTAAAAAAACATGCTTAATTAAAGTTCCTTCATTTTATTATTAATTAATAAAGTTTCTTCCTTTGAGCGATTTCTCAGTTTTATTAAAATTGCTGGATTCAGTAATTTGATTTTCATAAGAATTTTTGTGAAATCTTTCATAAATGTTAATTGGCAGTGGTGGGGGGAAATAGAAGTTACAAAATGTTTTCATTTAAAATATATATTTTTGTTAATTTGAACATTTAATTTTGTTTAGCGCTTTTACTATACGCACATCTAAAGGTCTTTGCATTGGCCCCTTAATACAATGAAACTTAAGCACATGAATTCGGTCTGGCATTAGCGCTGACCTTTTCAGAACTTTAATATACATAAAGATCATAATCTGCGGTACTGGTCTCGACCAACTTTACGATTTAGACAACTTCCCGTGTGCTATTTGCTGCACAGGTGTGGGAAGTAACAGTATTTTGTGCAATGGCTGAAAGCACTGGGTGCACAGCGTCTGACTGAGGACTCAAACTTTAGGTGCTCTAGATGCTGGGAAACTTCTCACCCACTTGATGGTCGACCGCTGAGGGAGGTTCAGGTTGGTCAGGGCCAGTTGAAGGTTGTTGACTCTTTCTGTTACCTGGGAGATATGCTTGCAACCACGACGTGTATAAAGACTGTTTGGAAGAGTTCAGAGAGCTGCTACCAGTTCTCCCATCATGCCATCTTTCATACAGGACCCGTGGTCAAGTGTATAGCACTTGTGCGTAGAGTGCTGTGCTCCATGCCAGTAAAATCTGGGCACTGACAAGGCCAAACTTCCAACGTTTGCAGCAAAAGGACAAGGAAATGGTTAGATTGATTTGTAACATCAAGCCAAAATAATACTGTGTGGACAAGTGAGTTGCTGAGGAAACTTGGCCTTGCAGACCTTGATCCTATCTTGAGGGCGAGAAGGCTCTGCTCGTATGGCCATGTGGGCAGATCCAGCAGTGCAATCAACTGTGCACTAAACCTACAAGTTTCTGGTAGGCTTGGAGTTGGTCGGCCAAAGTTGTCTTGGAGGGAGCTGACAGAAGTAGACTACAGAGACTGAAGGCTCTTAAACGCTGACCCTCAGGATCGACAAAAGTGGAGATCTGTGGTGAGGACTGCCATAAATGCAGATAGGCAGCTGTCCCCAATCCTGTACAATAATCGAAAGACCGATAAAGAAAGAAGACGTTTAAAAAAACTGCCGGTTTAACAAATTGTATGTCTATGAAATATTTATACTAAATAAATATTTATATTGAATCACGTTTCAAATCACAATATTTTTTTATATGTCTCTTTTTGTGCTTGTTAGTGAAATTCTTTAAAATATTTGAATTGAATCCAGCACATCCTAAAGCTCTCCTTGTATCTGCCACCATTTTCTACTATTTACTAACCTTTTTTCTTATTACTACATTATGTCCGTTGGGCCCTTCGACAGACAGAATCTCCTCCTTTCCCTTTTCTTTAACAGCTATCTCGCGGCTGTCATACTCATCAAGGATCAGTCAATCTGACAAACCATTGGTTGCCAAGGGGGGAGGGGCATCAGCACACAGGTGGTACACATGTACGGATACTAATGGGAATTTTCACAGTTTAGTTTTTGGTAGTGCCCCCACTCCACCTGACCTCATCTAGTACAGTGTACTAACATGGTTTTACACTATATGTCTTCTCTGATCCCCTCCCCACCCCTCTGAACTAGTACCAGGTACTATCATGGTTTTGAACTGTTTTCTATACCCCCATCCTACCCTGTACATGCTAATTGTACAAAGGTTTGTAAAATAATCTAACCATATTGCTAGCCAGTAAGGATGACTAGTATAAAAACTAGCAAACAATAAAGTTGCCTCAAAACATCAATCATCATCTTGAACTGTTCTCTTTCTTGTCCTCTATTTTCATCCTTTGTGAGTTCTTACGGATAAAATGATGAAAAAGAAAGGAATAAAATCAATGAACAAACAAAAATAGCAAAATTGAACTGAGATGAAAGCAATCCGAAAAAGCATAAATAAAACACAATTGTACATGTTAATAAGTACAATTACATTTCTTGTCACACTTTATTACATTTGGAAGCTTTGTTAAAATTTCGAAAATAAAAATAATTTGGCAAAACTTAAAACTATTGCTGTTAAAATATTTAATCTTTATTTTTAATTACCATACTGCCATAGTAATAATAGTTTTGCCAAATACAAACAAAAAAGGTAAAGGCTTCATCACTTTTCTTAATGCCATCATACATATTATTTTTCATGCAAAAATCTGAAAAATGTTAACAAACTTAAAATTCGAATAATATCTTCCTTAATAGTTATAAAGTTCATTTCACAAAAAAAGTATATACCTATTTCTGCTATTCTGTTTAAAATATAAAATTACTCAACAAAACAATAATAAATACACTTTTACTTGAAGGTCATTGTTTTAATTAAGTTCACTTCATCATTAGAATATGGAGCTGGTGCTGCTTCATTTTTGTGACTGATGTTATAATGAGTTTCAATACTATAGCTCCATGCATACAAATTGCATATAGGACACAATTATTTTGTTAGTACATGAATTCTTATTTATTGCCTTGGTAGGAATACCTTTGCATGGATAAAAGTATTAGCATTGACTTGGGGGGGGGGGAATAATATTTCTTACTACCTTTGTGGGATGTGTGTTTTAGAGATATTATGCACCTCCACAAAATCCACATATCCGTTCTCCACGGATATTGTGAAATGCAATATGAAACCGCATTTGAGATAGCAGTATCTTCCTCTTGCAGACTTTACATGGTACTTTTGTCTCCATCAACAGTTAAAAGGAATGTATGATCCCAATAACAAACACCAACTCCTTACTAAATAAATACCGAGACATGTTTTTTGTGGAAGGTCATGGATATTCTGGGTTCTATAGTAAGGCAATTGATTCCAACAACCTCAACAAAAAATCCTATAAAAGTTCTATCCCAAAATAAAGAGTCATCAAATTCTTTTACTTGAAGAATTTGGACATTAACCTTACATGTGGTTGCTTTAATTGGTCTTCTGACAGAAATCGTATTTTATTTCCGCCACTATTTATTTTACAAATGTTTCCCACTCTGGGTGCATTCTTGTGATTAATAACGATCGGATCACCAACAGAGACAATATTGTCTAAAGCCCCATCTTTTATCTTGGCACTTATATGTTGTTAGACCCTGAATCTGTTTAAGTTGATCACAAGACAAAGGATTTCAAGCTGTCAACTTCTTAAGTACAGTTGGTTTGTAAAACATAAACATTACGTATCATCTTAATATGTTGAAATTGAGGGAGGGGCAAGAAATTAGGAATTGAAAAGTGAAAATAGTAAAAATTGAAAAGTGAAAATGTTAAAAATTGAAAAGTGAAAATATTAAATAAAACGCAAATTACTGTTTTCCCTAAAATTTGAAAAATTGTTTTTCTTTACACAATAACAAGTCTGTATAATATAAAATTAGAATTCTATTTACAGATTTTACTTGGGTGACTGAATATGGGATTCTACCGTAATTTTCTTTTTATTATTGTGATTATATAAACAAGAAAATGTACTTGAAAGAAAATATTTGATATGTTTTAAGTCATCATTTTCATCATTATCGTCTGACAGCTGCGAATCAATTTGTTGAGACGTACATTGTACGTTACAATAAGGTAAATAATCGGTTGTTTTTCAAATTCGGAATAAGACTGGTACACAAATTCAATTTGGCTAGCTTATATTTTAACTATTCCTTTTTAAATTTTCATTCAAAAGCAAAATTTAAAATGTAAAAAAGCAAACTTAATGCTCACTTACTGGCGTTAAGATGACAAAAACATTGAAAGATAATTATTTTAGCAAACAAAAATGATATACATTATTTTTTATTCTTAAAATTGCATAGTTAACAACTGATATGGTCGCCAATTATTGATGGAAATAATTTTTAAAAAAGTTCATACCTAATTTGCATCTAAAAAATATTTAAAAGAAATATTAATTTATAAATATTGAAGGGGGCCTTATACTACTGGTATTGGTGTAATAATGGGGTTTTACACTGAACCCCAATATTTTCAGTTATTTAAAAATAGCCCCCACACCCCTAAAATCAATTTTGAATCGACTACTTTGTCAAAATTACCGAATTTTAATTTTCCTTATTCCATCATCATGCCTTTTCTATAAACTTTTCATGAAGACATCAAGTCATTTCAGAATTGAATGAAAATGGATGTCCCATGCCCACCCATTTAACTGTAGCATGCAAATAGATGCAATGAAGTTCAAAATAATAATCAATTGGCAATGAGAATAATTTTATTTATTATATTTATTGTCTAAAAGTAAGAACTACAAGAGTTAAATTACAAAAATACTACCGGTACTCACTTGGTTTCCACCATTTCAGGAATTATACCTTTAGAGGGGCTAGGTACTTTTTAGGATATCAAATTTTCTCTTAAGAGACCCTACCCTTTTTGGTATACATGTCGTTTAGCTTAACGTTGGGGTTGTCCTGGCGGCTGTAGGCCCTCTTTTGTTGAGGTGAGGTATAGTCTGGGTTATTCCTAGGAAGTTCTTCCCACATTACCTTCTCTCCTTGAGGAGGGGTTGGTTTATTGATGATCGCCTCAGCCACCCCTACCGGGAAATGCCCATAGGTTTGTTCATTGGCTATTTTTGCAGAGACAGAGTGTTCCTTCGCGAGTGCTGGCTTTTTTCTCCATATATTTTCTTTGTGCCGCATATTCCTTGGTGAGAAGGAAGTAAATCTACTGCCTAAATAACCAATTTTTAGGAAAGTCTTCCAAATTAAAAGTAGGCAAACTTTTATTATTTTACTTCTTATTCTCTTTTTGGGGGACAGCCAACTTTGTCTCTATATTCATATCAGTATATGTTACTTTATTTTGCTGTTTGCAACATCGGAGGGGGAAAGGTGCTGACCGTTTTTGTCATACGATGTCTATTTATAGTTTATACCTGTATAGTTATAGTTTATTTTTATGGTTTGATAAAACCATAAAAATAAGTTTGTTAAAATATATAACATTTATTTTAATCTAAGCTTTCGAAAATTAGAATTTTCCTTGTCTTTTTTCTTTCTTTTTCATCGTCCGATGTGGTGTGGACTTCTCAGTAAGAAAGAACAAATCCGGTATGTCTGTTAGTGCGGCGACACTAGTTTGAATCAATAGAAAGGGGTAGATATGTTCTCTCTCTCTCTCTCTCTCTCTCTCTCTCTCTATATATATATATATATATATATATATATATATATATATATATATATATATATATATATATATAAATGATAATTTATTTCATTTTGACTACAAAATTGATTTTGTTTCACGAGAGCAGTTTTAGGTGCTCACGATCTTCAGGTCTCGAAATAAGATTATGCCTGTTAGAATAAATTTACAATTCCACAAAGTTATATAAAGGTGACAGACAATTTAAATAGAAATTGAATATGAATAGAAATAGAAATAGAAATAAAACAAAACAAACAAACAAACAAAACAAAACAAAAACAAAAACAAAAACAAAAACAAAATACAAGTAAGAAGAAAAAGAAAAAGAGAAAGGAAAAGAAAAGGAAATATTAAGAGCTGCACGGGACATAATAAGGAAGTGGAAAGAGACGGAGAAAAAACATATGACTTGGTAGGAGAGGGGTCGGAGTATGAAAGCATGCATCTATGCATTTTAACGCGTGTCAAGACTGTCTGTCTGGATGTGATTTTCGCGCGTAGAGGACCATGCAAGTGATAGATTAACCGATTCAAGTCAGTTGCCTATTGAAGGGTGGGGTGGGGGTGGGGGGGAAGTAACCCTCAATGGCGTACGGGTGGATAGGGGAGAGGGGGAAAGGGATAAAAACACTTAAAGTGCTAATAATAATAATAAAATTGAAAATTAAAGAATTGAAAATTAAAAATTAAAAGTGTCGATATGCGGGTAAAAAATAAATATAATTTTTGAATACAGTAAAATATATTAGTAATATAAAAATTATAAGAAATATATATATATATATATATATATATATATATATACACAAATATATACACGCACATACACACACACATATATATATATATCATAAGAAATACATATATATACATTATATATATATATATATATACATATACATATACATACATATATATATATATATATATATATATATATATATATATATATATATATATATATATAGAGAGAGAGAGAGAGAGAGAGAGAAGTTTTGACTTCACTTCCTATATATAGAGAGAGAGATAGAGCGAGAGGGGGGATATTTTGTACTTCATCAAAAGAAAAAGAAGAGAGAGGGCAAGATGTGATTAAAAATAGTTAATTAACATTTCTTACATTTTTAGTAAAAATTGAATTGTTGTGAATGGATACGCATTTCATGAAAAGAAAAATTATTTGTATTCCGTGTTTTCAGAAGTATTACCAAATATTCCAATCAAATGAAAAACTTGAGATATTTTTTTTAATGGAAATGCTCCAGACAAGGCATGAAGCCACTTGATGTAAGGAGCTAAGAAAAAAGAAATACAACTTCAAGAATATTTATGGTCAAAATTGATAAGTTAATTTTAAATTAGGGTTACCAACCTTACAAATGATATTAAACGAAATAGGGTTCATTAATTCATAGATAGATCTCATAATCCCTAAAAAAATTATAGATTATTTTTACTCAGTTAAAAAAAGAAAACTTGTTATTGGAATTGTGTCACGAAAGCTTACTGGAATAACCTCAAAAGAGACTCCATGTGTTTGTGTTGAAATGGGAGTAAACAAATTAGTGCTGGAGAAGAAACGTTTCACATACAAATTTTTTATTGGTGTTTCTTGTCATTGGCAGAAAATTTTCACATATGCTTTTTGAATAGTTTTTCATATATGGATTTCTTAAATTCTTTCCAGCATTTTATGGTCTATAAAAGTTATAATGTTAATTTTTTTAATGACTAATTTTAATTAGTTGTTTTTTTCTGAAGAATGATTTTTTTTAAGTCAATATTTTATTTGAAGGTATTATGATTTAAGAGTTCTTTTTAGTACAGAAGTAACATGCTATCAAGTGTTACTCGCTGTGCAATACTTTTGAACTGTGATTTTCTTCTCTTTTCCTTTGACGTTCCTCAGATTTTGTCTTTAAAAACTATTGCATCTCTGTGTTATTAAACTCTAAACATCGTTGTATTTTCCATCAAATTGTTTACATTATATAAAATAGAAATGCTCTTCGAGGATGGGTGCGGCGGAAATAATGATGATTATTTGATGGAGAAAAGTTGGCAGTTTCTTTTATTCTGAAATATTTAAAGGATTGGCTCAACCGACAACTTATAACTATCTCACTGTTCATTGGCAAAACATATATGGATATGTTTTGGAGATTAACAACAACTTTGAAGAAAACATCTATATGAAAAACAAGGTGTGTTCAGAGAGTATCTCAAGTATAACTCTATTATCTATCAATCCAGAATTCGTTTCATGAAAGTCTCTCCAGACAAGGCATGAAGCCACTTGATGTAAGGAGCTAAAAATTTAAAAAATACCACTACAAAGTAAAAAAACTGGCCAACTATAAATGTTAGATGGATAGATTCCGACCCAGAAAATAGCAATTCGTCCCCCTTTGTCAGAAACATCGCTTATGGAATGTAAGGACTAAAAGACAAAATAAGGGAAGAGAGAGTTACGAGGCTGCCGAAAGTAAACCCAAGGTCCACTTTCTACTCTCCTAATTGAATGAAACATTCATTTTCTAACATTCATTTGTTAAAAAAAGAATTATCCAATATTATCCCATAAATGTATAATGATTGACGCATCGATTTTATTCAAGACCCAGTTCTGCTAAAACCTGACTCATTGTTTGGAGACACAAATAAAAATACTGCATGATCTAAATGAAGAGTAGAAAATGAACCTTGCATTTACTTTCGGAAGTTTTTTTTGTAATAATGAGTCACCACTCATAAAGGCCTGTAGGCCACTCGAGGATAAGGGTTAATGAGTGTCAAGGGGACAGTGAAACAACAATGTGAGGATTGGTAACAATGGTTGTGATTAGCCAGAAATTAAATTATTTAACAGGACGGCGGAACAAGATTTTCTTAACATTGGACTTGAAAACGACGATGCTATAGTCAGCTGGGAAGCAGCCCTGTGGTATTGTGTTCCAAAGACGGATAGTTCTTAGGAAAGAAATCGCTCATGGAAGTTCCGTTTAGTTTTAGGTACACAGAGCGAGAAAGGGAAATTATTTACCGTTGTTGCAGCTAGATGTGTTCTTGTTGTTAATGTTTTTGTTTTTTTAATGGAAATCGCTCCAGACAAAGCATGAAGCCACTTGGTGTAAGAAGTTAAAAAAAAATATTACTTCAAGGTGAAAAACTAGCCAACGATAAGGTTTAGATTGATAGATTCCGACCCAGAAAACAGCAATTCTTCCCCCTTTGTCAGAAACATCGCTCATTGAATATGAGGACTAAAGAACAAAATAAGGGAAAGAAGAGTTACGAGGCTTCCGAAAGGGGAACCATAGATTGGAGCTCAGTCGAGCACCTACCATGAAAATAATGATAGAGTAGTGTCTCTTGCTTTTCCCTATTTTGTCCTTTAGTCTTCACATTTCATGATCGATGAGAAATGAATCCCTATTTACACCGGTCACATATTACGGACAAGTTATGACCTTTGGTTGGACCAAAAAGGGGTTAGAGGGTAATCAGTATTCGGTAACGTTGGTGCTGCTAAAAACTGACTTATTGTTTGGCGGCACCAATAACAACAGCATATAATCTAACTGGAGAGTAGAAACCTTGGGTTTACTTTCAGCAGCTTTGGAACTCTCATTTCTTCCTATTCTGTCTTTTACTCCTCATATTCCATATTTAAACCCTTGCTTGATCCAAAAAGAGTTAGAGAGTAATCGGGAGTCAGTAATATCAGACGTATTGGGCTTAACGTTCAGCAAAATGAAGAATATCTGTATTATCCAGATACATATAGCTTACCTAAAAGGAGACAGCTATTGCTACATATAAGAACTCTGGTTATCAATGTTATGTATAATGTTATGTTTACGGTTTTTTATATTTTGTTAACTGTAATAAAAGTTTAACTTGTACTTGGCATTTATTTTATTACATTAGTACTTCCAATATTTCTGTTTGGCACCTCTATAAATTACAGAGCTATTAAGTGAATACAACTTCCCCAACCGATGTTTCTGAAAAAAGTGGAAGAAAAGGGTCGGCTGTTGTTTCGAGTGGGTGGTATGTAGATATTTTTAACTCTCTCATAATATTCATCGTCATTCAACTGTCAATCTATCCATGTCATTAACCATTATCCTCGAGTGTTTTGGGGGCTTGATAAATGGTGATTCGTTAGTAAAAAAAATAATTATGATGAATATATTTCGTACAGTCATTTAGCCAAAGGTCTCTCAAAGCTGAGTTGGTTAAAGCAGTGTTTGTCAACCTTATTCTGATTGTGCCCCGTTTCAATCCGATGCGCATTTTTATGGTCTCTTCATGCTAACTTCAATTCTTACCTTCTCCCCAAGCTCGGTGTTCAATCTAATTCAGGGAATTCCAACCACGTAATTTTAAATAAAATTCACAAACCTTTCTGCAAGCTAGCCATATTTGGTACAAATAAACTTCAGTCTATGTCCAACATGTCCACCAAGCTTCAATCATGAATGTAAGACAGATTTTGCTTTATCACTCTTCAATGATATGCAGGGTCATTTTGGTGATCGTCTAATCAGTAGGAAGTGTAATCCTCAATGGACTTTAAACTCACCAGACCTTAACTCCTGGAGTTTTATCTGTGAGTTTATCTAAAACATAATGTCTATCAAAACAATTCTCAGACTATTGTTGAACTTAAATAGGCCATCACATTTTATAAGACAATAATATAGTTGCCTTAAAAAATTCTACTGTTCATATATCGTGCATGTGTTTATATTATGATATGCGTATGTTTATATTATTTAATAAAAAAAAAATGTTATGATCAATATTCTGCTGAACCTATAATTTCTGCGAACTTGGCATCCTTTATATAACGGTCATCTTGAACGTTTCTTCCCTGTAAGTAGGGGTGGGACGTAATGGGTGAAAATTTCAGATTCATGCGAGTAGTATTTTTTTGTGTTCATTTATACATAAATAACACTAAACAATCAAACATTTTGAAAATTTTGCAAAATTCAGAAGGTGCAGACCACTAGTTTTTGGCTATTTTACATTCATGAAAACCCTTTCACAGCCTGAAAATGGTCCTAAATTACAGTACTATATCAGATTTAACCATCTATATCCATTCAACGCTTTTGAGGATGTTTTAGGACCTGCAATGTCGCATGAAACCACTTTTTCACCGAAAACTGATGGATTTTGAGTCCCGTGGAGCCCTAACGGCTATTTTTGGCCGGCACCTTCTGAATTTCGCAAATTTTTCAAAATGTTTGATTGTTTAGTGTTATTTATATTTATACATAAATACTACTCGCATGAATCTGAAATTTTCACCCATTACGTCTCACCCCGACTGTAAGCAAAAGGAACGTTTGTTTTTTGTTGTTATTTTTTGAAGGAGGAGAGAATTTCTCCTGAAATATCAAAATATTTTCCACTATCCCGGATTCTATTATGAGTAATTAAAAAAAAATACTAAAACGATATGTGAAAGATTTACTGAAAAATAAATTGATAAATATTTTCTTCAATTATTTGTTCCTGTTCATCTCCCCTTTCACAATTATGGCTTATTCCGCATTGCATACATCCTTATTAAATACCTATATACTTATTTAACAGCAATGCTTCAAGCAAACTACCATGCTCTTATATATATATATATATATATATATATATATATATATATATATATATATATATATTAAAAATTCAAAATATAATACTAAAAACATTTCAGGATATTTTACAGTATAGTGCTCAATACATAGTAGAGCTTATAATAAAAATATTGAAGTATGTTAAATATGTCACCTTATGAGATCTAGGATCGAAACGTGATTGCAGTTTTGTAGCCACTTAACCGGTATTAATTTATTAATTTGTTTGTTATTCTTCCTCCTGTTCTGGTTCAGCACAACCTGTGGCAGATTCAAAGGAGGACAATTTTAGGGCACATAACATTCATAAGCACTCCCCAGTTGAATGGGTATCCCGCTCAGGCAAGATCATTTTAACAACATTAGTCTGTGCAGATTTTTGCAGGGATAAGTGTATCCTCCTAAATACGGCACCCAGTATTCCTAAATGGTCACCCATATCGTATTGACCAGGCTTAACGTTGCTTAACTTTGGTCGTCTAATGAGAAACTGTGTGTCAACATGATTATAGCATATATAAAAGTTTGATCTTGTTATACATCTTTTAGCTTTTCAACTCTTAAAACATTTGCACATTCTGTAAACTATTAACACCATATTCATAGAGATCAAATTCTGTTAAATATTTCATTTACAATTTCCTCAAAAGTCCCCTTAATTCCCGTTTTATACAATTATTTCTGAGTTCATATGAATTCACTATATATATATATATAGAGAGAGAGAGAGCGAGATAGAAGAAAAAAGAGTGATAAATATGCGACGATAGTCCAAATTTATTTTACAGAACGTTTCTTTTCTTTCACTGCATTTTTTAATAATATTTTTCATATTTTTCAAATATTTGAACTTTGGTTTTTCCAAAACCAACTTATCTATCTGTATTTCTCCTCTGATGATAAGATCTCGATCTTTTAAAAGCCAAGGCTTAAGGAAAGAATAATAAACACTAGTTTATTACTGAATACACCTTGCATTGAACAATTGAAATTTGAAATAAATTTGGACAATCGTCGCATATTTATCACTCTTTTTTTCTTCTATCTCTACAATTGCTCTATCTCGTATATTGAGCTAAACCTCTTCACAATAGTTTCCATCTACTAAAAGTTTTACTTTTGGTTTATATTTGATCCTATATATATATATATATATATATATATATATATATATATATATATATAGTCTCGGAAGTTTCTCAACCATTAAAACTAAAAAAAACAATTTTTTTTTTAAAAACCCAAAAAACAAACCCTTAAGTCCCAAGTCGTTCAGTGGAAAATCACTCATGTAAGTCAATTTAGTTTTTACAGTTATTATATTAGTTTGCTTCTAACATTATTTAAGGGATCATCAGTTGTTTATCATGAAAAACTGTTTCGGGAATTTAATATATATATATATATATATATATATATATATATATATATATATATATATATATATATATACACCCTCCGTCAAAAATGACGGCAAAAATATCCTTTGCTAGTGTTCGCATTAATATTCATGTAAAATTACGTCTCAATCAGTGAAGTTAAAAAAAACGAAGTAAGAATGAAAACGTCTTAAACTGGAAATAAATTGAATGGGGGGAGTTGTCTGACTTGCTATTTGCTTTTTCAATTCCCCTAAATACTTGAAATAGATTTTTTACCTGCTAACTTTTGTGTGACAGGACGGATATATATATATATATATATATATATATATATATATATATATATATATATATATATATATATATATATATAGTCTCGGAAGTTTCTCAACCATTAAAACTATATAAAAAAAAATATATATAAAAAAAAAAAAACTTATAGTCTCAAGTCTTCCAGTGGAAAATCACTCATGTAAGTCAATTTATTTTTTACAGTTATTATATTAGTTAGTTTCTAACACTATTTTAAGGGATCATCAGTTGTTTACCATGAAAAACTGTTTCGGGAATTTAATATATATATATATATATATGGAAATTGAAAAAAAATTATGTATGTATTCATCAACGTTTCTTCTTTATTATAAGACTTCTTCAGGATGATTGTCTGAAGAAAAAACAAGACACAAGTATCAAATGTTTTAAACAAAAAGTGGTGGCGGGTGTGAGCTTTAAATTGGGATCCGCTTATAAAAAAGATGAATTATGAGATACAAATAGATGGTGGCAGTGGGCAATTGAGTTGACAGTGGAGAGTGTGGAGGGATAGTGGCGGTTTGAGTTATAAGATCATTAGGTAGGGGGAGAGACATTACAATAATTATGGAAAGACATTGGTAGCGGTTAGAAATAATTTAGACTATGAAACAGGGGGGGTGGACATGAGACATGTTTATTGAATCTTTTTTAAATTAGCCTTCAGATGAGAGAGCAGAAGAATTAAAAATCAGGGTCGTATAAGGAGGGAGGGGGGATAATGTGGTTGTAATAAAGCCATTGGTGGGTTCCATGTTGCTTTGAAAGCTAAGCAAGGAAAGCAAACTATTTACTGGAATATAATTTATTTCTCACATTATATTTTTCTTCTGCTTTATTTCTCAACGGTTCCGATTCCCTAGAATCCTATTCGGACAAAACCAGAAAGATTTTATTGCATTTTCTTATAAATGCATCTTTTTTTTGGTTCAAACATTTCATAAGTTACATCTTTTTGTTTTTTTGTTCATTTGTTTGCTTCCTTGTTTTAAACCCATATTAACACGACAGGCTTGCTCAGAAAACTGTTCCCCTATTTCAGTTCTTTTTCATAGAATTTTTACTTCATGCCTGCATATCATGCCTGGAAAATATACAAGCAACAAATCTTGTATGTGGTGATGCCCAGGACCAATATATTGTATTGTATGCCCCAAAGACTCAAGTTTAAGTTCTAGTAGTAAAAATGATTATGAGAAAGGGAGATAGTTTACATATGGTTGGATAGCACCTGCCCCATCACCATCTCTGCAGCCACTGACTTTGTCATCCACTATGAAATTTCTGAAACCATGGTTATATCAGTAGCATGCAGATGTCTGGTGATGCCCTGGTGATACCCGGGGCCAACTTCTTTATTGTATGCCCCAAAGACTCAAGTATAAGTTCAAGTACTGAAAATAATTATGAGAAAGGGAGATAGTTTACATATGATTGGATAGCACCCGCCTCCATCACTATCAGTTTGACTACCCGGAGCCACCACCCCGTCGGCCCCTCCCTCTGCAACCACTGACTTTGTCATCTACTATGGAATTTCTGAAACCACCTACATACTGTCTGATCATTTTAGCACTCTTCTCGCTATGCTCTGTTTGGGAAGCATTATGACCGAGCTTGGACTCATACTAGAAAACTATATGCATTTCTTCTGTTTGTCTCGTTGTTATTAAAGCTTTATATGTTTCAAAATTGTTTTCTGAAAGAAATTCTTGGAGATTTATTAAAGAATACAGATCAGTTATTAAGCATGTAAAATTGTGTATAAAAACACTTTAAATACAGAAATCTAAATCAACTTCTTTTAAAGGAAGTCGAAAATTCTGCAAGTATCTTCCAAATAAACAAATATTTACTAACTCCAGAATCCATATATTGCATCATGACCATGCTTTTTTTCTCAAGGTCGTCTGAAGAATTTTTCCATTCGTTTTTAATTTCTTGAAGTTCCTTCATCATATTTCTCATCTACTCAGCATTCCTGTTATAATCTACACGTGTTCTACTGGGTCCGATTGCTCTGTTTTTGTCCTTCTGCTTACGTTTGCGTAAAACTATTATTCAAAAATGTTCTGTTTTGTTTGTAATGTTGGGATTTTTATCTGTATTTTTCCAGTATTACTTCCTTTACTAGCATCTTTTGCTCTAGTTCTTCATATTTATTGAATAGCTTATCTTCTTTGTCACCTGTATTTATTCTCTGTTTTTAAAAATCTTTTTAGCCTCATTTCCAAATTCAGCTTCTTTTCTAGTTTTTTGATTTAGATTACAGCATAGTTTTTCATCCATTCTTTCTTGATCGACTCTATTGACGGGTGTTAATACAATGTTTATTATTGTAATAAAAGATTTTACTCCAGTATAAACCGAATTGTTCAAGTTTGTAATATTGTCTATTGGGATGTGTGAGAGGAGTCTGATTTTACCTTCGTCCAGTAGGATCTATTCACTACTTCCATTTCTGATTTTTATGTTATTGTACTTTTTGTTCATTATTGACGCTAGTTTTTTTTATTCTCGTTCATGATTTCCTTGATGCTTTCAATTTTTGCTGAATCTTTCTCGATGGGTTCTTTAGTCTAGTGGTCAGTGGTTTCTACACTTACAGTGTTTATATCGTTCCCCACTTCTACCCATTAATTTTCACTGGGAGACTTTTGTTGGTAATTTCCACATATTTCCATTTGCTCTAGCTTAAAAAACTATCCTCTTTTAAGTATATGTCTTTCTTGGTCTGCAATCTACTGTTCTGTTGTGTAGAAATCAGCAGATATGTTCCGTAGGTTCATGATACAGTTCAAGTAGCTATTGTTGTGGGGTTGTTTTTACGAGTCTATTTTCTTGTGGTCAGTTTCTTCCTCTCAGTTGTGTTTTAGTTGCTGTATTGACTACCTCTATTTGTGTTTGGTTTGTGATATTTTGGTGTCTGAAATTCGAAGGGCGAACATTCGCAGGATGCTCACCGAGTCCTCATATTGGCCATCGAAGAAGAACTTTCTGATTAGGACATTCAGATCTTTCTTCTGTGTCTCATGGTTCTTATATGTTTTATTTACTCCTCCCCAGGAGTTAGGCACAAGGCCAGTTTTATCTTATTCCCACAAGTAAGATGTGACTCAAGATCGGGTCGAGAAAGTGGGGTTTGAAAAGCCAGCGCTCGAGAGGTGAGCACTCTGGCCATTTAAAAATTGCCTGGGCAGCCCCGTCGGCATTCCCCGGTAGGGGCGCCTCAGACAGTAAGCAATAAACTTACTCCTCCCCAAAGAGGGGAGGCAAAGCCTGGGAGGGTGGACCTCCTAGAACTGCACAGGACAGGCGTGCAGTATCAATCGGAACAGATACTACACTTTGATCTTAGCCAATGTCATGTTTCAGAGGTTAGTGTATGGCGCAAGACTAGTTCTGGACAAGTTTCTTGTGGTCCCGTCACTGGCATAATGTTTATATCTGACATACATGAAGAATTAAGGTACTATTACACAAACAATTTGACAGTAAGACTAACAAAACAAAAAAAAACAATGAATTATTAGACAGTACAACAAACAGGTACGAATAATTATATAAGAATGAAACACTAACCGACAAGGGAAATAACAAAAAGAGAAAAATATCTATATTTTTAATGTTAAGTTCAGAATATTCAGGTTCCTTCCTTTGTGAAATTGTAAGATAGCTTCCTCTTCCAATGTTGGAAGAAGTGAATTAGTTCACCGGATTCTCAAGCATATCAAATATTATCAACAAATAATCTGGCTCAATTTTTTAAAATAATGCAATGATTCGTTCTTAGCAAATATTTGGGACAATTATTTTTAGGTGAGGGGTGCAAGTAGTAGCCGACGAGAGAGATCTGAGGCAATGGACTATTTAAAACTGTCTTTTTTAATTTTATTATTATTTACTAAGTGTTTTCACACGAGTTATTATCAGTGATTGCTCACCGGCAATAACAAGTGGTGTTCTCTGGAGTCCGAGTGACAACAAGTTCCCCCCCCCCAGATTTACAGCACTCTCAAATTATTTCGATAACCATTGAAAATCACTTTGTGTTATCGCAACAGACGTTTACCATTGATTTCTCACTGATAAGCCTTCCCAAGATTCCAGTACTTTCCACACCCTTCCAGTAAACTTCTCCTCCTCCGTCTTTCCATCCTCCTCGACCTTTCATGAACATTTTGTCTAGTATTAACTGAGACCAGTGTATTATTATTTTTTTTACGCCTCTTTGAGCATCTCACTTTTAATTATCTTCTCAAATCAACCTTAAAAAGTCTGTGCGCAGAATATTTACATTATATATACCGTATCAATGTACAGATCGAATTCTGTTAAATACTTCATCTGATAGTTTCGAACAATCACCTTTTAATTCCGATTTTTTTCATTCTGTTGGAATTCATCCAATTCCATCTTAAAGATGCCTATGCTATGTTGCATCCCTGTACTTGTTTTATAAGTGCTTTAATGGAATGTGCTCCGACTAATGTGCTGCACTGGTGTGCCCTATACGTAAATACCCCCGATTTACTTGTCAGTTAGCAAGATCCCACCCCTTCACTGTTGAGGTCCCCAGATGCCGGGGGGCTTTTTGCTCTAATAGCTTCTTTTTCCGAACTGCTAGCCTTTGGAATTCCCTTCCTGCTTTCTGTGCCCCTGACCGTATTAACATGCAGAAGTTTAAGTGTAATGTGAACAAGCAGCTCGCTGCACAACTCCCCACATAGGATGCCCCTAATTCACAGTAGACGTCTACATCTCAGTGGCATTGTGTATTGTTCAGGGTGAACAAAAGTTTAAAAAATGAAAGAAAGAAAAATTGAATAATAGATTTAATTTTTGAAATCTGTCTCGACAGTAAATCTCTAGATTGAAAAAGAGTATCAAAATGTCCGTCATAGTAAGACATTTGATTAATTCATTTGAAAGTGTTAATTTAATCACCTCTTATTCTTCTCTCTAGTAAAGTAGTTAATCCTAATTATTCAGCAACTGTAATCTTTTACTCTTTCTATTAGTTTTGTCACTCTTCTTTGTATGCAATCTCATTATTACATTTCGAATTTCCATGTCTAGACACTGTAGACCTGACCCGTGTGCAATACCCTAAAATATAAACTAAATAAATATGTTGGTTGTCTTTTTTGGCTGGGATCAAAGTGTAGTATCTGTTCCGATGGATACTACACCCCATAGACCGGTATCATCTTGGCCTTCGGTGCTTGATTTATGCTGGTCTATGGGTTTGTCCTGTGCAGTTCTAGGAGGTTCCCCTCCCAGGCTTTGCTTCCCCTCTTTGGGAAGGAGTAAGTTTATTGCTTACTGCCTGAGGCGCCTCTACCGGTGAATGCCGACGGGGCTGCCCAGGCAATTTTTAATGGCTAGAGTGCTCACCTTCTCGGGCGCTGGCTTTTCAAGTCCCAAGCCATCCCAACCTGAGCAGGGTGAATGCCATTGCAACAACACCATGATCATCATATTCTGTTTAATGTTCATTTACAAACTAGCATGTATAAGACGACTTTTATAAATTAACTTTCAGGTCAAGTCTTTATTTATTCCTCTTTCTCTCAAGTCCATTTTTATCGTTTCCTCCCACGTCCTCCTTGGCTTTCCCCTGTGAACTGACCTTGTTACCTCAATTGCCCTGCATCTACTCACCCAAAATCTCTCATTCACTCCCCTAACGCGGCAACACAATCAAAGTAGTCTGTTCTAAACACCTCTTCTTATACTGTCCAGATTTAATCTTCCTCTAAGGTCATCAGATCCAAACCTGCTCCCAAGACTCACATTACACATCAATTGTGTCATTCTCATATAATTTCTCTCCATGCAACACATGTATTCAACCCTCACTGGCCAGGTTTCATTTCCATACATCACCCGACTGTGCACATATGCCCGACAGACTCTTCCTCTGATCGACAGTGGTAACGCTCTGCTGGTTAGTAATGACACAAGTTCCTTTAACTTACTCCATCTATTCCCAATATGTTTTAATAATCCATTCATCTGTTTAAAAAAATATATGGAACAAGAAGAACATATAAACTCTTTTTACATTGGTAGTCTTTATTGATGTATATGGAAGTGAAACAGGAACTACACTGGCAGAAAGGAAGCTCAATGTCTTTGAAAAGAAATGTTTAAGAACCATCTTTGGGGTAACTTTGCGTGATAGATGAAGAAATGCAGATATCAAAAAGCAGCTTAATATTTACAGATTAATCAACAAAATTATTTGAAAAAAGAAAATAACATGGTTTGGACATGTTTCCTGGCTACCAGACTCCAGCTATGTAAAGAAAGCATATCAATAAAATTTAATTCAAGAAATATCAAGAGGACGACCACCAAAAAGATGGGCTGACCAGATATCACTAATGACAGCTGAAAATCTGTCCCCAAACCGTGATAATTGGTGGAATTTTGTTTTCCAGCATGTGGCGAAGCTCTCTGGAGTATGCAAATAAGTCAACTATTAGAATTAAAGATTAATGCCATTTATTTAATTTGATAGAAAATTAATGATAGACGACTATAAAAAATTTACAGTATTATTATAATATCAGCATTTTCTCTTTACAGAATGTTAAACATTGTTGAATGATATCATCATTCCCAAAAATTATGAATTAAATGAAACAATACAAAAAGTTAATCTGAAAAACCTTAAAAAAGGATTGGTTAATGACAATTTCCTGTTGTCAAACTAAATTCTTAATATTCAACTCAAATACCTGGGTCGAAAACCTGTTAAAAAACATGCTTAATTAAAGTTCCTTCATTTTATTATTAATTAATAAAGTGTCTTCCTTTGAGCGATTTCTCACTTTTATTCAAATTTTTTTATTCAGTAATTTGATTTTCATGAGAATTTTTAAGAAATTTATTCATGAATGTTAACTGGCTGGAATTAAATTTATTTTTATTTTTTTCAATAATGAAAGTTACAAAATGTTTTCATTTTTCAAAAGTCAAGTATTTTTAAAGTCAAGTATTAGAATTAAAGATTAATGTATTAATTCAATTTGATAGAAAATGAATGATAGACAGTATTATTATATCATCATTTTCTCTTTACAAAATATTAAACATTGATGAATGATATCATTCTCAATGATAATGAATTAAATGATATGATACAAAACGATACAAAAAGTTAATCTAAAATAACTTCTTTGTTTTGGATATTGTACCGATTTCTGTTGTAATCCATTGCGTTTCCCCTCTTTTCAATAGTGTGGCTTCAGTCTAATATTTTGTCTTGTTTAACCGATATATTATGTTATTTGCTTTCTTTAGATTAATCCTTTGAACGATTTTTTCATTTGTTTATTATTTCTCGCCTTTTGCTTTCCGTTTGAACCATCACATCCATTTCAAAACGTTTCTTCCATATTATCGTCTTTTGTATTTGCCTCAAGATTTGTTTCCATTTTTTTTGCCACATTTCTAACATTTTTCTACAGGTCGTTGATACTATTTACTTTAACGTAGATGATTCTGTAGAATTCCGCATCAGTAATAAAGTGATTGAAAGAAACCCTCACAAACATGTCAGACAAAAACAATATTGCCATCTTGAAATATCACTTTCACAAGACTTAACCAACGCTCATGCAGATCTCTTATACTATTCTTTGTTCCCAGACTTTTAAATATAGTTGTAGCAGTTGCATGACTGAGATCTACTTTATTTTGTATTTATGCGCAATCTCTTGCATAGTGATTAGTTTATCATTCGCTTGACTATAACGGGTATGTTAAAACTCGTGTAGAAATCCATAGAGTAATTCCAACACTTCTGTGCATACCCAGTTTTCCTAATTTCTGCCTGGGGTGAGTTTTGCGGTAGAAATAAAAACATTAAATAAAAGTAAAAAGCTTCAGATTGATTCCGACGGAGATCTGTCAATAATAAACCATTCAAACGTAGAGAAAATTGGAAAGCCACCTATAATGAGAACGAGCAAAATGGCTAAAAGCGTCACTGCTGAACAAATAAAATTTAAAAGCGCTTAATCTCTAACGTTACATGAAAAGGAAAGACTTTGAAATTAAGAATGTTCATAATGAAAAACTCAAACAATCTCTTTGGTACGGACTAGATGGAAATATTTCAATTATGGAATAAGCCTATAAACTCTTTCTGTCAAAATATTGAAATTTTAAATGTTAAAGCAGAGCGACTAAAGAAAGAATTAAAAGAAACCTTTTTGGAAGTTTTCTTTGATCGACTGCGAAGATGTAAAAATATGACTGCCAAGTTTGAATTAAAACCAAATATTTAATCAGTTTAAAAAAAAGAAATGTTCCATTCGCTTCATTAAATCAGATTGACGAGAAATTTAATAGACTCGAAGTAATAGGAGTATTATCGAAAGTAGGATATAGCGAGTGGACTTCACTTACAGATTAAAAAAGTAAAGACATCCGTGTTTATGCAGACTTTACCACGGGAGTGTACCATGCACTACAGGATTACCATTTACCTATGCCTAGTCCAGAAGAGATCTTTGCTAAAATCAAGAAAGGGAATTTTTAAACGGTTTATTTACGTTATGCTTATCTACAAATACCCGTGGACGAGGAGTGCTCAAAGCAACTTTGTATAAATACCTATAGGGGTTTGTAAAAATTCGAACGATTACCATTTTAGATTGAGGTTGCACCAGCCATTTTTCAACAAGTAATGGACACATTGC
Source organism: Sepiola atlantica (assembly GCA_963556195.1). Taxonomy (NCBI): domain Eukaryota; kingdom Metazoa; phylum Mollusca; class Cephalopoda; order Sepiida; family Sepiolidae; genus Sepiola; species Sepiola atlantica. The sequence goes on from OY744523.1 coordinate 135,074,534, forward strand.
TTAGCAGACTGGAATTTGTGGAGCCTACCTAGATGACATTCTAGTGATTAGTAAATGCACCGAGCAACACAAATGACATGTACACGAAGTATTTATTTTGGTAAATTATAGATAAAGATGGTAGAAGACCAGACCCAGAGCGAGGTAGTGTGATAACAAAAAATATGCCGACTCCAGAAAATGTATCGTCACTACAAAGTTTTATTGGTTTGGTAAATTATTATATGTTTATTCCAAGCATACAAAATTTGCGAGCTCCTCTAAATGAGCTAAATAGCTAATAGAAGAGAATTAGGGCTGGACGACAAAATGCTAAAAGACATTTGAAAAAAATAAAAAAATATCCTCACATTAGAATTATTTTTGACGCACTACAAACCAGATCTCGAAATCATCGTGGCTATTGATGCTAGCTCGTACAGAATTGGAGCCTGCATATTACACAAAATAGAAGATGGATCGCTAATACCTATCGCTCATGCGTCTCGTATATTACTACCCGCAGAAAAGAGTCACTCACAAATCTGGAAGCAAGCATTGGGTATTATTTTTGAAGTCACCAAATTTCATCCATTTGTTCATGGAAGACATTTTGTGTTGAAAATCGACCATAAGCCACTGCAAATGCTTTATGGGTCAAAAAAAGAATTACTAACGTATGCTGCACACATACTGCAGAGATGGGGGATAATTCTCCTTAATTACAATTATAAAATAGAGTTCCTTCCATCGTCAAAAATTAGTCATGCTGACGGAGTATCTAGACTTATCCCAAAATATGCTGCAACCGTTGAAGGTACAGTGATTTCCTCCTTACAAACTGAGATAGAAGTAAAATATACATTGTGTAACGTCATTAGGGAATTAGAAAAAAGACGACGTTTTTTGTTTTAAACATAAACAGAAAAGAAAAACACCGAGAATAAAAGTCGTATGAAACTGCGATGAAACTATGAAAATGTTGTAATTAGGCAGCAAATTAAGTTCAGACCCTCCCCGAAAACTGACCGATCGTGCTCTAGGATCCGCATATATTTTGCCGGCCCAGTGGATGGTTTCTATTACCTAACAGTTTCTTAAAATGACCGAAAATATTCAAATGAAAACGAAAAGAAGAACAACCACGTAAGTAACCATTAGTTTTTGCATGAATCGTCCGCTCAGTTCGGGGTCGTTGACTGTATTGTATCAGACAACTGAACGCAATTCACGTCTAGTGAAAATATACAATTTTGTCAAACATTTGTAGTTGAGCATATCATGATCGCACTGTACTATGCAAGAGGCAATGGTCAGGCAGAACGGTTGGTGGGCACTTCAAAAGAGTGCTTAAGAAAACAAGGGGTACACTTACCGAAAAAGACAGGGAATAATTTTTGCAGGTTTATAAGATGATCCCAAATAACAATGTTACATCTTTCATGATGCCAATAGTAGCAATGTTTGCAGGAAGGAATACAACAGTATTTGATAAATTATTGCCAACCCATAAGAAACCAGGACTTGAAAAAAATGGCACGATGGAACGCTTCAAAGTTGGAAAAAAAAGTTTTCTTTCTTATGTTCAAAAACAGAGATAGTAGATAGACGGATTTGGAACATGATTTAGATGGTAACGCGACCAAAGTATATCCACAAAAGACACATGAACTAGATGAGGCACGATATTCCCATGCTGTCGAGAATCGTGGTTACTTAGCATTTTCTCATACTAATATCTTGAAATGCTGATTTTTTTGTTTTTGAATTTTCTCTTTTTTGTTTATTTCGTAGCCAAAGTAAAAAAAAATTACTTATTGTTAAACCTGAGAAACGCTTCTTTTCGTAATTAATCTACGAGATTTCTTCATATATAAGTAAGTTGGGATATTTTTCCTTCAGGTCTCTAATCCATAAAATAGAATCGAGTAGAAAAGAAAAGTCTAAATACAAACGAGAACCCATATTCCTCCAACTCCTCAGCTTTTGAACTTTCCCTGTATATATATATATATATATATATATATATATATATATATATATATATATATATATATATATATATATATATATAAGAATAATATTATTTTTTTGTTTGAAGGCGATAACAATGCGTTGTTAAAGTGACACATACGACACGTGGAATCGTAAAAACAAAACAAAGTGACAATATTGAAAAGTCAATAATTTTCAAATTTTTTTTTATTTATTTACCAGTGTATCTTGACCGTGGTGTTGGGTTGGAGTGTGTCCTTTTCATTATTATTATATTTTTTTTAATTTTCGAGGGTATCCCTCATCCTCAGAATAAAATAAATACTACCACTCGTTGGAGTGTGTTTTTTTTTTGCCAAAAGCCGGGGCCGGAAATGTTGGTTTGTTTTTAGTAGCAGGTCCGCAAAAGTTTGTTTATTTATTTTTTATAAATTATTATTTGCTATTTTAACCGTTGCTGTTTATTTTGTTAGTAAATATACTGAGTAATTTATTTATTTTTTTATTTTTTTTTTTTTTTTATCTAACGTTGTTTGTTTTGTAAATAATATACTGAATAATCATTATCTCGGTGGTAGAGGCTGATAACTCGTGTGAGTCAAGCTTTGTTTGTGGGAGTTATGTCCCTTTAGAGTTTTAATAATTTCGTTCTATGAATTTGTTTACCGTGTGTGTGTAGTAGCAGATGTGATTGGGTGGGTGAGGAATCCTGGGTATGAAGGTGGGGCGTCGTTAATAGAGCCTTTGGTATATATATGTGTGTGTGTGCGTGTGTGTTGGTGTATGTATATATTTGTATATATATACGTATATGTAAAATACATACATGCATACATATTTATTTTATTTATTTATTAATTTCTTTATTTTATTTCTTTATTTCTTTCTTTATTTTTATTTTTTTTATTTTTTTATTTTTTTTATTATTATTATTTTTTTTTTTAATAATTTTTTTGTTCGATTCTATATTATTATTTATCTATATTATTAGATTTTGTTATGTGCAGTCGTGGTATATAATGTATATTAACGACGCCCCACCTCCATACCCAGGATTCCTCACCCACCCAATCACATTTGCTACTACACACACACGGTAAACAAATTTATAGAACGAAATTATTAAAACTCTAAAGGGACATAACTCCCACAAACAAAGCTTGACTCACACGAGTTATCAGCATCTACCACCGAGATAATGATTATTCAGTATATTATTTACAAAACAAACAACGTTAGATAAAAAAAAAAAAAAATAAAAAAAAAAATAAATTACTCAGTATATTTACTAACAAAATAAACAGCAACGGTTAAAATAGCAAATAATAATTTATAAAATATAAATAAACAAACTTCTGCGGACCTGCTACTAAAAACAAACCAACATTTCCGGCCCCGGCTTTTGGCAAAAAAAAACACACTCCAACGAGTGGTAGTATTTATTTTATTCTGAGGATGAGGGATACCCTCGAAAATTAAAAAAAATATAATAATAATGAAAAGGACACACCCCAACCCAACACCACGGTCACGATACACTGGTAAATAAATTAAAAAATTTTGAAAATTATTGACTTTTCAATAATGTCACTTTGTTTTGTTTTTACGATTCCACGTGTCGTATGTGTCACTTTAACAACGCATTGTTATCGCCTTCAAACAAAAAATAATATTATTCTTACACTATACACAATGCTCCAAGCGAACTACTACATTCTTCTCATATATATATATATATATATATATATTATAATATATATATATATATATATATATATATATATATATATATATATAAATATTTGTTTTTTTATCTACATACGTATATGTTTCATCCTTACAGGAATCGTTAGTGTAGTTAAAAATTATTCACACCGGTCGCCAGACTCGAACTCCAGAACACGAGTTATATTTCAAACTCAAATTCCAATGCCCCAGCAAACGTGGCCGTTTTCAAAATCTCGGTAAATCAGCAGGAGATTTAATCTTATTTAAAGGTAGCTGCTGTAAAGTGGTCTACTATTGAAAGGAACATTGCATTGAAGCAACGATGACAGCTGTGTTAATACTACTCACTATAGAGCCCAACCTACATTTGGGGGTGACAAATGATAATAATATATATATATATAGTGTGTCAAATTATATTGAAAAGAAATCAATGAAGTTCTCGATCGCAGAAGAGTGAGAGCTAATACAAATAGTTTATTTGAAAACTATATGTTATATATTTCAAGATCGTACCGTGGTTTTATACAGGTGGGTTGACTTTTTTAAGATGGTTTGACTATTAAAAAAGTCAACACATCTGGATGAAACCGTAGTACGATTCTAAAATATGTAACATATAGTAATATATATATATATATACATGAGTTACTTTCCCTCGTCCATTTTAAGTGCTGGTCAGTGAACAAGTTACAGAGCAAATCTGGTCGTCCCTTACCCCCCAAATTGAAAAGTAGCTATTTTTTTATCTATCTCTATTCTTTGTTTCTTTAAATTTTCTCATACTAATATCTTAAAATGCTGATTTCTGTTGTTTTTTTAATTTTCTCTTTTTTGCTTATTTCGTAGCCAAAGTAAAAAAAAATATTACTCATTCTTAGGCGTGCGAAACGCTTATATATCAAACTGCTTCTTTTCTTGTTTAAATCGATGAGAGTTCTTTATATATAGGTAAATTGTCTGGCTGCTGTTTCCGACTGGTAGTACAGAAGCCCAAACTCTTACGTAGCATTAAGAACGCCTACTCCATCAAGAGTTGTATAATATCGTGAGTAACTGTACATGCCATATTGCACACAGAAAGGGACTCTACAGTTATCGCCGATGGGCTTTTCTAAGGCTACAACCACCATGGATCAAGTCTCGACTAATGGTCCGGTTGTGTGAGCTTATTGGCACCAAACATCAATCCACTTTGCCCTCCGCTCTCTATCGAAAACCAAAATGAAAATATAAAGATAAGGAAACAAACCTAAATCAGACAGCCACCAAAAAACATCTTCACCTCCACCTTTAAAGCTAGAATTCATAAATATCCGGGGACTTAGAACCAACATCAATGACATAGAAACCTTTCTCATAGTAAACTCCCCGGATATCCTAGCACTAAGTGAAACAAATCCTCAATCTCCTTACACCATTTTGACATGACTGAATACCTCCCACTCTACCATAAAGACTCTGACAAACATATGCACAGGCTAGGAGTTTATGTTCGGAACACTCTCCCCTTGACTAGAGAATATAAGCTAGAATCAGATTATCAAGCCTACATGTGCTTTAGATTAACCTTACAACACAGCTTTAGTTGCTTATATCTCTTACGCCATTCTCTTTCGACCCAGGAATGTGCCCTCCTTAACTTTGTCTCTGAAAGCATAGATACAGCACTCTCACTTGACTTGAGTGCCAAAATGCATGTATTTGGGGATTTTAATGCACATCACAGTGACTGGCTTGGATTCTCCAGCTATACAGACACAGCTGGTAACTCCACGTATCGTTTCTTCATGGCACACTCCATCTCACAGAATGTCAATTTATCGACCTGTCTTCCTGTAGAATAGCAAGCTTCACTTCTCGACCTGTTCTTTACCTCACTGCCCGAGGCTTGTGCGACGATTGCCCATAGCCTGCTCAAGAAGCTGATCACCTTGGGGTACTGATTGATATCACCCTAAAATATCAAACCGACGAGGTACTATAAGCAGGCTGATTGTGATTCCATCAGAGATCACATCAGAGACACCCAATGGTATGAAACCTTTTCTTTGTAACCGAATGGATCCAAGCAGACATTGGAGCACATGTCTCCATGCAAAAATTCTACAGCAATCTTCTGGTTAGGGCTGTATTGTTCTGTTTTGTCATGTTTGGTATTGTCCGACAAAAACAATTTCTCTCTAGAGGGGAATCGCAAAAGTGATTCTCTAGTACATATGGTCACTGTCACAAGCCCGCCCAGCGGCAGAGCCGGTAAATACATAGGCATTACACAGGGAAGTGTCAAGCAAAGATTATACGCAGACAGGGATACTTTTAAATACAGAGACAAAGCAAACAAAGCATTGGCGACCCATGTATGGCAACTTAAAAATGAAAAGCCAAATTTTACCATAAACGGAAAGTAATAAAGATAATACCAGCAAGCCTCACTCTCCACAGTGTTTCACCTAGAAATGTACAGCTGCTATTGCTCAGAGATAGCAAGCATTTCGACAATTCGGGCGCCATAAATCTACTACGAAGAGACAGAAATTTATAGCATCAAGAAAAAATTGTAAGACTGTGATAGGTGAAGCAAAGAGAAGGTATACAGATATGACCAGAAAACACATACAGTTGCAGAAAATAAATACTCGCGATTTCTGGGAAATCTTTAATAGGGTGGTGAACAATGGGCAATCAACAATTCCCAACCACAATGATGTCGTTTTCACGGCAACTGAGAAGGCTGAACTCCTTAAACTTCTCTTTGGACTCCACAAACCACTCACTCCCAAATTTCCCATTGCGGACTGAAGCCACATTTGATGCCCTGGTCATCATCCTATCTCATGTCCGGGACATCATAAAAAACCATGACACCCCCAAAGCATGTAGGCCTGATCTTATACCAGTAATGGTAATTAAAAAAATATGCTCTGCTGAACTGGCCCCTGTCTCTCCAAACTCTACAACAAATGCTTTGCCGAATCTTGCTTCCCTGATAGCTGGAAAATTGCCTCTGTGGTACCAATCTTCAAGAATTCTGGAGATAGAACTGACCTTCAGAATTATCGCCCCTGTCAGTCTACTCCCACTCATCGCTAAAATCTTTGAATCCTTAATAAATCTAACGACTTCATTAATGCTAAACTTCTTTCTGACCGTCAGTATAGATTTAGGCAAGCACGGTCTACTGGGGATATCCTAACGCTCATCTCTGAACGCATATACCATACACTGGACAAAGCAGGTGAAGCTCGGGTGGTAGCACTTAATATATCCAAAACCGTTGACAAGATCTGGCATAAAGGTCACCTAATAAAAATTAATTCATATTGTATTACTGGACGAATATTTAATATAATTAGATCCTTCCTAACTAAAAGAAAGATCCAGGTTGTCCTCGATGGCCGTTCATCCAAACAACATGATATAAATGCAGGTGTATCTCAGGGATCGATCCTTGGATCTATATTGTTCATAAACGACCTCTTTGATAACATTGTGTCTGAGATTGGTATATTTGCTAACGACAGCACATTCTACTCTTGTCATGTGGGCAAAACGGATGCGCACATATCTGAGGCAATTGCTGAATCCTTAGAAATTGACCTCCAGTCTGTAATGGAATGGGATCATAAATGGATGGCAGCATTTAATGCTGCTAAGACAAAGCTCCTTTCCTTCAACAACTACAAGAAACCTCTTCAACTACCTATTAGCATGGCAAATAACATCCTACCTGAGAGTCCAACGTTCAAACCTGTCGGCTTATCATTCACAGTTAACATGAATTGGAACAAATACATAGAAGACATTGCCAAGACTGCTGCAAAGAAAGTGGGCTTCATCTACCATGCTAGAAAACTTCTCACGCCTAACATTATCCTATATCTCTACAAAGCCACCATCTGCTCATGCATGAAGTATTGTTGTCACATCTGGGCTGGTGATTCATCCACTAGTCTCTCTCTCTTAGACAAGGTCCCAAAAAGAGTCACTAATCTAATAGGTCCCTCATTATCAACCAAGCTCCAATCCGTGTCACATCACCGCAGTGTTGCATCCTTGTGCTTGTTTTACAAGTACTTCAATGAAATGTGCTCTGATAAACTTGCTGCTCTGATAGCCCCTCGACGTAAGTACACTCGGCCAACCCGACAATCAGCTAAATCCCATCCATTCACTGTGAAGGTCCCAAGCTGCCGGAGAGCCTTCTACTCCAAGAGCTTCTTTCCTCGTGTTGCCGACCTTTGGAACTCCCTGCCTGCTCCCTGTTTCCCTGACTGTACAGCCATGCAGAAATTTAATACTAATGTGAACAGGCATTTCGCTGCACAGCTTCCAACTTAGGATGACCCCCAAAACTTTCACCCTAATTCTCAGTAGCCCCTTACGTCTACAGTGGCAACTTTCCCTGTTTGTGGTGAACTATGTTAAAATAAAAATACTCCAGAGGACGAACTAATGGATTTCTTTTTCGACACATTTGAGATGCTAATACTTCAAACAGATTCTGAACAGCAAAGATTAAAAAGAAAACATAATATTATGGACTTGCTTGTAATAAAGCCTAAAAGGAAAAAGTATTGACTTGCAAGGCTAAAAAGGGAGTGTTATGGTGTAATGTTGATCTACCCTATTACGTGACTATATTTACTTTTCTAGACATTATGTATAGAAGAGCCTACAACGGAGGATGAACAGTCGTTCTGTAACATAGTATTCTGTATTTCTGTAAATACACATTCTCGTAATTATATCACCTTATTTATTGTCGTCCCTTCAACGACACAACATTTTCCTTTGTTTGTAACATTGTTGAAACTTAAGCATTTCTTCTATTTCATGTGTTATTCCAAAGCAGACATCATATATTTTAATAGCGTCGTTGAACTTAAGGAAACAATCCGAGCTGCCATTGCTCAAGTGCCATTGGAGCTCTGTGACAAAGTATGCCGAGCACATGGAGTTTTAATAAATTGTTTGATAAACATGTTCTATGTTGTGAAAATAACTTTTGATAGCTTCTATATTGCAGTTGCATATTTCTTCCATGTTACATTTATTATGTTGAAATAAAATTTATGACAGACCCTGTATGTGCTTGTTTCATTTGTATGTGTATATGTATGTGTAAGCTTTATGTTTATTGGTCGAATATTATCCGTAGTAGCATGTCATCCTTGTGTAAGCACCAAGTTGTCTTATTTTCAGTTGCAAAAATAAATTCATAATCTCCACACGTGTATTTATATTTTTCCTCCACTCCTAAACTTTACATTCTACTGTGAATAACTTTACAGCTCCTGTGACAAGAAACGTTGTCAGTACTTTAACATTAACAATTTCAAAATAATTGCACGATGAGCAACAATTGGTAGCATGTAATTTCATATACAACATTCTTCGATAGATACACCTTCAACTGAAATCCCACTCTCCAGAAATGTAACAATGGTTTATGCAAAACAAACTTTGGAACTCATTGTCACTTTTATAAACCAAAGATATTGGCAAGAACACTGCGCAAACTTCCTAGTGAGCCCATGTGAAGAGTCTTTTAAAAATCAGATGTAATTGTAAAGACATCCGTGTTTGAATCCACAAGTCATAGATATATGTAGCTGTTCAGTAAAACATTTGACTAATTGCCAACAATCTTGCATGGGAAAGGTTTCTTCTCCGGCTCCATTTTGTTTATGAAGTCCTTCTGCTTTCAACAAACACATATGGGTGCAAATCGGGACCTTAGCCACATAATAAAAAGTAAATAAAATATGATCTATGGTAGAGTTGTATGTACAGCCACACTGATGATACTTGGTAAAGATGAAACATATATGTATCTGGATATCAAAATAATATTTATTTAAAAAAGTAATAATCATATATATATACATATAATAGGTTAAAGTTGATCTTTTCTTCTATTGTCTGAACTGCACTCATAGTGATTTCATATACGAGAAGAGGCCATAACAGAATTGGGATAAGTATGTGTTGAAGACGCCATACCTTGTATTTACCTTGCAGTGGACAGCGCCCGATCGTTTTTAGACTCTGATCAACTGCTTTATTGTCACTTTAACCTGCTTGGTGTCTTTCAAGGTCTCATCATACCATCTATCTAAGCTCTTTATCGGTGCTTCTGAGATGGTAAGGATTTTCTGATTACCCACTGCAAAGCAGATCTTCTGATATACTTTACCCTTCCTGAGAGAGAGAGACTTCTGGATTTCTTAGGCTTGAACGTCATTCTAGACTAGATAATCCATTATTCTAAGTGACTTGCACGTCTCAGCTTCTTTTGATGTGAGGATTTTAGTATCGTTCGTGAAAGCCTTCAGTGGGGGCATTTGGCATTCTCCCTCTAACGTAGTAGGGCTTGCATTGCTTTCTGTTGCTTTGAAAATTATCTACATCGCTAAAACGAAAAGTATAGGTGACACTGTACATCCCATTGCAATTCCCACCTCGAGTCTCATCCAGTTTGTGGTATAGTCATTTGTGGTAAACCGCATATGAAACCCATCGAAATATGTTGCAAGCATCATGCGTATTTCCTCTGGGATGTGATACATCTGAAGGGATAGTTGACTCATTTGATGAGACACAGATCGATATGTATAAGCCAAATCGAGCCATATAACATCCAAATCAGTCTTGATAACTCTTGCTCTTTGGATAGCCTCCCATATGATGCTTCCATGCTCCACGAAACCTGCTATTCCAGGGACACCACCTTTTTGCACACAAGTGTCGACATATCCATTTGAGAGTAGGTATTTGGTTAGTCTTGAAGCCATTACTGCGAAAAATATTTTTCCTTCTACATTAAGGAGTGAAATTGGCCGAAATTGATTTATGGATTCTGAGTTCTGTTCCTTGGGTATGTACACAATGTCTGCTTTCATCCACTGATTACTGACATGAAGGTTTTTCCATATCAACCTCAAATTTATATGTAGCTATTTAAGCACTTTCGGGCATCTTTTGTAGAGTAAAAAAGGTATTCCGTTCGGCCTGGTGCCGATTTATTTCTGGCTTTGTTGACAACACGTCTTAACTCTTCATACATTATTATGTTCATGTTGAACTTCGTATGAGGAATTTCTGTCTATTTCTTGACATTATTAGGTCTTTTCTTTCTGATCGAAGCTTGTGAGTAGCTCAGGACGGTGTCTTTTAATTCTTTTTTCATATCAATGCTGGTGTTCCTCAAGGCTCTATTCTAGGCCAAACACTGTTTCTTTTCTATATAAATGATCTTACAGAGAATATTGTTTTTAAAATTAACATATATGCTGATGATACCACTCTCTATTCTGGTGTTACTTATCGCCCATCTCCCTCGGATCAGTCGAAATATGCAGCTGATCTAGAAGTTGACCTGTGTTCAGTTGTGGATTGGGGTACGAAATGGCTTGTTTAATTTAATCCAGTTAAGACTCAGCTCGTGTCTTTCACCAGTAGGTGTGCCCCTTTTCTTCCTGAGATTCTCATGGATGGCTCTGCTCTTGAGGAGAAATCGACTCTGAAACTTCTTGGTCTTTCTTTCTCATCAAATCTTTCTTCGAATTCATGCATTAGATCCATTTCTCTTTCTGCTTTTCGTAAAGTCGGTTCTGTCTATCGCTCCAAACACTTTCGCACACCTGAGACTATTCTCTATCTCTACAAATCAACAATCAGACCATGTATGGAGTACTGTTGTCATATTTGGGCTGGTGAATCTCTGTCCCATTTGAGGGTTCTTGATAAGGTGCAGAAACGTATCTGTAATTTGATTGGCCACACTCTTTCTTCTTTTCTACACCCTATCTCTCACAGACGTGATGCTGCTGGTCAGTCTTTTCTATAAATACTATTATGGTGTGTGTTCTTCAGAAACGGCAGGCTTGTGGAACTCTCTTCATGCTGACTGTTTTTCTCCTACCTATAACCTTGATCTTTTCAAGACTAACCCCGATAGGCATCTCCTGTTTTTGCGATAATCATATTTGTTCTTGTTAGCTCCTTACATCAAATGTCTTCATACCTTGTCTGGAGCGATTTCCATTAAAAAATAAATATCAGTTTACTATTTTATTCCAGTATTTGTATTTATGCAGGGAATCTATTTCACAAATTTCAGAAGCATTATGCTGTTGTTTCAGGTTAGGGTTAGAGTACGGGTTAGGGTTTAGGGTTTAGGGCTAGGTTTAGTAGGGTTAGGGTTTGTCTTCTTCTTTTGTCCCATTATGGAGGGACCTATGTCGGATAGCCTAACCCTAACCCTTACCCTTACCCTAACTCTGACCCTGACCCTGATCGTAGTCCTAACCCTATGTTGGATAGCGAGTAAATCACCTAGTGTTAATTTTGACAAGGGTTGAATCAAGTACAGGTTGAAGTGACACAGAGTTTGGGAAATTAATCGTTCCCAGAGACTGAATCATAGATAGGTAACCTGTGAGGGTAAAAAATAAAGTAGGGGAGATAAAGAGGGAGATGAGTCGAGATGACGAGTGACGTCACATTTTGTCGTTGACAAAAAAACAAAGGTTTTTCGGACAGTTCTGGGTGGAAGCCAGACAGGCAGATGTTCAAATAATATGCTGTAATACTTGTGAAACTCACCAAAAGACCGAAATATAGCTGCAAGAATTCTGTCGTTATGGCCATCCAATTCTCCTCTGATAGGATAAGTTAGTCAATTAGTTATCAAAGATCTAGTATCTCACTCACAAAAATTAAAACCTGTAAAATCTCTCAATGAAAAGTCCCAAGTCTTCTTTCTGTGCTATGAAAGTTTATTTCAGCTGAAGAAGTAACCACTAGACGACGTCAATTGTGAAGAGAGAGACAAAGGAATTAATGCCGCGACCATTAGCCGAAGAATCGATGGTCAGCGATGAAGGAGAACAAAAAAAACGACGGTAAAAGTAAAGGTGTTTCACACATAACAGCTTTAATAGACATTTGTCGCTTGTCAAGTAAAGTAAAAACCAAGTAGAAAGCTAAGAAATGAATTATATCTCCACACACACTTAAAAGGAGAGTTTGAATTACACCATCCTCGAGTGTCTTCGGTCTTGTCAGGATAATCTGACATGAGGATACTTCACCCTATAAGCAAACCCTGACCAAATATTCAAAATAACATAATATTCGGAGCCTAAATAAGATCCCCTCAATACGGCTATACACCGGATCATACAAGGAATGGTACACCTTCTCCAAGTAATGTTACCTCAAGTAATAGTACTTAGTTGGATACTCCACCAGACTAGGTGAATTCTTGTCTTTCAATCCTTTAGGACCAAGAGATCACAAGAAAGATATACAATAACATAATTCACAGGTCAATTGGGAAGAGGAAAATTAATGTTCTTAACTTCTTTACTAACACAACGTTTGACAGGTAAAAGAAGTTTAATGAATATTTGAATATCTATGTATCTTATATAGAGATCAGGTATTAGCCCCAGGATGGGGCCCCTTGATTTCTGAGAACTTCAAATGAGGTAAAATGAAACAAAATGTAAAAGAATGTAATGTGCATGCGCAAAATCTTTAAATAAATGAGTATGCAAAAGTCACGTAAAAGGAATTAATGAATGTACACGCACACATGTATAATGAACTAATGGGCGCACACACACACGCATAAAGAATTTAAGGTACGTAAACAAGGCGTAAGTGAGAAATGAACCAAAATAGCGTATAAAAGACTTTTAAGTAATTTGAAGTAATTTTTAAAACTTTTTTTAATAGTACAACGTAACACTGTCTTTCTTCTTCTTCTTCTTCTTCTTCTTCTTCTTCTTCTTTTTCTTCTTCTTCTTCTATATAACTAGTTGGCTTTGCAAAATTTGCTTCTTAAAATACTTGAAAACGTTTTTTAAAATAATAAACATTTAATTCTTAACATTGTTGTAAACACTAAACAAAAAAAATCGTTTGGTAATTTCGGTACAAAATTTCTCAAGTATTACCGTAAATAAAGGAAAAGTAAGAAGAAATCAATTTACCTGGGCGATAATGTGTGTTACAGGGAGGAGGGGGGGCTTTATTTTTAACTTACAAATAAATCGCAACTTGTTTAAAATCAAGTCACTAACTCTAAAAGAAAAAAACGGAAAGAACATTAGAACATTTGTCAACGAAATAAAACAATCTCCCTCAACTATTTGTTATAGTAAAATCAAAACAACAAAGAATATAGTTAAGTAATAAAATGTCCTTTTGCAAACCAAAATGCAAATTAGTTAACCTACTGCATATACAGAAGCAGCATATAAGAAAAGGGTGTTCCTATTGCGTAAAGTAACTTGAGATAGGGCATTTTGACCTCACTGTTAGTGCGAAAATGGGCCTACATTTAACATTTATTCACTTAGAGATAAAGTCAGCCTCTTCCCTACATGACTGCTCGATAGTTTCGTTAACAAAATGTGGTTAGCAAAGTATGAGTTACCCCAGCCAGGAATGGATTCATAAAGAAACAGAACCTGAGTGAAATGGCTAGTTATAGCAAAGACCTCCCATTACTTCCTGATCTCTCTGGCAGAAGAGCTCACTGCTCATTTGCATGCTCATTTGCATGAGTGCAATGTCACTGGCAAAGGAGAATGTTTTGAAGGAAGTGAGGAGGATGAGTTGGTGATTTGAGTTGGTGACTACGTTGGTGTGTGCGCTGGATGAAAGACTGTTCGGAGAGATATCATTTGGCAGAGCAAGACCGTGGTAACATTTTGTTGCGATAAGGAGTACGGACACGGAGGAAATCAGGAGAAAGAAAAATATAATTACACAAAAGACACATACAAATCTGATCAGTTAAGTCTCTTTACTTGTATAGAATCATTATTTGCCATCTAATTTACTTACATGCTTGTTGTGTGTAAAGACACTATATAAATTAGATGGTAATGCTGAAAAAAGAGAGCCACACTTTCTTTAAATGCTCACAGAGACATTAAGAAATATTAGAGAATGATTGTATGAACATAGAGTGAAAGGGGTGAAAGAAATACATAGATAGCTAAGTGAGAGATGAGTGACATGTTTAGTTAATTATATATTACGGTGATTAGAACAATTAAAACCGATTTTTTTTTTTTCAAAGATAACTCAATCCCAGAACTAAAGTATATCTTAGCATGTATTTTTTATGTTTAAAATATATAACAAAAAAAAAAACACTTACGGCAACAAACGTTAATTGACTCAGTTTTAGTATAATCTATTATATAAAAGGCAGTTGTCTGTTTGTGTCTGTGTGTCCACCTAAAAGTCGGAATTACACAAAACACACCCACGAAGCTGATATATTCTTTTTCGGCATTGCCTCGGACAGAATATATTTTGTTGTTTGTAATATTCATTCTTTTGGGGTCAACAGGAACAAAATTAGTTAAGAGGAGGCAACATGTAGAGTGATTTTTCTTTCAGCGACATTTGAAAATATAATATTATATAAAGGAAAATTGTGTGTGTGTGTCGGGCTAAAGTCGAAAACTAAACAAGGTGCATTTACCAACCTTGCATCATCGGATTTAGTGTGATCCAAATGTGTTTATCGTAAACAAGAATAATATAATATTCCTTCCCTTGGGATCAGCAGGGACCAAATTAGTGCATGAGGGGAGATTTAAAACTAACTTACATAGCTGATATATTCAATTGCAGCATTGCCTCGGACAGAATATGAAAATATTTCTTTTGTTAATATTCATTTTGGGGGGAGGAACAAAATTAGGAAGGGAGTCACATTTAGACCGATTTTTTTCCATACACTTTCTTGGGCTTCCGGTTAGAGTCAGAGGAGGTGAAATCCTTCTTGACTAAAGAGGGTGAGAGAAGAGGGGAAGTAAGTAATGGCGGAGGGGGAGAAGGAGAGGGGTAGATACATAAATAGAGAGGGGGGATAGTAAGAGAAAGAGAAGTGTTCAAAGAAAGATGTTACACACTTTTTAACTCTTCTATTTCGTCGGGCAATGTGCATGCCATCCTAGTAATAGGTTGATAATTTTCTAGAGTTATTTTCTAGCTAATTGGTTTGTGTTTGTGTATCAATCCATGCATGCATTCGTAGAGCTGAAGAACTGAATTCTTGAATGCTGCCAGTCACAGGTAATTCTTCAATTATCCTACTTTATATAATTGAAGTTGGATAACCATGATAAGTCTTTAAATAATTGATCATATACCACAAACCTAGAAATTTCTTTGTCTTAAGTGCTTTTAAAATGACTGCCTTTGTTTTTCAACTATATTTTATAGATTTTTCCTCCGTTAGAAAATTCCTATTCCAACCTAAGAAGAAAAGAGATTCAAGAAAAAGAAGAAGAAGAAGAAGAAAAAGAAGAAGAAGTAAAAAATAAAATATACTAAATGAAATAATGCATGAAAACACACAGGAATTGAATAGGATCAATGAGTAGTTGATTTAGCTATTAATAGGATGAGAAACCATTATTCTTTGTGCATTTTTTGGAACTGATTGTTGGTGGTTGGTGCTGATGGTGTGGCAGTCTATTTGATGATTCTGGTGTTGTACTGTTGTTATGCAAATTATGTCTACTGCAGCATCTGAAGATATTCAGCAAAACCATCTTTAACGGAATGCGAAAACCATTCCGAGACGAAATCAAGTCATGATGAGTTTGACAGAAAAGGGTAAAACTCATTTTAAACTAAAGAGTATATTAGGAGTTATCTACCTTATGTTTAAAAATGTGCAAAAAAAAACTAAAATTGAAATCTAAAATGACTTCACTGTATCCTGAAACACGAAAACTTATATTGAAATAAATGAATGTGAATGTGGATAGAAGGTGGTCATAAACATGATTCCCCAAAATTGCTAAAGTAGGATTTGCAGAAATCTTGTATTTTTCTAGCTGTGTTTGGCCGGAGCACCATCCTATGTCCATACATAATTACCATCTGGGTAGTTTGCTTTAAGCCATGGCAATATCTGGTATCTCAGTCTTGTAGTATTAACATTGATCTTTTCATCAGTTTTGTGGAATTTTATAGGCATTTTCTTTCCATCGGCAGTCACAACACCAAAAGCATTCTGCCAATTTTGTGATAAATCTGTTATTTCTGCAGTTCATGAACAGCATCGACAGTGAAGATCGTTTCATCTGAAAAGATCGTTACAATGTAATAATTTTATGTCACTTTTCTAATCTCTTTTCCTTCATAGTGGTTGTCAACAAGTGTTTATGTGTTCTTGTGTAAGATTTTAACTTCAAATCATATTTTACTGCATTTCTAATGATCTTGTTGTCTACCTCAAGTATAATTGCCATTTTTCTCATGCATTTGGTTGGATCCTTTGAGATTTGGGATTTGAGAGCTTTAATAAAAGCGTTTTCTTGTTGATTCCTCCACTTCCAGGCTTCCTTGTAATAGTTTTGCCTATAGTCATTCTATTCTTTACATTATATGAACACTCCAAATATTCTTGAAATCTCCTTTGGTGTGACAGGTGCATTCAGCAAATTACACACTCATTGACATTTGTTTTCCTGATTATTTATATGGGCCAAAGTTTCTGAAAAAGTAAGGATAATAGTGTTAGCTATAATTATCACATCAATATATGCTATGTGTTAACTAATTGACTTAGTTCCTGCTGAGAAAAAACAACTTACTGTTCATAGTAAATTTTTCTTCTCCACCCTATATATATATATATATATATATATATATATATATATATATATATATATATATATCCGTATAATAATGGAGATCATGTATCTGAATGAAGCCGAAACTATAGTATTAGTTTTGAGCGCTCTCTTTTTATATCTACTTATTAGCTCCTATTGCAAAACTTTCTCAAACATCACACGTCATTCAAATTTACATAATTAATTTGTTTTAAAGCTTCTAATAAATTAATATTCGCAAACATACACTCATGATTGTTTTTTTCAGATTTCTATTTAAAATATTTTCCTCGGTAATAATCTTAATAAAAATAATGAATAGAGTTAATTAAAGATATTGTCTTTTTAATCTATATAATTTAGTTACGTAATTAAATTAGATGGTAATAGAATACGATGGAACAGGCGGTAGCCATTCCAACATTTGGTCTGATTATTCGAACGCATAGAAAGTTCTATTTCAAGAGAGAGAGAGAGAGAGAGAGAGAGAGAGAGAGAGAGAGAGAGAGAGAGAGAGAGAAAGAGATAGAGTGAGCAATTAAATAAAACAACTAGCAAAAATGTGCGACCGGAGGGAGCATATATTTGCTAGTATATATAATGATTATTTAAAATGACAATGATCAAAATTCAGTCTTTACTCATATCATTTACTTTTTGCAATGGCAGAATTGACGATGGTCTTACAATTGTTTTGCAATGTGCAATATTCTACAATTAAACACAATTATATATATATATATATATATATATATATATATATATATATATATATATATATATATATATATGTAGAGAGAGAGAGGGGGAGAAACAGACAGACAGACAGACAGACAGACAGCCAAAGTAAAACACGGACATATACATAGGTAGATATGAGTGAGAAAAAGAACAAGAGATAAAGAATGAGATACATTTTGATAGAGGTAGTACAAGAGAGAGAAAGAGAGGCTTTTAGTGGAGAAATAAAGGGAGAGAGGGGACAAGCTAAAAAGTAGAGAAAGAAAATGAGAGAGTTTTCGATAAAGATAGCCAGTGAGAGAGAAAGAGAAATAGAGAGAGGGGGGAGCAAGAGAGATTGAAGAGAAAGAGAATGCGAGACAGATTGTACAATAGAAGTAAATAATATCTTAAATATAATGAATAAAAAATTTAATTGTGATTTTGAAATAAATTAAAATACATAAAAAGCGATGAACTTCCTTCTCCTTCTTCTTCTTCTTCTTCTTCTTCTTCTTCTTCTTCTTCTTCTTCTTTTTCTCTTCCTCATCCCCTATTCCTCCTTCTCCCTTCCACCTCAACATCGAAATTTTCCATCATGTTTTTTTTTTAATTTGAAATATATCATTTTCTGGAATAGTTAAAGAAGAAAAGTAAAAGAATTAAGAAAAATTTAGACAAAATCAATGGATTCTATTTTTGTTCTTTTGCAAATTGAACTTTGATTCATGACATTTTTTTGCAGTTGAATTACCATAAAGTATTGATAATCTGTTTGCTATTGTATAACGGGAACAATTCTTTTTGTATTGTTTATGAATTTGAAAACAAAATCATTCAGTTCTGGTAGTGTCACTAATCTTTTTGAAACTCTCACACCATCATGTTCAATCCTCACTCTCATCAAGTAGGTCTTCATAGGTGTATTGTGTGTCTCCCATTAGTTGCTTGACCTAAGTTCTCTGTGCAGTCGGCCCTACTGAATTCAGGATACTACTCCAGATGAAGCACCTAATTTCCATGACAGCTCGACGGCAACGATCAGCAGCTCGCGGAAGTGCCCGAGAGCTGCCAAGACGAAAACGAGGCTCAAGCAAAACTGAAAGTCGTAAAATGGAAGAGTATTTACATAAAACAAAGAAGTAAATGTTATTTTTTTTAGGATATTTAGGCAAGTTTTTTTTGTATATTTTTTGGGGCGGTGGGGGGGGGTCATATATTTTCTCGTCGAGGGTCAGGGTTTAGGGATACGTTTGCGGCCAGTTCGAAAGGTCTTGCTACAGCTTGTTTTGTGCTGAGCGCAGATGCCGACATCGACAAAAGACAGGCAGAAGAGGAGTGGGTCGTCGAGGCAGTGGATGGAGGATGGTCGACGGGGTAGATTTCTGCTATCTGCGTTTATATGGCGTCGAAGGGGTCGTTTCGAAATCTCTGACGCCACATGAATTCGCGCAGATAGCCGTCTACGAGTGCTCTGCTCGTCCCGCACTCCTTCTTATTTCTTTGTTTAGCTTCCTTCCACATCCTCTCAGCGTGATTGATGCAAGCCCTCGTTGTCGGGTCAACAAAGTTCTCGCTATGATTCACCGTAAGGTGCTGATACCCCTCCTCTCCTAACCTTTTGTACGCCCTCCAACAATCGGATACTACCATGGTCCCAGGTACAACGAACTGCTTGATTATTGGAAGGAGGGTTTCGGCATTCCTGTTAGGCACTGTCACCAGGAAACCCTCCTTCTCTGCGGGGTTGTATCCCCCGAAGACCCAGAGTGGCTGGAGAACACAGCCAACATTGTTTTTTCTGGCGGTTGGATAGAGACTAGTCTATTTCCACTGTAAGCTCTGGGCCTCTGAGTCGCCGAGGGTTGCGCGACAGATGTTCTGTGCAGACCTCCCGCAGAAAATTTTTCGGCCTGGCACAACTGCTGAAAATTCATTATTGTTTTGATTAGCGGTTTATTCCAATTATTGTTGGCTGCTTGCTATAACCTGATTGGCAGTAACCTGATTGGTCAGCTCTGCTTAAGCCTCGTTTTCGTCTCAGCAGCTCTCAGGCACTTCCGCAAGCTGCCCGATCGTTGCCACCGAGCAGTCACGGAAATTAGGCGCTTCATCTGGAGTAGTACCGAATTCCATCCCTGTTTTGGTTTGGGATTCCGTTGGGATGAGGGAGGAAGCTGGCTCAATCCGCCTAGAATGAATGCTGCATCAAGTACAATAGTAAACAAGAATAAAACTACCTGCCAAATAGAAGATTTCGTTATCCCAGCAGTTCGAAAGGTGAAGCTGAAGAAGACAGAAAAACTAAGCAAATACAGAGTTTGCTGAAGTGAATATGAAACATGAAGAAAATTACTGTAATACAAATTATTGTAGGAGCACTAGGAACAGTTCTGAAAAATGTAGAGAAAAGACGAGAAGAAATTGGAATCAAAGGAAGAATAAATACCATATAAACCATGCTACTGTTGAAAACAGCTGGCATATTAAGAAAAATCACAGAATGCGGAAACCAACCCACATAGGCAGGTGACAGTGACCAACCACAGCTAAGTTAAAATAAAGTGGCACCTCATAATCATGATGGACCATACTAAGATGAAACCAAGAGAACTGAAACTGCCTCGGTAAGTAGATATATTAGAAACATACTATATACTGCTCCCCCCCCCCCCCAAAAAAAAACGTGGTGGCACTAACATTATATGCACTATTTCTCTCTATCCTCCATCACAAAAAAAACATCACTGTCAATTTCATTCTCTGCCCTCCAACAGTAACCAACAAATCGTCTTCTTCTCTGTCTGATCAAGACTGAGATCTGAAGAAAGTGCACATGAATATTCTGGTATACACACCGTCAAGATTCTTTTCTAGTCTTCTTTCTAAGTTAATTTAATCTCAAGACTAAAACTGGCTTCCAGCGACCATATCCTCTGTTTTAACTTCGAGCAGAATCAGTTTCCGGTGCGATTAGCATATGCAATTACCATCAATAAGTCACAGGGCATGAAATTTTATAAAGTAGGGCCTTACTTATTTATTTCCATGTCCAGCTATTGGCAATCATATGTTGTCTTCTCAATGTAGAGTTCCTATGTCTACTAGCTTAAAAATACTTAGTGGACACACAAATAACCAGACTGGTAGACAGAGACATGTCTCTCATGTTATTATAGATACAGTTTTACTGGTTACCCATCTAAGTTCCAACTAGACTTGATGTGACTTAAATTTGCAGTCACTTTCATAAAGAACTAGAAGAATACCCATTCCAAGACGGGTAAAATTAATTCACCGAACAGAACAGTTTTGCACCACTTTTATGTCTCCTTACAAAAATTAAAATAAAGATATAATGATACTAAGCCTTATGTCTAGAATCCTTAATCCAATTTTGATCAAAATCTATTACATGACTTTTAATTCTAGAAAATGTCTAAAATATAAGACTTAAGCTTAATGGGTCTTAAGAAGAAATTGAAATTCAAGGAGCCTTGCTTACTTAGTTTCTAATGACTATAGATCAAATTCTATGCAAATCTGAAATATTTGAATTTTCAAATAGAATGTTGGGCCATATTATCCCCCTGAAACCTTTTAAAATACTAAAAATAACCTGAATTTTGGGAAATATTTATATATTTATGTCTAATACCTACTTTTTAAATTTCACAAAATTTGGGGGTATTTGAAATTTCATGAAGGACTTCCACACCTTTTTTACTCCCTTTGTTTAAATTAAATTAAACTAAATACAGCTCACATTACGACTCCTTACGCCTAGTGGCACTGTTCGAAAATTCATAATGATCTGTTAATTAGTTTAGGAGTTAATCCTGTACATACAAATATATAAACATATGCACATACTTAACTTTATATGAATAGACATTAGCAGGAAGACTTGGTATTGCCCATAATTGAATGAGAAACCCTTATTTTCAAGTTATAAAAAAATAAAGTAAAATCTATTTGCTTTTTATGAATGTCAAACACAAACGCAAGCGCTTGCAATAATATTCTACCTTATTTGATAAAAATGAAATATACTCATCCAAGTAGTCTGAGTAGTGTATTTTCAGAATATGTATATGGTTATAAGGATCTATCACCAAAAGCCTACGAGATTTTCATGAACAAAGAAACCAACAGGAAGGAAGTAAAACTTTAATGTAAGATGTATAAGATGTAGTTTGCTTGAAGCATTGCATGTAATATGTACATAGGGGAGTCGTAGAAGGTGATCAGAATGCAAGAAATGGAAATATGTCGGTGCTGAGAAGCATGGCAAAAAAGAAAGTGATTTAAACAATTTTTGTTTAATAGTAAATCTTACTTGTTTCTACACAGTGAAAAAAACCCTAAACTAACGCTAAACTAACCCTAACCAAACCCTAAACTTACATTAACCTAACCATAAACTAACACTCACCTAACTATAAACTAACCCTTACCTAGTAGTTTTTATCCGGTTCAAAAGCTATACCAGTAGCAATGTGTGTGTCCGTGTTCCATAACATATTTCGAAGTAAGACCTCTTTATCAAATTGTTGATGGTTCAAATCTTCTGAAACTCGTGTTAACTGGTTATGTTCTTTCCTCGAAATATATTATTAAACACGGTCACATACATTAGATCACTGTGTAGAGGTTGTGGCTAAACAAGTACGATTTACTATTAAAAATGAAATAAATTTCTTTTAAATCACTTCCATTTTGTCATTCTTAACACCGGCATATTTACTCTTCTTGGATTGTGACCAACTTCTATGATTCCCCAATACACATATTACACACAATGCTTCAAGCAAACTACATCTTATTATTTAATGTAAGATGTTTTTAATTTTAGATCTACCTCCTAATCTATCTTTGGATTTCAACAATTTGAGGCGATACTTTCAAAATCGATGTAAATTCATGTTTTCTGTAACAGGAAAAGCGTGTTTAATCAAGAAGAAGAAGCCTCTAGGGAAAATACACCAATGAGTATGTTGATGCTTTTCTCACAATAAAGTTAGAAAACGAATAAAGTTACAAAAAATTGTCAATAACAAACTTTATCACTTGAAGTGCAGAATTTCAAGCAAACATCAAAACAAACAAATATAGATTTTTACCAACATTTGATTGGTTGCTAAATTTTAAGTTGCATATTCATTGGAAATGGTTCAATCAAATGGAGAAATCTTCTTATATATTTTATAAAAACACTTTTGTTCTTCAATCATTTTCAGTCAATATTCAAGTTTAAAAATGGTGTGAACTAGTTATTAGTCCTAATGGTGTTGTTGCCTTGTTGCTGCTGTTGAAAAAATTAGACTTCTGTACAGAGCCCACGAAGATCGTGCCTGAGGATTAGACTTTATGGGGAAAGGGGGCTATTGCTGGTGGTGGTGTGGCCTGGTTATTGTTGCTAGTGGCATGACCTGATAATTTCTGTTGGTAGTTGTTGTTACCGGTTGGGAGGTTTGGTAGTTGCCATTGGTGTTGTTGTAACTTGGTTATTACTGCTGCCGCCAGTGGTATAGTTTGGTTGTTGTTTCTGTTGTTGGTGTTGTTGTTATTGTTTTTGCTGTTGTTATTGAGCAAGTCAGACTTCCGCATAGAGCTCACGAAGATTGTGCCTCAGGATTGTCTGGTCTGCATGAAGTCCTTCTCCTTGGTTGCAACTATTCGTTAATCTGCAGGATTGCAGAATTTTACACTCGACAACGATAGCAGCATTGCTCAGTGATTGCATACGCAATAATAGAAGGTTTGGCCAGGAACACACAAAGGAATGGTGCAGAAGCAACGTTGCCACTTTCACTCCATTGACTTACGGTTCTGCACCTGAAATGTCTTTTCTTACCAAACGTTAAGGCAAAAACGACCAGAGGAAGACAGATTATCATGCCGACACCTTCCAGATTTTTGCAAGAGACCTGTTAGGTGGTTTGTGACTCTAATACCGCTTGGTGCCAAACCTGTTCGCTATTGGTGGTCCTGTCATGAATAAAAGTTCCAGCCGGTATAGTTCCGATATTACCACATTGCCACCGCTCCTACCAGGGTGAGGAAGGGTTGGACTTCAGAAAAGTGGGTTGCTGTTGCTAGTGTGGTGGTCTGGTAATTGCCCAAGGTGGTGTTTTACTTAGTAACTGCTTTTGATGCTGGTGGTATGGTAAATAAATATGATCAATAGAAAATAGGCTTTTAATCCTACTGCCAGTGTGAGAAATGGCTCATATCTGTAGAATGAATAGAAAAAAGTAAGCTTCATAAGGAGTGTTGTGGACCTGGGTAAAGCTGAATGAATGACACAGGAACACATGGTTTAAATGAACAAAGGTATATATTATATAATAGAAAGAAGGATATTACAAGGAGATGTTGCTCTCAACCGCCATTGCCGGTTTGCCTGGGAAGAAGAGGACAAGTGTCACGTGCTTCCCGTATTTATAAGGTGGACGAATCCATTAGTTCTTTGTAGGTAGGTACGGCACCATAACACCCCCCTTCCAAGCCTTACCTCCTCAGGAGTCTTAATAACGTTTCCTTTTCGGATCTATCTCTAGGTAGTCCGGAGCCATTCGTTTTCTTTTTGGTTGTCGTTTACGTGTGACTACCTGGGGTGCTGGTAAGTTGAAGGTGTCATATATCACGTCCATCACGTCTTCTCCTTGTGGGGCGCTGTCAGTGTCATCTGACAGTCTTTTTCTGATCTGATTTAGATGTCTCTTATGCGAGAACCGTGGTCCTTTTATGATATAGACCATCGATCCGATCCTCTTTTCAATTGTACCGGGTTCCCAGAACGATGCATTGTTTTTGAACATCTTAAAATATACCCTATCTCCTGGGTTGTATTTTTTCTTCGGTACCGTAGAGATTCGGTCATAATTATTATGTTTAGGTAATAATTTATCAAACACGGACTTCACATTCTGCGCAAACATCATCTCTGCGGGGGATAATGATGATGCTATGTTCATGTTTTTTGTAATTCTATATACTTGTAAGAATTGTTGTAAAGCCTTCTCCTTAGGAGTATCACCGGCCTTTTTTAATGCTCTTTTTAATGTGTCTATGAAGCGTTCCGCCTGGCCGTTTGACCTAGGATGATACGGGGGCGTCGTTATATGTCTGATTTGAAACGTCGCGCAGAACTCCTCAAAATCTGATGACGTGAACTGCGTCCCATTATCACTCACCAAACAATCCACTACCCCAAAACGGGCAAATAGTTCATGTAGGAATCTTATCGTAACCTCTGACGTGGGACTCTTGCAACGTAGTACCTCGGGCCACTTTGAAAAACTGTCGACTACGATTAAGTAGTAAAATCCTTCCAATGGTCCCGCGAAATCCACGTGAATTTTTTCCCACGGACGGTCGGTCTTTGGCCATGGGCTATGCTTTATATGCGGTGCTTTTGCCGCTAAGGCACAGCCTTTACAAAGCTTTACTGCTTTTTCAATGTCATTGTCCATACCTGGCCAGTACACAAAACTCCTCATTAACCCCTTCATCCTGGTTATCCCTGGATGGCCAACATGAAATTCTTTCAGAATTTGCTTTCGTAGTTTTTCTGGGATGACCACCCTTTCGTTATGCATGAGTACGTCATCACAGAGTAAGAAACTCTTTGCCGCATGTAAATCCTTATCTACCAATTTCATTTTTTTTCTGGTGATAAATTCATCCTCTTGAGCTTCTTTTTTTATCTCGTATAGTGTCACCGGGAGCTCTCTCACTGCGTTGCACAAAATCTCTTTAAAATCTCCTTCTGTTTGAAGAGACGCAATCACTGTGTCTTCTAGAGTCTCTCTCTGTTTTGGCACTAATCTCGACAATCCATCTGCATGATAGATTTTATTTGAATGCAAATGTTTCATTTTAAAGTTGTAGTTTAATAAGATAGTTCCCCATCTTTGTAGTCTATTAGCTGTATATACAGGTAGGCCTTTTTTAGATCCATAAATTGTAATTAGCGGCTTATGGTCTGTCTGTAAGGTAAATTGTCTACCATGTATGTATCGGTGAAACTTTGTTACTGCAAATATTATTGCTAGGGCTTCTTTCTCGATTTGAGAATACTGTTTTTCCGCTGGGAGCAAGGTCCTTGATGCATGTGCAATGGGTTTATGGGTTCCATCAGGCATTTTGTGTAGGATACATGCTCCTAAACCATATGAACTAGCGTCACTAGCTACGATTATGTCCAATTCTGGATTGTAATGTGTTAGAAATAACTCTGACGTAAGTCTTTCTATGATTTTATTAAATGCATCCTGACATTCAGGTGTCCATACCCAGGCTTTACCTTTTTTTAATAGCTCATTTAATGGAGCACGCAAATTATGCATTTCTGGGATAAAAGCCTGGTAGTAATTTGCTAGGCCCAGAAAACTCTGTAATGTCATGACGTTTTCTGGCGTCGGCATGTTTTTTATTGCGGTAGCCCTTTCTGGGTCTGGTCTTCTGCCGTCCTTGTCGATCACATGACCCAGATATTTACTTTCCTCCAGGAAAAAATCACATTTTTCTTCTTTTACTTTGAACCCATAATCTTGGATTCTCGCAAACACTTGATTTACATGTTTTTGGTGTTGTTCGATATCTTTGCTGTTAATCAAGATGTCATCGAGATACGCTATTGCGAAATCGAGTCCGCCCAGCATTGTGTCCATTACTTGTTGGAAAATGGCTGGCGCGACCTTAACTCCGAACGCTAATCTTTCGAATTTATATAAACCACGATGTGTGTTTATACATAACAGCTTAGAACAATCTTTATCCACCGGTATTTGTAGGTATGCCTCACTTAGGTCTATTTTTGAAAAAAATCTTCCTCCATTTAAGCTTGTAAACACTTCTTCCGGGGTATGGAGTGGGTAGTGATAGTCCGCGAGGGCAGTATTCAGTCCTGTTGAAAAATCTGCACATACACGAATCTCATTAGATTTTTTCTTTACATAAACCGTGGGTGCTGCCCACTGGCTGTGTTGTACTTTTGATAAAATACCCATCTTTACCAGTCGGTCTAATTCAACGTTTATTTTTTCAATCGAGGCGAAGGGTACTTTCCTTTCTTTTCTAAATACCGGCAGTACATTTTCTTTTAGACGGAATTTTGCAGTCATTTTAGTGCAGCATCCAAGACCGCCAGAAAAAACCTCTGGAAACGAGTTTTTTAATTCTCGTTGTAGTTTTTCCGATTCTGTTGCGCGACTATTTATTTTTTTACAAAATGTATTTATCGGCAACTTCCATAAATCAAATGCCTGCATAAAATCTGAACCAAAAAGATTATTCGAATCCTTCAGTACCAGTAGTTTGAGTTTTTTAGTATTTCCCATTAGGGACACATTTGTGATTAATTCTCCTTCAAATGTAATTCTTTCACCAGTAACTGTGCTTGCCAGCCTGTTTGTTCTTGATAGAGTAGGTTTATTTAATCTCCTCCATGTATGTAAATTTATAATGGAAACGTCTGAACCAGAATCCAATTGCAATTTTATATTTTTATCCAGGATTTTCACCTGTACATATTTTCTTATGTTCCTGCAAGTTTCCTTCTTTGTCCTAGTGGCTTGAATCCGCATTTTATTTCCTCTGCCCGTTCTGCAGTGCGAACTTTTATGTCCAACTTTTTTGCATTTCATACAGGTTTTAAAACGGAATGGGCAATCATTGTACCAATGTGGATTACCACAGCGTGAACAAGGGCTTGGTGGCAATTTATTTATTTTTTTACTGGTTTGGTTTGTCTTTGTTACATCAAAATTATTATTTCTTATTTTTCTATAAGGTTGAGCTTTTGTTTTTTGATGTACCTTTTTTATGTGCGCAATGCCGGACAATTCAATGTCTTTTGAGTCCTGTTTTACATTTACAAATCTTTGACAGTCCTCAGCCAACTTTTGCAGCGTAAGGCTTGGTTCATTCTCTAATTTATTTAGAACTCTACGCCTTATCTCCGTGTCATTTCCTGAGATTAAACCTTGTACAAAAATTAGACACTTGAAATTATCTGCACTTAATTCAGCTAGTCTAAAATCGTCACAATGCTTGTTCACTATCGATGCAAAAGTAGCATAGTCTTCCTTGTCTTTCTTTACCAGGTTCATGCACTTCCATCGTTTGTGGAATAGTGTAGTTCTTGGACTAAACAGTTCTGTCAATAAACCAACCGCTTCTATGAAAGTTAGCTCGCTGGTTTTCCGAGGCAAAATGAAATCCACGAATTTCGTATGTTCTGTGGTATTTAGTTTTCTAAGAAGGAGGCGTAGATTCTTCGCATCACTCCAACCACCGCAGTCAATTTTATATAGGTCTTCATATCTTCGGAAATATTCTTCAAATGTATTATTTTCCGTGTATGAGTAATTATCAATACTGTTCCAAATTGCGTTTTGCGAAAACGTGTCGTCTTTTTCATTTTTTTGATCACTGCGCGATATTGTTTGTATCAGAAATTCCAATCTTTCATCATACTCCTTTTTGTGTAATAAAATATTTTGGTTCTGTTGTAATAAAAGCTTTTGAAATCTTTCCTCAGTTTGTTGTTGCTGGGAGATTTGGAATTTCGTTAGTTCGGCGATTATAGACTTAATATCTTCCATATTCAACCATTTAGTTTCTGATTTTATTTAGAAAATTAATATTTTCTTATTATCTTATGATTTTATAAGAGTTCTTTTCTTTAAATTAGCGTTTGCTAGGCGCCGTTTTAATTATGAAAAGATTATGAAACTTTTCCTTTTCTCTATATACGCGTATATTCACTTATTTTTTTATTTTTTTATTTTGAAAATTAATATATTCTCGTTATTTAATGAATTTATAAGAAGTTCTTTTCTTTAAATTAGCGTTTGCAAGACGCCCTTTTAGTTATGAAAAGATTATGTAATGTTCTTTTCTTATACACGTTTTTAATTTTAACGAAGAGAAAAAAAAATCTGTTTCACAATTAATTCTTTCTGCATTTTAAAATATTTCAGTACAAGTCGGAAAAGAGAGAGAGAAAATAAAACTGACCTTTTTTTTTTATCGTGCGTCATTTTTTTTATGGAGTAACGCACGTGTGTTCATTTCATGTTTTTGTTTCTTATCTGTTTTTAAAATGAAGCACGTGGTGTCGGTTTCATTTTTTTTGTGTGTTCGTCAAAAAAAACTCGCTGTGACGTTCGTCTAAAAAAAACAATACTCGCTTAATCTTGGTGTTCGGTATTTCTTTTTTTTTTTTTTTTTTTTTTTTGTTAGTTTTCCAACCCAGAGAAAAAACGCGCATTCAATTTCAGTTGTTTTTGTTATTTGTTGTTTTTTTTTAACTAGTTTTCCCAAACTAGAGGAACGCGCACCCAATTTCAAGCTGTTTTTTTTTTCGATAAGCAGTTTTAAAACTTAGAGCACAAGTCTATTTCAGTTTTCTTTTTCTTAAAAGAAAACAATTTTCTCGCACTTAAGAATTCAACGTGTTTTTTTTGTTTTTTTTCAGTTGAGTTCTCTTTTCTTCTCTCGACCGTACGGCAAAAACCTTTGTTTTTTTGTTTTTTTTGTTTTTTTTTTGTGTGCGGTTTCCTGCATTAACTGTGTGAGTGCATTTTCACGTGGTATTTTCAGTTTTTTGACCCAAGAGTTCGAATTGCCTCGTCGCCATTTGTTGTGGACCTGGGTAAAGCTGAATGAATGACACAGGAACACATGGTTTAAATGAACAAAGGTATATATTATATAATAGAAAGAAGGATATTACAAGGAGATGTTGCTCTCAACCGCCATTGCCGGTTTGCCTGGGAAGAAGAGGACAAGTGTCACGTGCTTCCCGTATTTATAAGGTGGACGAGTCCATTAGTTCTTTGTAGGTAGGTACGGCACCATAACAAGGAGGAAACACACTTTCTTCTCTCGACAGAGTAGAGAATCGACTCTGCAATCTAGTGTGTGTGTGTGTATGTGTGGGGTGATCTCTTCTCGTCTATACAGCCTCTTTCACACAGAAGAGATGTTGCTAGCCTCTTTCGACTCTATCATTATTTTCATGGTAGATACTCGAGTGATCTCCAATCTCTGGTTTTCTCTTGTAAAACATTCACAGCGAGAACTTGTTTAGCTACAACCACAGTAAGGAACTTCCCTTTCTCTTTACCAAAAACCAAACGAAACTTCCATGAACAAAGTTTATTTCCTGGAAGATCCCATATGTGGAACAAGATACCACCAGTCTTCTTCCCAGCTGATTGCAGAATGGTTGTCTTTAATTCTAATGTAAACAAATACTTGTTGAGTCGTCCCCTTGGATAATCAATTCCTCTTAAGTAATCTTCTGGCCATCCCACTAATTGTTTCCGGTTCTCTCTTGATGGCGTTCATCGCCAACTTACGATCTCTTTAACCCTTGATAAACGGTTACCCATAAAAAAACAATGAACAAAAAAGAAAAACTATCAAAAATCAAAAATCGTTTCAAGCCCAAGAATAAATCATTGTAAATTCTTTTCATAGTAAACTATTACTGATACTCCGCATCTAAACAATTAGAATAAATTAAAGTTTGCATAACTCTGTTTAATACAGATAACACAGGTAGAACTGTTAAAACTTCTCGGGGAGGGGGACACACAAGTGATTGGTCTACCAGAAAGGTCTTGCTATTTTTGAGGGACTAAAAAAGAACAAAAAAAATACTTGGACTATTTTACTTACTGTTAACACTTCTTTTCAACTTTCTGAAGTATTACATTATCAGTACATCAGATAGTGAGAATAAAAAAAGAGATAAGAAATGCTTATAAACATTCTATTAACTCTTAACGTCCTATACCTCTGTATCCTAAATTTGCCGAAAACACATAAATTGATAACCCTTTATTTAAATCTATTTTAAATATGTTTCAAAGTTCCCAATAGAAAGTAAATAAGCCATACCAGTCTTTGTGAGACTTACATCCGGGTACTGATACTTATTTCAACACTTCATCGTGTTCATGATGGTTAGAAGACTTTTTTTCACATGCATTATTTTAAGAAAAAAATATTTCCAAATGTCTGCTTTTGCCGATAACTTAAAATAATTTATTTCATAACAATACAATTTCTACTGCAAATGACAACATCACATTAACGAACAAAGTATTTCCAGAAAGACGGAGAAGTTTCATGACAATCTATCCAAAACTAAAGGCATTATAAACATTTACATAAAATAAAAAAAATGTTTTAGCCATTTATTTTTGTTGTAATTCCTTATAGAACTGAGCAGTGCCTTGCAGAGGTGAGGGGGTGGGCGGCGTGTCAGTGGCTCAGCCCATACAAAATTGGAGCAGCATCCAATCATATTCAAACTATCCCCATTTTCTCATGATATTTGTCAGTACTAGGACATATACTTAAGTCTTTAGGGCATACAATCAAGGTGTTGGCTCTGGACATCATCAAGGCATCAACAGACTTCTGTACGCCACTGAGACTGAAACTCTGAAAATTTTAAAATTTGAAAAATTGTTAAGAGTTAAACAATAAATATACAATTTTTTTGTTCTTTTTGTATGTTCTCCTGGTGAACTTTATTATCTTCTATCTATTCTACAGACATAAAATTGAGCCATTTCTATCACTGACGGTAAGATTAAAAGCCCATTTTCTATTTGCTATGTTAATTTATCTTCTCTTCAGGAGGTTAGACACAATGTTTCATATATCTTTCCCTCTAATGTCTAACAAGTGACAACCAAATAAAATATGTGGACGTTCATAAATTGTTGTCGTGTAATGCTTATCTACCCTATTTCGTGACTATATGGACTCTTCTAGACCCTATGCATAGAGAACCTTATGACCAAGTCCTGAAGCAGTCTCGGAACAGTCTTTCTGTAACATACTATTCTGTACTTCTGTAAATACACACTCTTGTAAATATACCACCGTGTTGTCTTATTTATTATCAGCCTGTCAAGGTCACAACACTGGCGAAGAGAACTCTGACTTATTAGGACACAACATAACCAGACTTGTGTTGCACACAACACTGGCAACAGAACGCAATTCACATGTAATGAATTTAAACTTTTCTGTCAAACGTTTGTAGTAGAGCATATCACAATCGCACTGTACCATACAAGAAGCAATGGTCGAGCAAAACGATTTGTGGATACGTTCAAAAGGGCACTTAATAAAGCGAAAAGACTATTCAAGAATTTTTGCAGATATATAAGATGTCTACAAATAACAATGTTCCATCTTCCATGATGCTAGCAGAAGCAATGTTTGCAAGGAAGATCAAAACAGTTTTTTGATAGATTATTGCCAACCCATACGAAACCTGGATGTGAAAAAAATGTCACAAAGGGACACTTCAAAGTTGAAGAATAAGTTTTCTTTTAGATGTTCAAAGCAGGAATAGTGGATAAACGGATTAGAAACATGATTTACATGGTAAAGGGACCCAAATTTACCAACAAAAGATAAATGTACAATATGAGGAAACGATATTCAGAGCTGTCAAGAATAATACTCCAGAAGACGAACTAATGGATATCGTGTTCGACACATTTGAGATACCAAACAAGCAAACAGTTTCTGAACAAGGAAGATCAAAAAGAAAATGTAAGATTACGGACTTAATTGTAATAAACCCTAAAATGAAAAAGTATTGACTCCATAAGGAGTAAGTCTAAAAAGAGTGTGTTATGTTTTGATGGTGATCCACCATATTTCGTGACTATATAGACTCTTCTAGACACTATGTATAGAGGAGCTTACGACGAAGTCTCGAAACAGTCTTTCTGTAACATAGTATTATGTGCTTCTGCCATTATAATAATGGAAGCTATGGAAGAAGGGGTTCAGATCCCCTGGAAGGTCTTACCAAAACGGACAAAGGTGTACACACCCTTTTGAAGTGCAGGCAAGCATGCAGAACCAAACAAACTTGTTCCATTTTATTCCCGGCAATATATTGCAGTTCCCTCTTTTGGAGTTTGGTCATCCAAGCATCTTCATCGATATCAGCATTATTTAGGTTGAGGCAAGTTGGAAGTGGTAGCTTTTTTTCTTCAGATCCAGCTTTACTCAAAACAAATAATTAATGCAGACCTTTTGTTTTCTTCTCTAAGTCCTAGGCAATATGCACTAATCAAGATCAGATTCAAATCACTTCTCACTTTGGGTTCATAGCAATAAAAAAAACCCTACTATTTGCTTGCACTAATCGACTGAGCAGAATAAATATGTAGCTTTAATATGGTAAACACATGAGTGCAATACATGAAGAGGAGGAAAACGGGTTGACTGGTTGAATAGGTGATGAAGAAGGAGGAGAAGAAGGAGGAGGAGGAGACATTTTCGTTCTTTCCTTTGAAGTCGAAGTAACAAATTTGTTAGCATCAAAGGATTTTGTCGTTTTGTAATTTTGTAAAAAACAAAATGGCCATTTTTTAGATTTTTGTTTTAAACTTCAAACTTGTCTGTGCCGTAGTGGTAGAGTTTGCTGATGAGATGCAAGATTCATGTTTGTGACAAGTCATGTCAAATCTGGGAAAGATTTGATGAGAAGAAGAAGATATAATGAAGAGAAAAGAGTTAAGAAGAAGAAAAATAAAGGAGAAATAATGAAGAAAAAAGGGTTAAAAAGAAGAAAAGGAAGGAGTAGAAAAAGAAAAAGGGAGAAATAGTCAAGAATAAGAAATAAGCGAAGAAGAGGGGGGAATGATAAAGGAGAAGAAAAGAACTTAAAAGAAGAAGAAATACAAAGAAGCGAAGAATGGAAATAATGAAGAAGAAGAAAATGAAAATGAAGAAGAAGAAGAAAAAAAGAAGGAGAAATAATGAAGAAGACGAAAAAGTAAAGATAGATGATTAAGAAGAAAGAAGGAGATATAATGAAGAAAAAGAAAAGAAAGAGTTAAAAAGAAATAAAATGAAGAAGGAGCAAAGAAGAAGGGGAAATAATGAAGAAGAAAAAGAACTTGGAAGAAGAATTAAAAAAGAAGAAGAAAAATTAAATAGAAGTAACATTGAGAAAGAAGAAATAATAAAGAATTTAGAAGAAAGCTAATAGGAATGAATGAGTGGAAAAAATAAAAATAAATAATAAAATAATATCTCAATGAGAATAAATATCCGATATAAAGTCGTTGAATTAAATAAAGTCTCAATGAGAATAAATGAGACAATTGAATGCTTCAGGGATAATAATCACAATTCATATTAATCACCTTTTGTTTTCTTTTTCTTAAGCAAACGTAGTATTGTCTTTCTATATAATATATCAGGACAAATAAAGTTGGAAACCATTTTCCTTTTTTTTTAGGTAAAAGTAGATTTCAGTATAAACAATAAACATGAAAAAAGCTGAAGAGTAAAGGTGAGGTTGAACTCGTTCACACACAAGCGTCAAGGACCAATCAGAGGTAGAAATTGGGAATCGGATAAGGAAAGAACTTTTATGAATATTAGAAGTAAGTTTCAAATACAGAGTGATTTCTTATGATGAAAGTTTTAGCATTTCTGTCAAGAATTTATGACTTCTTGGCTGGATTCTAGTGGCCGAACACTGTTGTGAGGCTTGCATCAAATCACACTCATTGCATGGGCAGCCGGTCACTGGACACGTTTCACTTCTATACATTATCACACTGCATACGCATGCCTAATAGATTCTTCCCGTAGTCGACAGTTTAACGCTTTGCTGGTTAGTAATGGCAGAAGTTTCTTGAACTTACTCTATCCACTCCCAATTCTTGCAATCACACTAGCACCTGGTCTACCCTGTGCTCAAATGGTATCATCAAGGTAACAAAGATTCTCAACAACCTTCTTCGTCCATCTCATTCAAGTAAAGATCTTTTCAGATGGAATATTTGGCATCAAATTAAAAATAATCAGGATTCATATTATTGTAGTACATCAATAATAAAAACAGTAAAATTTTTAATTCTAGCCTTTATATACAAGCAGAAAAAATAAGCTGCTATCCCGGAAGCTCGTAGTCTGACTGTAACCTTTATCAGAGTAGAAAACTTCTCACACCTGTTGGTATCTTATATCGCTAGTTTGTAATGTTTGACCAATTTTTTGACCCCAGCAGATTATCTGGACGATGGCTCTTCATGTAGGCAGCTGGAGTGAAGTTGATTTGATGACACATAGCAAGTTGTTGCTCAGTGGATAGTGACGTCTCTTTCTCTTCTTTCCTATTGTTGGTAAGCTGCCATCATAGTTGTTGTAATGGAATAACCTACACTCCCTTTTTCCTATATGGACTTACTATATATGGAGTGAGTTAAAGCAAAATAAATTGTTTTGGACTATTAAAATAATTTCCAACGCTATTGATAATGTGTAGCATTCATTTAGTTTTTAATATCACTTATGCTTGAATTCATGTTTTGAAACATGATGTAAATCATAAATCTATGACATCATGCAAAAGCTATAATTATTTTGTTAAGGTAATGTTTTAAGCTCAATTCATAAGAAATCTTAGTTTGTAGAACGTCAGACTGAAGATCTCAAGGTTTCGATTTCGACTTCCGGTCATGGGATCCACTTTATTTATTAACAAGTTAAAGATAAAAACACCAACAACATTGTAGCTCAATGGTTCATGTTATTTCATGCTTTATTATTTGACAGACTAATTACACATTACGTAAATTCGCATGCTCACTACCCCCCTCCCCCGCGGAGGGGGGAGGGTAACAAAAATGTAGGCTTCCTATCGCCTGCTCCCGCGGGAGGGAGCAACGAAGATAGATCTTCGTAACAAAAGGTGACTGAATACTTTAACTTCACCGGTCAGAGAGAAAGAACTTTCTCTCTTCTTCACAACGTTTCATTTTGGACTTCCTGTCAGTGACGTTATATCCTGACACGCTCTAAAACTACTTTTTTAAAAATTTCTAATGGAATTTTCCATAATATATATATATATATATATACTTATTTGTAAAATAATATATTAAGTATATAGTTTTGTACTGGTACTTGTGTAGAGCTTAATAGTAGTATAAAATATACTTATACCTAGTGAGCTACACCGAAACGTTTGTGTTTCATTCTTGAAAGAAATCATCAGGATAAAAGAATGGATTTTTTTTAAAAATGGAAATCGCTCCAAACAAAGCATGAAGCCACTTGATGTTAGGGGTTAGAGAACATACTACTTCAAGGTAAAAAAATTAGCAAACGATAAGTCTTATATAGATAGATTCCGACACAGAAAACAGCAATTCTTCCCCCTTTGTCAGAAACATCGACCCTGAAATGTGAGGACTACATGACAAAATAAGGGAAACGACAGTTACAGGGTTGCCGAAAATAAACCCAGGGTCTACATTCTACTCTCCTAAAAGATTCTACGTTCTAAGATCCTTTGTAGAGAAGTGCCTACTCCAACCTCCAACGAATTAGAGTTCTCGATTTTATGGCCCCCATTTTCTATCACATTCTCTATGCATTTCCATCAACCAATGAATTTTCGATTCAATTTGTTTAAAACAGTTTTGGATGTTCTTCACTTCTAAGTGGGTCAAACAAACAAAAGATGACTTTGCCAGCTGTACCACCTCATAGATGCGATCACATGCTCCTCTTTTTAACTTATATATAAAATTAAGTTAGTCGAACCTTCAATGTAAGACCCAAATAGCAATACATCTGACAAATCGATATTTGATCCTTACTACTCTTTCTTTCCTTTTTCTTCTTCCACTATGTTATTAGCACAGAAATGATTTGCTTTGCTCTAGTTTCTTTCTGCTGGCTAGGATTAATGTTAAAGTGGAGACATTTTTTATTTGTTGACCTAAACAGAAGTGGGAGCTTAAGCCTTTCATAAAAACTAAACTTCACTATTTCTCTACCTACTTTGGCTATCTGATAACCTATTACATGTGTTTAGAATAAACTATTTCTTCCTTCCTATAATACTAGATAACACATTTTTCCTTACGCTGTTTTTTCCATTAGATACCACCAGAGGCAGATTATTTTGAATGATGTTTTGAAAAGGAAATTTGATTACTTATGATAACGGTTTATGGCACATCTTTACTGATATTGGATTTGAAGACAACCATATTGTAGTCTGCAGAGAAGCAGTCCCATGATAATGTGTTCCAGATATATGAAGTTCTTGAAAATCATGTTTGATGTTAGGCACACAGATACAGAAAAGAAAGTTCTTTGCAGTTGTGGTAGAAGATGAGTTCTCATTTGTCACGTTAATATGACATAAATAGGTTAGGGTTAGGGTTAGGACAATTTTGTCCATTTATATTTACATTTTGTGATTTGAAACATAAGGAACAGAAGAGCCATATTTTTTTATAACTTTATAAAAAGGCAGGGGTTAAAAATAACCGTTCAACTCTTTTCATTTACAAACTACAAAATGGAAATGAATATGACCAAACGGTTCTATTTATGTAAAAATTGAGAAAAATGTACATTTCTTAAAAAGATTTTTTTTTACTTTTATCCACTCCAAGCAAAGCATATTACTAGTGAGGCGTAAGGGTAAAGGCCAGCTTTATAGAGAAGCAATCTGGTTGGGGAGTTAGGCAGCTAGACGTTTGTCAACATTACATTTAAATTTCTGCATGATGGTACTGTCAGAGAAACAGGGAGCAGGAAGGGAATTTTAAAGGTAAGCAGTCTAAGGAAAAAAACTATCAGAGTAGAAAATATTCCGGTATATTGAGATCTCTGCAGTGAAGGGGTGGGTTTTATAAGGTAATCGAATATAGGGGTATTTTTGTTTAGGGTGTACAAGTGCAGTATGTTCTCGGAGCACATCCCATGGAAGTACTTATATAACAAATACAGGGATGCAACTCTGCTGCAATGCGACAGGGCTTGGCAGATCGTGCGGAACCTATTAGCATAGAGATTCTTTTTGCACCCTGTCCAAGAGGGAGAGACTAGTGGTTGGTGCACTAGCTCAGATAAGACAACAATACTATGTGCACGGTGAATGATGGCTTTGTAGAGATATAGGATACTGGCAGGTGTGATAAATTTTCTAGCCAGACTAAGAGCTTCCCAGATGACCGGTTAATATTTTGCTTGTATATAAAGGCTAGAATTTGCATTTTTACTGTTTTATCATTGATGCACTAAAATGTTATGAATCCTGACTTTTTTAATTTGATGGCAAATATTCCAGCTGAAAAAATCTTTACTCGAATAAGATTGCGAAGAAGGTTGTTGGGAAGTTTTGTTACCTTGGTGATATCATTGGAGCACAGGGTGGAGCAGGTGCTAGTGTGATTGCAAGAGTTAGGAGTGGATGGAATAAGTTCAGAGAAATTCTGTCATTACTAATCAGCAGAGCGTTACCAATGTTGACCAAGAGAAGAGTCTATCAGGTAGTGTGATGCTGTATGGAAAGTAAACATGGCCAGTGATGGTTTGAGACATGCTGCATAGGGAGAAATGATATGAGAATGATACAATGGATGTGTAACGTGAGTCTTAAATACAAGCTTAGTTCTGATGACCTCAGAGGAAGATTACATCTGGACAGTATAGAGAAATGTATGCAGGACAGGAGACTTCGATGGTATGGCCACATTGAAAGAACAGATGAGAGTTCTTGTGCTAGAGATGTAGAACAGTTTAAATAGCAGGGTCAGTTGGTGGTGAAAGGCAAAGGAAAACATAGGAGGAAGTGATAAAGATTGACTTCAGAGAAAGAGAGATAGAGAAAGATCTGGGCAAAGATAGGTTAGTTTAGAAGTCAATTTCTAAAAGCCATCCAAAACATGGCAGCATATACAATGGAGGTTACACCGATCATGATGATGATGATGATGAACATTTTTTTAAATATGATATTTAAAAAGCCCGGGCAATGCCGGGTAAGGACAGCTAGTTTTTTATTTTATTCCTATTCATATAAAGGAACTATTTAAAAAAAAATCTGCTTATCAGAATTTAATTTCGAATCAAATGCATGAGGTAGACAAAAGATCGTTTTTTGATGTGGGGAAATCCAACTCCCTAAAATGGGGAAATCTGGACTAGGGCAAAAATAAGAATTGCTTCAAGCTAGAATGATTTCTCAAAAACAGATACTACATTTTTCTCCGACCTAAATGTAAATGACTTCGGTTTTGTCAAAAGTTAAAGATTATAGTTTTGCTTTAATGCAACTATCAAGCTACATCTCCCTTTTCTCACTGCCCTCTGAACATTTCTACCGTTCATTTTGGGAATGAATATCTCTAAGAGATTAATCAGTTTTCAAAAGCTTATGATCATTTCCTCGCCTCCTGTTGTTAGCAGATGTGATTAAATCAACCAAATTTAGAAACGGTTTCTCAGAGATAAGCAATGCACATTATGGATTCAGGTTACATCTCAAGAAAGATGAACAATCACAATAACAGACTGAATGTTATGATACAACAAAGAAAAAAAAAACTCATCCAATGAATTAATCTTATTTTTACACCTGATTCCACAATATTTTATCAAATGAGTTATTGTATTATTGGATAACCAATTCATTCATTGCAGATTTGAATCACAGCGCCATTTTATTCTATAAGATAAATATAATTCTATCATGTATATCATATATATTAGTAGAAGAATACACGTCTCAGGCTCGGTAAAATTAATCCCCTGAACAGAACAGTTTTGCACCACTTATATGCCTCCTTATGA
Organism: Sepiola atlantica; assembly: GCA_963556195.1. NCBI lineage: Eukaryota > Metazoa > Mollusca > Cephalopoda > Sepiida > Sepiolidae > Sepiola > Sepiola atlantica. The sequence continues at coordinate 135,114,280 of OY744523.1, forward strand.
AAATCATCTTTGGCCTTTTGGCTAAGATGAAAGTGTAGTATCTGTTCCGGTGGATACTGCACCCCATAGACTGGTATTGGCTTGGCCTTCGGGGCTTGATTTATGCTGGTCTATGGGACAGTCCTGTGCAGTTCTAGGAGGTCCACCCTCCCAGGCTTTGCCTCCTCTCTTTGGGGAGGAGTAAGTTTATTGCTTACTGCCTGAGGCGCCCCTACTGAGAATACCGACGGGGCTTCCCAGGCAATTTTTTAAATGGCCAGAGTGCTCACCTCTCGGGCGCTGGCTTTCTAATCCCACTTTCCCGACCTTGTGTCACATCTTACCTTGTGGGGGTAGATAAATTAGATATGCCTCCTTATGAAGAGTAAAATCAAGATATAATGCTACTAAACCTTATATCTAGAATTCTTATTCTAAATTTGATAAAAATCCATTATATGATTCGGATTCTAAAAAATATCTCAAATTTAAGTCTTAAGCTGATTTAAGTCTTAAGAAGAAATTGAAATTTAGTGAGTCTTGCTTAATTGATGTCCAATAGCTATGGATCAAATTCGCTGCAAATCTGGTACTTTTGAATTTTCAAATTGGAGGATAGGCCCATATTATGCCGCCTAAAAGCCTTAATATATTTTAATAGACTCCAAAGAAACTGAAATTTGGGGAATATTTATTTAATTGATGTTTAATACATATTGCTAAAATTTCACAAAATTAGAGGTATTATGTTTCGGAATTTTTGAGATGAGGGTTGACAATTTGTAGAATTTGGAATATTCGGACTACTGTTCTCATCTTGGGTGTTTTTATCACAACGTTTCGGCCGATGTAACTTCCGACCTTCTTTAGGTGTACTTTGTCGAACTAGGGAATCTTTCTGTCGAACTCGGGAATCTGGACGGAATTTCGAACGGAACCCTTTATTAAATCCACAGTGGTAGCATGCTCTCGTTCCATCTGCCATGACTGGGAAGAAGTCTTCAGTAATCCGCAATTCTTCGTATCGCCCGCACTGAGGATTGAGCCTTCAACCTTCAGATGACTGTCACTTCTTAGGACCCGTGGTGCAGTGGATATAGTACTAAGTACAATTCAGTTCTAAGTGACAGTCATCTGAATATGAACGGCAATGATGAAAACAGCTGAAATATAAAGGAAAGTCTTTGAATGCATAAACCAACCCACATAAATGAAAAAAGAGGTGTGGTGGCATCAG
>OY744523.1:135117995-135495495 GCA_963556195.1 Sepiola atlantica
ATTACACTCATCCTTCCTTTCTCTTATATATATATATATATATATATATATATATATATATATATATATATATATACACACGCTGATTTTTTCTTTTGTTATTGTTTTTTACTGCCGATAGTACACGGGTACATGAAAAACTTAATTTATAAATTAATTTATTAAAAATAATCTATATATACAAAAATTGATGACACGTCTGATCAAGGACGAATGAATGCAGTCCTCTTCAAATTCTTTAAAAAACGGTCAGGGAAGCGACAAATTGTACACGCACCAGTAAACACCGGTGCACTATCGCCAGTAAAAAACAATAACAAAACAAAAAAAATCAGCGTAACATTATAGGCGATAAAAAGTCGTGCATAAAATGTGGCGGGTTATTCTGGTCTAGGGGTAACATCCTAGACTATGAATATTTACATCAGGGGTTCGATCCCTGCCCAGATAGTTATGCTGATGACAGCTCATAGCCAGAAACACGTGTCCATGTCTTCCTTTTATGCACGCAAAAATTAATTTACAAGTCAATTAATTAAACTCTCTCTCTCTCTCTCTCTCTCTATATATATATATATATATATATATATGCATATGCTCCTTATTTTTAGATTGAGTTCTTTGCTCTTTAATGAATAGATTTCTCAGGGTACCAATAGCATAGTAAAATATATGTAAACAAAGAGAGTACATATGGTGCTAGTATTTCGTTTATTGTTAGTAGCAGGTTATTTGGTACAATGAATTAGATACTTGAATGATTGATGTGATAAGCCGGTCAGGTTTCGAATCCTGGCATCGATACACTTGCTACGTCTAACCACACGGATAAGACGTAGACGAAGGAACATCAATCTGTGATAACAGGGTGATTCTGTAACCGATTCGAATCTTGCAACCGTCTGAGATTGTCATTTCCTACACTGATGAGAGCGAAAGCTTGAAACGTCGGCGTACGTAGGTAAAAATAATTTAATATTAACTTAAAATTAATATTGTTATTAGCCCCTTTAAAAGATTGAAGTTGAGCCCTGTTCGGGGAAGTTAAAAATACACTGCCACTTAGCTATATGGCATGTTCCAACAACGTTCGTCGAACACTCTTGACAGCCTTTTTATATGTGCCTACTTTGCATAAATAGAACTGAAATTTCCTTTCTTCTTCATGGCCGTTTGGTTACGATACTTGCTTGCGGAGTCTAGTATGATTTTGTAACTGGGTTCGAATCTTGCGACCGTCTGAGATTATCATTCCCTACACTGATAAGAGTGAAAGCCTGAAGGTAAAATTAATTCAATATTTACTTAAAATTAATATATATATATATATATATATATATATGTGGGGGATGCTAACGCATTCTATTCCTCTTAAATATTGAAGAAAAAACGAGCAAGAAAACGTCAACATTCAACACAAATGAAGGGCAAATAAAATATCCAATATTCAAACATTTATATTAACAAAAACAATTTATTTTGCATTTTTTCACATAAAAATTATATTCCATATTTTGCGAAAGTCTTTTAGCGTCTTTTGGATAAATGTCTCTTTGACGGCTTGAAAGAAATAGTGTTTTTTTGTTATTTAAAGCAATGTCTCTTTAAATAAGTTTTGTATGAAGAAAGACGCACGTGTGTGTGTGTGTGTGCGCGTGTGTAATTGAAAAGAGAGAAAGAAAATGCCAAGCTTACTATGAGTGTCCAGCAGTTAGGAAGGGGGAGAAGAAATGATTTGACGCGACAGGTAGTCGTCGCATCGTCCTGTCTGAAGAAATTCTGGAGGCAAGAGACCGGATCCGTCGTAAACGACGTTTATATATGTCCTAATCAGCAGGGGCAGTGACCGGAAACATATGATCCCTATTTTGGCGTTTTCTGCGGGGTGTTGAAAAACGCCTGTCGACTGCTGTTGAAAGGTGAATTCCATAAAACCCCCCTCAGATTGAAAAATATTGAAAGAAAAAATTTTTTTCAATATGTAACATATTGTTTCAAGTTGGCAGGCCAATTTACTCTCCTGCCGGATTTTGTCCTTAGCTTCGGTGTAGGTGGTGTGCTGCTTATGGTAGTATCTTGTTCGCACACGTCAGTGTCTTGTGAAGGTGTGAGGTGTTCCGACAAGCTATTTTTCGATAGATCCAAATATGCCGGTTTTAACCTGTCTATGGCAACGGTATCTTGTTTTCCATTTTTCATAATAGTGAAATACTTTGATTTCCTCTCGACTACTTTGAAAGGTCCTGAATATGTAGTACAAAGAGGTTTTTTTTACTGCATCTATGCGTACAAAAACATATTCACAGTTGTTGAGGTCTTTTGGGATGTAAATTTCTTTTGTCTGTGTCCTTGTAGGTGTAAAAACCAAATCATTCATCCTTTGCTTAAAATTTTGAACAAAGTTTGTAGTTGGTTGAAAATGATTTGTTTTCTCACAAAATTGGCCAGGCAATGTCAGTGTGGTCCCAAAAACCATTTCGGATGATGTGCACCCTAAATCTTGTTTCAACACATTTCTGATGGACAACAAAACCAAAGGGATGTTTTCTAACCATGTTCCGGAATCGTTATTTGCTGTCAGAGCTGCTTTCAGTTGTCTATGGAAACGCTCGACCATTCCCTTCGCATAAGGATGATAAGCCGTAGTGGTTATGTGTTTCACTCCCAAAAGTTTTGTGAACTCCTCGAAAAGTGTTGATTGAAATTGTGCGCCGCGATCTGTTGTTATTACGGATGGACAACCAAAATTAGCTATCCAATCCTGCAATATTGCTTTCGCGACGGAATGTGCAGATGTATCACGCAAAGGAGTTACGACAGGCCATCTGGTAAATCTGTCGATTATTGTCAGTAGATATTGGTGGCCCTTTGCTTCTGGTAGTGGTCCAACTATGTCGATGTGTAAGTTGGTGAATCTACCATCTGGGTGAATAAATTGTCCAGGAGGAGATTTTGTATGTCTGTCTACCTTGCTAGTTTGGCATTTTAAACATATTTTAGTCCAGTCAGTTATGTCTCTATGCATTTTAGGCCATACAAAACGATCACTAATTAATTTCCTTGTAGCTCGTCTGCCTGGGTGTGACAAGTTGTGAAAATGTTGGAAAACTTTTTGTCTTAGTGAAGGTGGTATGTATGGTCTGGAATAGCCTGTGCTCGTGTCGCATAGAAATGTTTCGATCCGAAAGGGACTGGTTGTGCCTTTAATTTTAAGGAAGTGTTCTTTTTTACTTCGTCTAATGTCACATCATTTCGCTGTTCTACTGCGATTAGATCGAAGTTGAGTGTTTCCGAATTTATGGCATGAATAGTGGAACGTGACAAAGTATCTGCTACAATGTTATCTGTACCCTTGATGTATTGGATATCCGATGTAAATTGGGCTATATAGTCCAGTTGTCGGGTATCTCGTGGTGTATATCTTTCCATGCTTGTGTGTAAGGCGTATGTGAGGGGTTTGTGATCTGTGAAAACTGTAAAGTCTCGACCCTCGAGAAGATGCTGAAAATGTTTGATCGAGAGATAGATTGCAAGTAATTCCCTGGAGAAAGCGCTGTATTTTTGCTGTGCGTTATTCAATTTCACAGAAAAGAAAGAGATTGGTCTTTCTGTACCGTTTTGAGACTGGTGTAGAACTGATCCAATCGAATCTGAAGAAGCGTCCGTAGTCAGTGTGAGTAGTGAATTATCCTCATCACGGATGTAGGAAAGCTTTGTGAAATCTGCTAGTGCTTTCTTCGAGTTTTTAAATGCGATCAATGCTTCCCCTTCTACTGCAATTGTTGCATTTTTCTTTTTTTGTTTGCACAGTAAATTTGTGAGTGGGGTTAATATCTTTGCACAACCTGGAATAAATCTGCGGTAATAATTGATAAGACCGAGGTATCTTCTCAGTTGTCGTAATGTTGTTGGTTGTGGAAACTGCTGTATCGCTCCCACTTTTTCTGGTATGGGCGCAATACCTTGCTCATCGACTACATGACCCAAGAATGTCAGTTGAGGAACTGTAAAAACACATTTGTTCACGTTGATTTTTAAACCAAAATGTGCCAGTCTCTCAAAAACCTGTTCTAGGTGTTCGTGATGTTCCTGCATACTTCGACTACCGATGAGAACATCATCGATGTATGCAAAGGCAAATGGTAATCCTCTCAAAACTTCGTCTATTAGTCTCTGGAAACTTTGAGCTGCGTTACGTAATCCAAAAGGCATTCTTGTGAATTTGTATAAGCCGAAAGGAGTAGTGATTGCTGTTTTTTCTATGTCTTCTTCCGCCACTGGAATCTGATAGTATGCTTTGACCAAATCAAGTTTGGTAAAAATTTTAGTTCCCTGCAGACCTATGGCAAAATCGTGGATGTGTGGAATAGGATATCTGTCAGGAATTGTTTTAGCATTGAGGTGTCGAAAATCTCCACAAGGCCGCCAAGCCCCTGAATCTGGTTTTGGAACCATGTGTAGTGGCGAAGAGTATGGGCTACTTGATGGGCGGATGATTCCTAACTTTAGCATGTGTTGAAATTCGTCTTTTGCTATTTTGCACTTATCCAGGCGTAGTCTGCGTGGAGATGCATGAGTTGGTGGTCCGGTAGTCTTAATGTGGTGTTTAGCAGAATGGCGAATTTCATCCGTGTGCTTCAAAGGAGTCATTATGGATGGAAATTTTTAAAACAATTCCTGTAAATCACTGTTAGTTGATAAAGTACAGCTGATTCCTGTCGATTTGTACACTGATGTTATTCCTTTCATCGACAACTGTGTTTCATTGTCGATGAGACAGTGTGTATACATGTTTACCGATAGACGAAAATGAGATAAAAAGTCTGCCCCGAGAATGGGTGTTTTTACTTGGGCTCGTGTAAAAATCCATGAAAAAGGTCGTCGCAGTCCCAAATTTAATGTTAGTGATGTCTCACCGAAGGTTTGGATTTTTGATCCGTTTGCTGCTTGTAACGTGTATTCTGATGGTGTAGACTTGCTGTTGGGTTCTGGTGGTATTACACTTATTTGTGCACCTGTGTCGACTAAAAAATGATATCCGGTATTGCTATCCCGGATGTAAAATAGACGACTAATTTGTTTGATTCCAGCAGTTAATGTCGTCTTTAATCGCTGCTGGAGCGTCCGTTTCCCGCCTGAGTCTGGTCAACATTGAAATTGCATGGTTTTATGCATTTCCTCGCCTTTTTTCCAAAATTGAGATGATACCAGCAGGTATCATGCGTTTGTTCCCATCTGGAGGAGGAATTTGACCGGCTCCTGCGATTCCTATGTGGAGAATAGGAATTGTCTCTGAAACGTCTCCGAGGTCGGTAAAATTGTTCTTGGTTGTTAAGGAGACTCTGGACCTTGAGTGTTAATTCTGACATGTTTTTTTCAAGCCTGGCTACAATGTCAGGTGTGTCTGTTTTTAGTGTCGGCACTGAAGACGCATACACGTTCTTTTCTGGGTTGTTACTTTCGTGTATTTTGTCAGCTACTTCTGCAAGTTTCTCCAAATTCAAGTCGTCCGGTAGTGATGCCAAAATTTGTGTAGTGTGGGCCTGGAGCTTGTCTGTCCATAACTTTTTTAGAACAGTGTCGGACATTGTATTTGATCTCAACAATGTGTGCATTTTTCTTAAAAGTTGAGATGGTTTCATGTCTCCTAAATTCAGGTTGTTGAAAAGGTCGTGGAGTCGCCTTTCGTTCGATTTGCCTGTTCGTCTTATTATGGCTTCCTTCAAAATGTCGTATGGTTTTTCCTGCGGCATGTGGTCTAAAAGGTCTACAACTTCTGTAGCTACGTCTGCTGGTAGTTTTTCTACCACGTACACGTATTTTGAATTTTGCGAAATAATCTTTTTCGCCGTAAAAATTGCATTCAGCTGAGAAAACCACGTTTGTACGTTTGTAGGGTTGTATGTTGGCAAATTCACAGTCAGTGTACATTCTGTAGGGTCGCTAAAAGCCATTGTTGTTTGAATACTGGAATCTTATTAAATAAATGTTCAACGGGGTCACCAAATTGTGGGAGATGCTAACGCATTCTATTCCTCTTAAATATTGAAGAAAAAACGAGCAAGAAAACGTCAACATTCAACACAAATGAAGGGCAAATAAAATATCCAATATTCAAACATTTATATTAACAAAAACAATTTATTTTGCATTTTTTCACATAAAAATTATATTCCATATTTTGCGAAAGTCTTTTAGCGTCTTTTGGATAAATGTCTCTTTGACGGCTTGAAAGAAATAGTGTTTTTTTTGTTATTTAAAGCAATGTCTCTTTAAATAAGTTTTGTATGAAGAAAGACGCACGTGTGTGTGTGTGTGTGTGTGTGCGCGTGTGTAATTGAAAAGAGAGAAAGAAAATGCCAAGCTTACTATGAGTGTCCAGCAGTTAGGAAGGGGGAGAAGAAATGATTTGACGCGACAGGTAGTCGTCGCATCGTCCTGTCTGAAGAAATTCTGGAGGCAAGAGACCGGATCTGTCGTAAACGACGTTTATATATGTCCTAATCAGCAGGGGCAGTGACCGGAAACATATGATCCCTATTTTGGCGTTTTCTGCGGGGTGTTGAAAAACGCCTGTCGACTTCTGTTGAAAGGTGAATTCCATATATATATATATATATATATATATATATATATATATATATGAAAACATATTTCGTTAAATATTACAGATAACTTGTCTGCGTATTTTTCCTTGATCTTTTCTAGATGCCTGATAAGTTTTCGAGATTCAGGCTGGAACTAGTAGATGGATTTACAACACGCATTATTTACCCGAGTACTTTCGGTTCCTTCCGGAGCCATCTTCAGGAGATAGGTATTGAGTAAAGACCATGTATTTTTAAATATTGCATGATGGTTTGGGCAGGAGCCGTTAATAAAGTATAAGTATTAAAAGCATTTTAGGATCTTTTTACAGTTATCGAAATTAATTTTATTAATGGCTGGCTTTTTAATTTTTATAAGTGGGGCTTCTAATATCTGTAGTCTTAGTTTGTTACTTTCGCATTCTAAGTAGTCTGTTCGAGTACGACAAATTCATCTGCCAGTTCCAGGCTGAAACTCAAAAACCTCTCAGTTATCTAGAAAGGATCAAGGAAAAATATGCAGATACAAGTCATATGTAATATTTAACGAAATATTAATTTCAGAAAAAATACTGCCCAGGTATACATATTACTATTTCATATATATACTTATAAAATAATACATTACGCATATAGTTTTTGCTTCAGTATTTACTTCAACAATACATTAGTAGAAATTAGTAGTAGCATAAATATATACTTATGGCAAGTAAGCTACACAGAAACGTTTGTTTTTCATTCTCGAGACAAATCATCCAGCTAAATGCATACATTTACATTCTAGGATCGTTCCTAAAGTTATGCAGTGTACATCCCAACTTCCAACCAATTAATCCTTGATTTTATTACCTCCTCACTATTCGTCTAATTCATTCAATAACCCCTCCATTTGTTTAAAAAAGGGTTTTGGGGCTCTTAACTTCTAAGTGGGTCAAACAAACAAAGGATGATCTTAACAGGATGATTTCAGAGGCATTTCTTTATTAACTATCACCATTTTTAATATTTTCTGTTAGCCGGCTGCTGAATTCATGATTTTATCGGCTGTTGATTCCAGCTGGTCTCAAAGTTAACCGACGTTTAATTTTGTTTTAAAACGGGATGTTTAAATGACAGAAACTAATTGGGATAACTTTTCCAGCAAAAAATGAGATTATTTTCTTGTAATATTTTAAAACAAATATTTTAATTTTGGTTGTGGGTTTCTTGATTTACACCTTATAGCAAAATAGTTACTTTCTGCAGATGTTTAAGTGACTGCCTTAATACAATTTTGATATTCGTCAAATGTTGAATACTCTTGCAATAATCTCTTAATGTGAAACAGACAAGCATGAGCAATAACAGTTGTGATGGAGTGAGATGTCTCATCTAATTCAATCTGGTGATATCCGTGTTTTAAATTAATCTTACTAACTGAGGACCTCATCTTAAATTGTGAAATAGAAAAGAGGGAGAATAAGCTGTTTATCATGTAACGTTTTTTGAGATTTAAAAATAGAATAGTTGTTAAATTAACAACTCTCCTGCAGTGCATCACTGGTTCAAACTGTTTTCAAAGTTTTGAAATTGTTAAAACTTTTAAATTTAATTAGAAGTTACATTTAAAATAACTATACAGGGTGGCCCAAAGTTATAGTTATCATTTAATATTTGAAGTTTTTTAACTAGGTTATTCGAAAAACATTAAATAGGTTAAATATTTATTTGAAATAGTTTAATAACTGTAAACCTACTTTTGGGCCACCCTGTATGTATTACTATTCATATATAATTTCTCTCATAGAAATTTATTTTTCTTAGTGTTAGCAAAGTATGTGCGTGTGTGCATGTATTTTTGTGTGTGTTGGATGATGCTTTTACACACATACTCGTGAATTTACATTGATTGAATCATAAGTAAGATAGCTGACATATTTTGGGCCATTGACTGCGTTCATACCGTCTTTGACATCATTCTGGCAAACATGACTGTCTCGGTTGTGAGTAGGCCTTTTTTTGTTGAAATGAGGTATGGTCTTTTTAACTCCTAGAAGGTGCACCCTCCCAGGCATTACCTTCTCTCTTTGAGAAGAGGTTGGTTTATTGTCAATCGCTTGAGGCGGCTCTGTCATGGAAATGCATACGATGCTCTGGAGCTGTTTTTGCGGAGTCAGACCGGTGCTCTGGTTTTTCCTCACCTTCTGGCTTTGTGCCACATTTTTAGTAGTAGTAGTTGTAATACCGCCTACGATAAAATACATGTACGTCTGCTGTATTGTATCATGTATTATCACTTTTGCAATGTTCTCGTTTTATTATATGATATGCATATTTTTAAATATTATTTTTATTTATCTGTTTACCAACTTGATTGTGAATTTATTTCTGTCTACTCAAATGAAATTCTTTAGAGAATTTAGTTGCATTTTGATTAAAGATATTCAAAGATGTTCGTGAGTGTAAGGGAAAAAGAAATCTTCTTTAGAACGAAATGTTGACATACACAAGTTAAAAATATTTCTTTCTTTTGAAATTCATGAGAGACTTCCAAAAATTAAAAAAGTAAAATAAAGTAAAATTGTCATAACAAAATGCCAAACTGTTTGATTTGTTGTGACATCTTCTGCATTCCACCATTTTATATTTTGGTTTGTTTTGGTTTTGTTTTGCTAATTTCTTGTGTAAACAGATGCTTCCAAATTTATTATTTATTTTAGTTCATGAAACATCAGTAAAGTTCTTGAAATATAGGTCTTTTCAGATTTCGTATGGCAAAATTATTCAAAATATCTTCTTTTTACTAATAAGGAACAATTTATCAAGGTCAAAAGCCATTTGAGGATAAGGATTAATAAGATGTCTGGAGTGTCATCTCTGATAACGAAGAATATTATGAGAGGCTTGAAAATGATGAATGGAACGAACAAAGTTACTTATAGGGGCAGTTTATGAACAGTATTTGTTGAAATTGGACTTAAAGGCGATCATGTTGTAGTCTGCAGGAAAGCAGTCTCGTGGGATGTGTTCCACAAATTTGAAGTTTTTTGGAAAGAAATCTGATTTTTAAAAATTCTGTCTTCTTGTGCTAAGCACACGGAGAAAGAAAAGAAAGTTCTATGCAGTTGTGATAGCAAGGAAGATTTTTTCTGTGAATGCCTTACAAATAGGAACCAGATATTGGAGCTCAGTCGAGCACTTCACAGGGAAATAATAATAGAGTAGAGAAAGACTAGCAACGTCTCTTCTGTTAAAAACGGGCTGCAGAGAACAGAAGAGATCTCCTCCACTAGAGTGCGATGTCAATTTTGTAATCGGTCAAGGAAACAAAGAGTGGATTGAGCGGCACCTCTCAAACTGTGGCAGCAATATTCCATCTTAAAACGTATCTATATAAGTAGAGAATTCCAACTCTAAGCTTTTTAATCTTTGAATTTAAATGGTTGATAGTTATAGAAAGTTTACTTACACTTTTTTTTAATCTATAATTTCATGAACTTTGATATTCTCCTATTAGGAAAAAAATTGACTGTAAAGAAATATTCTAAGCGCAAAGGAAAACAATACAAATATGAAAACGATCTTGATACATTTTGAATAATCATAAAGAATTTAAATAAGATTTAAATGTAGATAAATTTAAATAATTCTTTTGTTTTTTCACTTAATTAATTTCTTGTAAGAGCTGCATATACCTCCCCTCCAAGGGAAGATTTAATATCTTGCAAGTCACAACCAAATAAAATACATGGGTTGTTATCAATACAATCACAAATCATAGAAGCACAAGTAAATCCTACCTTGTGTTGATCGTTCCTCCCATGACCGGGGTACCTGAAATTAATGTTTCTCAACAGCATGAGTAAACAAAGAAATCATCGAATTTGAAGAAAAGAACCCTTTATTGAGATGATGACGTTGCCTTCTCTTCTGCTAGCGGCGGTGAGGGGCATTGCAAGCTACAGATATTTGGGGACTTTTGGCCTCTTCGTTTATTGTCGATCTTAAGTCATTCTCTACCCATGTCGCTCACTCCAAGATTTTCAACCGACTGCCCACTCCACTTTTCACCCGCTCCCCTTTTAGCCATAGGATTTTGAAAGTTAACTTTAATCATTACAGTATCGTTTCATCATTAAATTATTGATTGAACTAAATTCTTATTAAAATATTACTAAAATCGATGGAAACTAGTTTTTTTTTGTTTAGAAACACCGAGCGAGCCAACCAAAAAGAAAGAAGGGAAAACTCTTGAATCTTGATTATCATATCAGAAGGCAGGCACATAGAGTGAGTGAAGATTTACGTGACGAATGCAGTCTTATTTTTAGATATGATACCAAAATGCACTCAGGTGGATTTTACGACCCTATTAAAAACATTTAATAGGGTTTTTTAAATTTTGTTTTATTTTACATTATTGTATTCGTGATTTCAATAAATATTAAAACACAAATAATAATTCAGTATGTGATTATTAAAGTTATGTTACACACACACACACACGTGAAGTTGTCTCAATGTTCCTATTTACTAGCTTCTCCACGAGGACAAAGTTAGACACAAGGTCAGTTTTTAATGTGGTAAAAATCCAGCTCCCCAAAACGGGTCACTCTGGATTGGAACAAAAACAAAAATTGCTTCAGTCTAAAAGGATTTCGTTTTCACTGACCTAGCACAGCAAAGATCAAGTGTAGTATCAGAACAGATACTATACTTTGCTCTTAGCCAAAAATGCCAAGTAGGGTGATTGATATAGATAATGGCACAATTCCATTTCAATTGTATGATGAAACAAAACAAGAACAAAAGTCAATGTACAGGAAATAAATTAATATCAATTTACAATTTAATTCGACCCAAATAGCATTTAAACTGACATATCAAACTTTTATCATGACGAGAGAATTTTAAGTTATATTATTCGCACTATAATAACATACTTCGCCACAGTTTGTTTAAATTATTAGGCAGTCCCACCCGAACAACTTGGAAGATGGAATCAGTTTTCAATTACGAATGAAAAAAATAAAAAACCGTCAAAAGAAATAATTCATATTTGTAATTGAAGAATGTATTCCTTAACACTAGAATTCTATCTCTTTTTTTTTGTATTGGTTTAAAAGATGCGCAAACAATTATGTTTTGAAATTTTTGAGATGGCGATTCATAATTTATATTATTTACATCATTTGGACTACTGTTCTCATCTGGGATGTCATTCTCACAACATTTCGGCTGATGTAACTTCCGACCTTTTCAGGTATGTTTTGTCAAACTCGGTACTCATGGTGCAATGGATATGAGTGCTGAGTAATGATCAGTTCTAAGTGACAATCTTCTGGGGGTTGAAAGTTCAATCCTCAACACGGGCGATACTAAAATTACGAATTACTTCAGACTTCTACACGGTCATGGCTGACAGATCAAGAGCAATATACAATCCGTGGATTAAATAAAGTGTTCCGGTCAAAATTTGGTACAGATTCTCGAAACGTTTTTGTCCGTCTGTTTTCATTTTGTTTTGTACTTGGTCTAAAATTATTATTACATTAATAAATACATTGCAAAATTTGTCTCATTTCGAAATATAAGAGATCTTAACTACTTTTAGAAATGATGAATATTGTATTCCCCCACAAATAAAGCTACTACCATTACCAAAAATCAAAACCTAAACCTTGAAATCTTCAGTCTAAGGTGCAACCGACTGAGCTATTTCGACTTTCTTTTTCTAAGAGAATGTTTTAAAACATTCCCTTAAAAAAATAATTATAACTTTGACGTGACGTCATAGATTTATGATTTACGTGATGTTTCAAAACATGAATTCAAGCATAACGCGATGATAAAAAATAAATAAATGAATTGTCAATAGCATTGAAAATTGGAAATTATTTTAATAATCTCAAACAATTTATTTTGCTTTGACTACATATTGTATGTAATTCTTTCTCAATTATATAATCATCCCAGTCTAGTAAAGGTGGGGAGCTAGCAATCCAAATAATATTATGTGCAAACAAATGAAAATAAAATGACTTCACTGCATCCCGAGCAGCGCCGGGTAAATGCAATTTTAATTAACAATTATGTTACAACAGGAAAATAGTCCCTTTTTATATTGCAGGTGAGTAGTAACAAATAGGAATGCAGCAAAGTGACACTTAATCCAAGTAAATAGTTCTGGTTAGCTACAGCAAGTATATTACAACAGGGATACAGGCTTACCGCACTAGTTACTAAATTTACAAAAAAGTAATTTTAGCTGTGTTAGTAATATTTTTATAAGAAAACTGAATTAAAAAATGTACGAATTCAAAAATATACGAATCCCAAAATGTACGAATCCCAAAATGTACGAATGCAAAAATGTACGTATTCAAAAATTTACGAATGCAAAAATGTACGAATTCAAAAATGTACGAATTCAAAAATGTACGAATTCAAAATGTACGAATTCAAAAATTTACGAATTCAAAAATTTACGAATTCAAAAATTTACGAATTCAAAAATGTACCAATTCAAAAATTTACGAATCAAAAAATGTACGAATTAAAAAATGTACGTATCCAAAAATGTACGAATTAAAAAATGTACGAATCAAAAAATGTACGAATTCAAAAATGTACGAATTCAAAAATGTACGAGTCAAAAATTTTACGAATCCAAAAATGTACGAATCCAAAAATGTACGAATTAAAAAATGTACGAATTGAAAAATGTACGAATCCAAAAATGTACGAATTCAAATATGTTCGAATTTAAAAAAATGTACGAATTCAAAAATGTACGAATTCAAAAATGTACGAGTCAAAAATTTTACGAATCCAAAAATATACGAATCCAAAAATGTACGAATTCAAAAATGTACGAATTCAAAAATGTACGAATCCAAAAATGTACGAATCCAAAAATGTACGAATTCAAATATGTTCGAATTAAAAAAAATGTACGAATCCAAAAATGTACGAATCCCGAAATGTACGAATCCAAAAATGTACGAATTCAAAAATGCACGAATTCAAAAATGTACGAGTCAAAAATTGTACCAATTCAAAAATGTACGAATCCAAAAATGTACGAAGTAAAAAATGTACGAATCCAAAAATGTACGAATTAAAAAATGTACGAATCCAAAAATGTACGAATTAAAAAATGTACGAATTCAAAAATGTACGAATCCAAAAATGTACGAATTCAAATATGTTCGAATTAAAAAAAATGTACGAATTAAAAAATGTACGAATCCAAAAATGTACGAATTAAAAAATGTACGAATCCAAAATTGTACGAATCCAAAAATGTACGATTTCAAATATGTTCGAATTAAAAAAAAATGTACGAATTCAAAAATGTACGAATTCAAAAATGTACGAGTCAAAAATTTTACGAATCCCAAAATATACGAATCCAAAGATGTACGAATTAAAAAATGTACGAATTCAAAAATGTACGAATCCAAAAATGTACGAATCCAAAAATGTACGAATTCAAATATGTTCGAATTAAAAAAAATGTACGAATCCAAAAATGTACGAATCCCGAAATGTACGAATCCAAAAATGTACGAATTCAAAAATGTACGAATTCAAAAATGTACGAGTCAAAAATTGTACGAATTCAAAAATGTACGAATCCAAAAATGTACGAATTCAAAAATGTACGAATCCAAAAATGTACGAATCCAAAAATGTATGAATTCAAATATGTTCGAATTAATAAAAATAAATGAATTCAAAAATGTACGAAAGACAATAAAATTACAACAATAATTTTTCTGCCATTTATACAAAATTAGCAGGGTTAGCCGGCGTTGTCCATGCATTATATAAAACTAATACTGGTGATAAATAAAACAAAGTATCTAATTGTTAACATTAGAAAGTTCAGCAAAAAATTCCTTTAACAATATATCTATCCCTTTGTTATTTATTTTTTTAAATTGTAGCAATCTAATTATTTTCAACATAATAAATATTTTCTCTTTTTTATCGTAACAATAATTGTCAGCTAAATATTTTTCAGATCAATAAAACGAATGTCACGTTTTGAAATGTATTTATTTAAGATTCTACTGCTTTTGGAACAATCACTTGATTTTGAAACAATTCATTTTAAAATGGGTAAAGTTGGATTTTTTTTTTATTTTAGCGATATCAGTTTAATCATCATCTTTGCTGATCGGACGATCTCATTTTTTAATGTATGATAACGTTACCTTGCATTTTGCCAGAAAGAACTGTCTGTCGGTTAATTAAAAAGAAATATTCGTATTTTATACGTAATACTAAACTGATTTTCACACCGATACATTCATAACCTTAAAAAAGAAAATTCCAATGAAATTACATGGGTCGGGAAACTACGTGTTACCCATAAAATCAATTATTGTTTTGGTTTTTGAAACAATAACAACTAATTAAAGAGACGTAAATAAGTTAGAGTAAAATAGGTTTCGACATTACTCTCAAACAACTTTTTTGTAGTTTTACTGAAAACATGGGTGTTTCTTTACTTTCGCTACGACATGTTAGGCCACTCTTAAAAAGAAAATGGCGAAAGAAATGTACAATTAAAATGTGTATTAGTATGTCGACTAGTAGGACCCGTGAACATTTCACAGTTGTATCGCTTATTTCTTGTATATTGCTGCCATGTTGAAAATGAGTATGTGACATATTTTCGTTCTATAGATGTATGGCGCGAACGTAGACTCCACAATATTGTTGTACCATCTTTGGACAAAACAGATACTACACGTTTAACCTAATCTGAAGGACAAGAAAAGGTAATTTTAGTTCAAGTTTATACATTTGACACAACAGCGATGAAATTGAAAAAATACTTTTTTTGCATTGCATCTTTGGCGATCTCATCATTTTAGAAGAGGGTGATAACGTACGTACGAACATGAAATTGCATTAGTATAATATTATATAGATATTTCTTAATTGTCGTAGACTTCCACTCTCTTTTCAACAAAACCTTGCTACGAAAATATTGAATCAGTATCTATACGTTTTCTTTGGTTTAAATATTCGTGTTTTGAAGTTTTGGCAGAACACATAAACAGACAAACAGACGAACAAGGTTCTGCTGGGGCATGGCGACTATACAATGCGACACAATCGAGTGTGTAAATATCTTCAGTGGGCAATCTGTAAAAAATTGAATATCCTGGAAACATATACCAGAAAGAACTGTTATAAATAAGTCATACATCATCCACTATGACTATGCAATTCCTACAGCTAAGAAAGATACCTATGAAAACGAAGCTGTTAAACATGACATAGTGATATGAAACAAGAGGGAGATTACGAACGCTAGTTGAAGTCAGCGTCCCTAATAATGCCGGCTTAAACAGAGCTGAGAGAGAGAGAGAGAGAGAGAGAGAGAGAAGATAACTTAATACTAAAGTCTTATGTACAATATGAAAAAAACTGGAATCTTAGGAAGATCTCAATCACTCCAGTAATCATAGAAGCTACAGGAATTATGAAAAAATTTTCAAAAACTATCTTGCGAATATATTCGGTGAACCGACTGCAAAAGAGATCCTAAAAATTGCACTTAAAGGGACAGTTAGAATCCTAAAAAGATCTCTCAGCTGCAGTCTCTGAAATAGCGGGTACATGTTTGACATCCTGTAGGATGCCCCATCGCCAGCAAAAACAAAATGATAAGAAAATTAAAAAACAACAAACGAATACCCTTTATTTATATAGCTTACAAATTTTTACAAATAAAAGAAAATTGGTGAAAAGATCCTATTGAAGAGATAAGAATAAAATGAAGATTGGTTCGAAAATGATAATTAGAACTCATTAATTCAATTCAGAGAGAAACAAGCAAATGGATAAATTTAGTAAGATGGCGTAAAGTTCAGTGTAACTGATTCGTTCTCAACGACTTTACGCATAGCACCTGTCTCGAGCAGACATGATTAATTACTTTTTAAGAAGATGAGTTCATATTAAATTCTATTTGTTTGTTCTAATACTATTCTCTAATTTGTCAAGAGAAAGGATGCAATGACTGAATGATCAGGTAGAGGTCAGCAATAATAGGAAACAGAAGATTTACTTTGGTTTGATCTGGTTGGTTTGATCTGGTTGGTTTGTTTAATGGCAAATCAACCATTTCAGGTTATTTAAAGCTGAAGAACAAAACCTGTAGTAAAAACAGCAGAAAAAAAATAATAAAATAAAATAATATTCCTCCAATTATGCTCCCATTCTTGGGTTGAGCTTTCCGGTAAGTGAAATCGCCAACTGCCACTAGCGTATGATGCAATGCTCTTTGTGCAAACAAATGAAGCTTCCGGTATTTGCCAATGTTTATCATTGTGAATTTGCAGCAGCCAGATGATTGCTAAGTGGTTAGAAGTGCCGACTCTCATCTAGACGGGCGAGTTTTGATCCCAGCTTGAGGCAGTTGATTATTTAACTGCACTGAAGAGTTGTGAAACAGTCTGTCTGTGGATGAATATATATATATATAATTAAATTCCCGAAACAGTTTTTCATGGTAAACAACTGATGATCCCTTAAATAATGTTAGAAGCAAACTAATATAATAACTGTAAAAATTAAATTGACTTACATGAGTGATTTTACACTGAACGACTTGGGACTTTAGGTTTGTTGTTTGTTTTTTTTTGTTTTTTTTTATTATTTATATATAGTTTTGATGGTTGAGAAACTTCCGAGACTATATATATATATATATATATATATATATATATATATATATATATATATATATATATTCTTGACAATCGCAAAAAGCGGAACGTCTATTGGTCAAATAAAAGAATTCTATATTCTTTAATAGACAGGAAAATAAAAATAAGCTTAATGACGATTTTTAAAAAATATGAATCTAATTTTTTTATAATTTAAAAATTAACAACAAACCTTGGTAAATTTGGAGCTTAACACCTTCAATTAAATTATCTACCCACTTAAAAAATGAGATTATACTTTTTAGGCGAATTAAAACTTAATAGGGCAGTTCACTGATATACTTTTTAACACTAACCCTAAGCCTGACTGTCAAGGTCGTACAACCACACGTAATCGCCTAAAAATTTGATTGGTGACGTGTCCATATACCAGTGGGCCTTGCACACTGCACCTTTAGGGCTCCAATCTACTCCGAGATCCCCAGGCAATTAGCCTGGGGCCGCAAGGATCTCAGTATCCATGGTGAACTACGGGGAGGTTTTGCCAGAGATGTTGGTGGAGGGGTTATATACCAGCAGGGAAGACTTATGCACTTTTCGTCCAAGAACTAGCTGGCGGATGAGTCTAAAATTGGTAGGTGGGAAGTATA
This sequence comes from Sepiola atlantica, assembly GCA_963556195.1. Classification (NCBI taxonomy): domain Eukaryota; kingdom Metazoa; phylum Mollusca; class Cephalopoda; order Sepiida; family Sepiolidae; genus Sepiola; species Sepiola atlantica. The sequence goes on from OY744523.1 coordinate 135,135,903, forward strand.
TGCAACCACATCTACACACAGCAACACCACTATACACATAACACACACCTGTTGCATATACCACCACACCACTGTGTGTGCCTGTAAATGTGGATACATTCATGTGAGCATGTTGGTTTGTTTGTGTGTTCATGTTTGCCTTTGTATGTTTGCATATCTGTGTTTGTTCGTTTATGTGTGTGCATGTATATGTTTACATGTGAGGGTGTGTTTGGGTGTTTGCATGTGTGGATGTATTCGTTCATGCGTGTTTGCATATACTTTTTTGTATGTGAGGGTGTGTTTAGGTATTTGCATGTGTGGACATGTTCATTCGTGTGTGTGTGCAGGTATATGTTCGTGTGTTCGTTTGTTTGTTTTGCATAACTTCTCAATGGGGACAATGGGTGTTGGATGGTTTATCCTTAGTGGTCCGGAGTCAACATTGTAATCATGGCTCATAGTTAGAACTCTCAATCGCACATGCAAAAAAGGAGGTAATGATAATTTAACAAACAATATATTATATTTGACTTAACTATCAGATCCATTTTCTTAACTAGGAGTTGCTCATAGCAATAGTCGCACGTTGTCTAAACGTCCTACCTATTCTGATTACATAACAATCCGTCCCCTTTAAGTTCTAAGCTGTAACTCATTCTTGAGCTATTTCAAGTACCTCATGTGACTAAACCGACCAATCCACTATCTGCTTTAAAACTGAGCCCAGTGGTTCATTCTGCCACTCAAACATAGACAGTTGCCAAATCTGCTGTGAAGGAGGTAGGCTCCCTTTATTGGGCTAGAAAACTCTTTACACCTGCCTGTATCCTATATCTCTATAAAGCCACCATTTGCCCATGCATGGAGTATTGTTACCATATCAGGGCTGGTGCACCAATCACTAGCACCTTCTCTCTTGGATAGGATGCAAAAAACAATTTCTTACTTAATAAGTCATGCACTGTCTGCCAAGCTCCAGCCCCTGTCACATCGTACGTTATATCCCTGTGCATGTTTAACAAGTCCTTCAACGAAATGTGCTCCGATAAACTTACGTCACTTGTTTCTCCATCGACTTAAATACTTGCAACCTAACTGACTAGCAGCAAAAATATCACCCTTTCACTGTAGAGATCTCTAGATATCAGAAGATATTCTACTTAGATACCTTCTTTCCTCAGATCTTTTGTCTTTGCAATTCCCGTCCTGTTTCCTGTTTCCTCGACTGTACCAACATGCAGAAATTTAAATGTAATGTGAACAACAAAAAACCCTCCTCACCTATGTTTCTCCCTATATTTCTGGCCCCTATCGCGTTTTAGTGACACTATGCCTTGTTTGGGGTGAACAAAAGGTAAAAAAATAAAAATAAAACTCACTAACCTTCTAAAAACATATTCCTGCTAACTGAAGTGTTATATTTGTTTGTACATATGCCGTCTTTGCATGTGTGAGTTTGTTTGTTTGTTTGTGTGTGTGTGTGTGCATTTTTGAATGTATGAGTGTGTTTGTTCGTTTATTTGTGCTTGTGTATATTTGTTTGTGTAGGAGTTGTTTTGTGTTTGTGTGGGTACGTTGATTTCCATGTGTGGCCATGTTGTCTGTGTGTGTACTGTATATGTATGTGCGTGTGTGTTTGCATGTGTAGATGTTTTCATTTGTGTGTTTGTGTGGGTGCGTTCGTTTCCATGTGTGGCGTATTTATTCGTTTGTGTGTGTGTACTGTGTATATGTATTCCTGTGTTTGCATGTATGAATCTTTTAGTTTGTTTATGTGAATGTGTTAATTTGTGCGTTTGTGTATATTTGCGTACGTAGATGTGTTTGGTCGTTTGTGCGTGTACGTCTTTGTATATTTGCCTGTGTGTGTGATTGCGTGTTGATAAGTTCATGTTTGTGTGTTTGTTCACCTCTCTCTCGCTCTTCACATATATGGAATGGTAAAAAATGATCCTGCAAATTTACATATCAGAAAGGAAACCATTTGCTATTAGAGGTCGCTAACGGAAGCAAAGCAGGATGGAGAAGGAATATTTCCTATTGTCTGAGGAATTTGAAATTTGATTTGATAAACGATTACTTTTCTTTGATAATTTACCATTTCCTTCTACTCTTGTGAAATTATTAGATGAAAACACCCAATAACAAAGAACGAGGTACTTTCAGAAATAATTATTCTTTAGATAAACATCTTCGGAACTTTTTTGATACTTTAGCTATCAACGAGTTTCCAATGATTTGCGTTAATTCTTCGAATGACGTCTGTGAAAATGAATTTTTTCGTTTGGTTTAGGACAACTGAGCCATAATACTTGACTTTTAAAACTTTCATTCAAGCCCCAAATAACTTTCTATTTTCTAGTTTGAATTTCCAATGGCTACAATGTTGTTGCAAAAGCTGAAGCCTTATAACTATTTTTGTCTTGTGTCTCAACAATAGTTGTAAGATCGAACTCGGTCTGTCAGGCAATACAACAGAAGCTTTTCCCCCCACAAGCTCTGCTAGACGAAACAGCAATTTCACATGACCCTAACCTGATTGGGGTATACAGCATCATCAACGGAATGTAAATCTACCTTTAGAGGAGTTTTTCACCCGAACACCTAGTCACATTCTCTTTTGCGCGATCACCCGCAGATGTACCATCGTCGCTTTCGTCTTAACAGAAGAAAGGCAGCATTCTCTGTCGGTGTTTATGCTCCCTTGAACTGCCTGACACAGAAGGACATGGTGATGTCTATCATATCCAGATTTAAAGTCGCATTATACAAAAATTTCGACGGTATATAGATGCAATATTTTCTAACTGTCTTTTAACATGGCTTGCTGCACTTTGCTATTTTTGGGCCAATAAAATTGCTGGATTGATTGATTAACCATCTATGCATGATGAAGAGCCACATCCTTCATGAGGTTAGCCTGTTAATATTCATGGGCATAGATAGAACGCGGTGGATATAGAGGGGTTAACCTTAAACAAAAATCGCTCTATTCTTCACACATAGTTGTAGTTCCTGTGCCGACCATCGACAAATGAATGCTTCAGCAGAGGAAACATCACCGCTTGACAATGAAAAGGTGCACTGCTCTAGTGAACAGAAAAAAAAAACATAAAGTGTACAGGTTATACTTATTCAGCCCTGAAGATGTCTTTTGCAAGTACTTCAGTATAACATTCATAACCACATGTGAAGACATAATAAAACAATCGACCCCTTGGCGGAATTTTTCTTCTCAAGCATGTGGCCAAGTTCTCCAGAGTATGCACAAAGAAAGATGGATAGATTTCTGGATTTTTTTTTATTTTCCGAACCTAATAATAATAAACTACTCATGTTCTGAATTGAAAAATCCATGGAATATTAAATGTCCGCATATTAATACAAAATTAAAAAAATACAGAATTATAATAGGACAGAATTGAATGCCATCTGTATATTCATAAGGTTTGGCCATTTATCACACTAACAGCAAGATTAAAACGCCCATATCATATTCACAATCGAACACCAATAGCTTTCTAATATACTGATCATATGTTGTAAAATTTACTAATTTGCATATTGATTTGCAAAAGAACATTTTATTATTTAACTATTCTTTCTGGTGTTTTCCGACCAATTTACTTCTGGGAGTTGCAATTTTTGGTTTCCTCAATTTTCCGGGGTCCCGTTCGTGTAAGCATATTTTTGATAGTTTAAATAGTGAAAGCATACAGACATTCTTGTACAATGTGAAGAAAATAATTAATTTTTGGCAAAATTCATTCTGCCACAAAAAGAAAAAATGGATTCTGGTCGTCCAAAAGCTACAAAAAAAAAATAGATGACCAACAAATAAAATGTGATGCTCCCAGAGACAGTAAGAAAATCCTTGCAAACAAGGCGAGAGAGTTCAAAAACTGAAGCTGGTCTCAAACACTCAAAGAACTATCACAAGAATGCTCAAGGGATATAGGATTATGTGCTAAAAATTCTTTTGTTATTTAAAGAAATGTCAAAGACAAATTCCATTTATCAGCAGAAAATTGTAACATTACAATTAGCTTTGACAATCTTTTGAAATAACACCCATATTTGGTATAATGTTTAGAGTACTTGCTATGTTTCAATCTTCGGTCGAAAACACTCATCATTATAAGGTGAGGATAAAGGTATGGTATGGTAGTTTTGTTTTACGGCATATCAACCCTTTTTGGGTTATTTAATGCCGAATCTGGTCATTATAGTAAAAGTTTTTATGCTTCAAGTTCTTTATATCTTCAAATGTTTAATCATCGTTTTTGGTTTGGTAGTTTTGTTTTACGGCATATCAACCCTTTTTGGGTTATTTAATGCCGAATCTGGTCATTATAGTAAAAGTTTTTATGCTTCAAGTTCTTTATATCTTCAAATGTTTAATCAGGGTTTTTGGTTTGGTAGTTTTGTTTTACGGCATATCAACCCTTTTTGGGTTATTTAATGCCAAATCTGGTCATTATAGTAAAAGTTTTTATGCTTCAAGTTCTAAAAATAAAATAAAAAAGGGGAGGGAGAAAGGGAGAGGGGCTGTTGTTTTTGTTTTTGGTTTTGTAGAACATAATTAAGTTTTACAAAAAAAAAAAAAAATAAATAAAAAAAAAAAAAACGTCAATGTAGGTGAATTTCGTCTCAGGGAGCCACAGGGCAGCCTGATCTGGTATCACCAGGAGGATAAAGGGTAAGTGGAGCAATCCTGCTAAAGGAGTGACATCCTCTTCCACATTGCTAATGAAAAGGGAGCCTTTGGGTCGCCCTCGACTATGCTCGATCACTTTACTTTCTAAGACAAAGTGGTTTGAGAGAATAATATGATCATCTGAATCAAGCGTTTGCCTTTGAGGGGATGCTCCTTGAACATTGTCTGAGAAGATCAAGTGAAAAGATTATTGCCAGAATGTCTGAAAACAAGGGTTAAACACGGAAATGTTTGAATAATGGTGTTGGAATAATGGTGCACTTGTCATCTGGAGTTTGTAAAGTAATTAGATATGACAAGCATATGAATGCTCAATAAGATATTATTATTCTTGAGACAGGAATTGCTACTAATTATTGCAAATCTGTTCTCTTCCATAAATCAAATTGATATCATCTTACAACAAGATAATAAACCTTTTCATAGTGATAAATTGACAAAATTACTATACTGTAAACGTATTACAAGTGAAGTTCTGGTCTAGATAAAGTCCGGATTAAAATTCAATTGGAAAACTATGTCTAATAATAAAACAAAAGTAGTTGTCTGACTAAAGGGTCAAAGTGACGAATGTAAATTGTGCCAATCTCGGATATTGAGTTAATACTGTTTTACAGACTTTGGCATCATTCATCTACTTATGTAGTCCAATATTATTTGGGTGAGGAGGCGGTATTGTCTAAGAATTATCTGAGTTATCTTCCTTAGATTGATATCCGAGTTATCTCTCTTAAATTTTTTCTGCCCAACATTAGAGAAAAGCGCTCTCTTGTCTAGAAGTTAAGAAAAATTAATTATAAGCATGTTAAAATGGACGTATTCAGGCCAGCTGCAATTCGTGCATAGTCTGTACGAAGCCTGACGCTTCATCCATCAGACCTCTTTTCTGGTAGCAGTCGACAAGACTCCCAGAAAATCACAACCAACACAAATATAAACCATATTTAATGTTCATGCATATGCTTTCTCTCCGACCTCGGAAACACATGTTTTTTTTTTATTGTATTGGGACATTAATGTATTCTTTTTTAGTAATTATACCTGAGGTTTTACCCTTTTGTGTATCATATTAAGTACAACCTTAAATGTTTCCTATCCTTCACTCTATTTCCATAATGAGACGTTTTCTTTATCCTTTTCTAAGTTTTTTCTTTCTTTTTAAAACTTTCTAGTTTGAAACGTTTTATTCTTTATTTCTTTTTTTAACTTCACAGATCGAGACGTTATTTTATATGATATTAAGTACCACCTTACATGTTTTGTATCCCCCTTTTCCGTTTGTCTTAAGACCAAACGTGTATGCATATTTTCGTTTCCTCTTTCTTCCGACACTCGTGTGTGTAATTTACAATAACACAAAATACAAAATGGCGGCCTTGTCTTCAGGAAAGAAATATCTGAACACATGGTATATAAGAACGTAAAAGCTAGAGCATAAAATATTTGTTAGCTTTACACCGGTGTTGGGTCAAAAGACGTCCCTTCATATAATATGTCCGACGTACTACTCTACACTCTACTGTATTTATTACTTATGTGAATCTCTATATAAAGTTAGGTATGGGTATACGTTTATATAATTATCTGTATAGGATGCACTCCTAAACTAATTTACCGATCATTATAAATTTTGGAACACAGCTGTTAGGAGTATGGGTGGGTTGTATGGGCTAGATTTAATTTGATTTAGTTTTATGCAAAGGGCATACAAAAGAGTGAAAGCCTTTCATGAACATTCAGATACCTTCGATATTTGTGAAATTTTAACATATAAGATATCAATTAATAAATCGATTGTTACCCAAATTTCAGTTTCTTTGGTGGTATTTTAAAAGGGTTTTTAGGGGCATAATATGAACACAACCGTCTATTTGAAAATTCAAATATTTCAAATTTTAATTAAATTTTATCCATTAGACACCAATTAAGCAAAATTCCCTGAATTTAATTTTCTTTTTAAACTCTTAAGCTTAAGAATTATATTTTATACATTTTCTAGAATCAAAATTATGTAATGGATTTTTATCGAAATTGGAATAAGGATTCTAGACATAAGGTTTAGTAGCATTATATCTTAATTTTAATCTTTGTTAAGAGTATAAAATGGTGCAAAACCTTTGTTCAAGAAATTAATTTTACCCACCCTTGAACAAGTATTCTTCTAGTATATATATATATATATATATATATATATATATATATATATATATATATATATATAACTCAATGTCTGTATGTATGTGCGTTACTGTGTGTGGGTGTGCCCCGAAAAAAAAGTTAGTGAATCTAGATAAAATCTAAAAGTGTATTCTAATGTAAAATTCACCGTGAAAGTAAATGGGCGTATTCCCAAATCTCTAAATTCACTCCTAAGGAGGCCATGGGGCAGATTTCGTCTAGGGGGTGTCGATTATTTCAGTTATTTTCAGCTTAATTTCAATGTAATTATGTATTAATTTAAATAGAAAACAATTATATCATGTAGCCTTTTTTTTAAAAACAAATTGCAAGTCATTCCCGAAGAAAACTGCCCGTCATTTCCTCAAATCCAACCGGAAATGACATCATAAGGAGAATACGGTGTAAAGGGGGTGGGGAATTCAAAATTCTAATATGATAATTCTAGGAAGGAGTAGGGTGACTAACCCAGGCTTTACTTAGCCAACTCATAATTCAAAACAGAAAATGAGTCAGCATTTTTTTAGATTTTACATTTTAGTGGACACTGCCCACCAGCATCCGCCACTATCCGCCACTGTCAGCCAGTGCCCTCCAGTGTCCGCCAGTGTCCGCCACTGTCAGCCCTATAAAGAAACAGCCAACTCATACTTACAAAACAGGAAATGAGTTAGCATTTATTAGATTTTACATTTTAGCGGAGACTGCCCACCAATACCCACCAGTGTCTGCCACTATCCGCCATTGTCAGCCCTATAAAGAAATAGCCAAATCATAATTCAAACCAGGAAATGAGTCAGCATTTATTAGATTTTACATTTTAGTGGACACTCCCCGCCAGTGCCCGCCAGTGTCTGTCATGTAAAGAAATCGCCAACTCATGATTAAAAACAGGAAATGAATCCGCATTTTTATAATTTTACATTTTAGTAGACGATGCCAACCACGAACATGCTAATATCTGACACTTTCCGTCAATGCCTATACATATATATATATATATATATATATATATATATATATATGTATATATATATATATAATTTGTACATGTTAAAGGTTTTATTTTGTATTGTATTACTTATGTTAATTCTATTTCAATAAAACTATAAATGTTAACCAGTCGTATTTTATTTGTAAGCTTATGAAACAAATACAAAAAAACAAACAAAAACAAAAAAAAACGACAAAAAAACTGCACCCAAATATAATATTGCAAGATAAATATTTGTTGAACTGAGTGAACTGGAGCCTACTTCCTTTTTACCCATTTCTAAAATAGAAAAACAGAATAAATTCCCTGTAAACAACTCACAGATATTTTTCCTTCTTGCCAATTAATTTTACTGAATACTTTTACAAAATAAAAACCAATAAGCAGATCACTAAAAAGAAAATCCATATCATTTTAAAGCTTTTCAAGTTTTTTTAAAATTATGTTTGTAAATATGCGACTGGAGGGAGCATATTTTCGCTAGTATATTAATATTAAATACTAAATTGGTTTTAATGCAATTTAAAGCAATACAAATTGTTTTGGAATCTTAAAATAATTTCCAACGCTATTCGAACCCGAGAAACGCCGGATAACCCTGCTAGTATATATATATATATATATATATATATATATATATATATATATGTATATATATATATATATATATATATTACCTTTCAGGCATAGCTCATTAGGTAAAACTATATATATATATATATATATATATATATATATATATATTATCTTTAAGGCATAGCTCATTAGGTAAAACTAATTCGAGCTCCCGGCATTTGCAATGTTTACATTGAGATATTTCTTACATTCAGTCAGTGTCGTATGATAACGTAGGGGTTAGCAGTGCCAACTGGGAGCTCGACGGTTGCATTTCAATCCCGGCTTGAGGCACTAACTGGTCTAGCCGCACTGATGAGCTGTGAAACAGCGAAACAGTCTGTATGTGGATGACTATATATATATATATATATATATATATATGAATTAATTAAGTACAAATATATTGATAGCATGAACTTAAAACCAATTATTTTTTCAAAAGTGCTTGATACAAAGTTGAGCTTTTATAGATAAAATTATATAAACATTAGAAACAGTCTATGCAGATCAATCAACGTTTCGATGTTAACACATCTCGATGTGACTGTAAAATGCATTTTGAGGTTTATCCATGTAGGTTGTTTCTAATGATTATATATATATATATATATATATATATATATATATATATATATATATATATATATATATATATATATATATGTATATATAGCCGCACTGAAGAGCTGTGATACAGCGAAACAGTCTGTACATGGATAACTATTTAACCTTCATTTCTCGGGTAGAGCTTATCGTAAGAAAATCGCCATTTGCCACGAGCTGAAAAAGGCATAGCTCATTGGGTAAAACGAATTCATGTTACCGTCATTTGACAATATTTACATTGAGATTCTACTTATATTCAGCCAGTGTCGCATGATAGCGTAAGAATAGGAGCGTGACGGTTGAGTTTCAATCCCGGCTTTAGGCACTAGCTGTGATGCATCGAAACTGTATGTGGATGACTATATATATATATTATTTTTTTATTCTTAATTTCTACATTTTATAAGATTCAATTTTGGGATTAAGGCCCATTAATATACTCAGCAATGATTTGGTGAGAAGAGGTGTAACTAAAGTGGCATTCGAAATAAATATCAGTAAATTTATAGACGTTAACACTTCGAGGAACACTCGGAATCTCCCAGGATTAAATGAGAACTCCTGTACACCCGGCTCCAAATCCTGAGACCCTTATTACCATTTTTAATCGTATTTTTTATTTTCTATAAGTTTCAAGTTATAAATAATCTACTTACGATATAAGAAGCATATGCTCACGATGTTAGGATTTCTGTCTGTCCGCCGGGGGAGAATTTTTGTCAACGTAAGAATTACATTGGGAAACTATTTTTAGATGAAAATTAAATAATAAATAAATAAATAAATAAACAATGAACAAATCTAACGCCGAGACTGCGATTCGACCCCCAAACTTGATGCATTCCGTATGTTCGTCAGAGTAATCTCATAGAAATATTACTCTGGCAGGTCGTATATATAGTCATACGAAAATGGCCAAAACAACATGCGTTTTTTCGAATTTACATAATTAATTTTGTTATCAATAAATATTCGGAAATTTACACTTATAACTGGTATTGTCAAATTTCTCTATATATTTATAATATTTTCCTCGATAGTAATATTAATAAAAATTATTAATACAATTAATTAAAGACATTGTATTAAAAAACGATCGCCTTTTTAAAGCATACTTAGACTTTCTGCTGAAAGGGAGATAATTACATGAAAACTTTTATATATTAATTTGGAAAACTGCAAGGTTATTCTTCCGAAAATGACGTCATTGTGAGAGGCAAGCGGGGGGAGGGGTTATCGGCATTATTTATTTTTATTTCGGTTTACGCTAATTGTGTAGGTAAACTTTCGAATCTTTTGTATACAAGAGGCGTGTACATAAACTTTCGGTGTCATGATATCATGCTCCCAGGCATTAACTATTATTTTTCATTAAAAAATAACTCGCTTTAATCCGGTCTATTAATTCTGTGTAGTATATTTTCATTCGTCATGATACATTCCTCCAAGGCATTACCTCCACTTTTCGGAAGAGGGGGCATGATAATATACGTTCATTCCTCACGATACCATTCTCCCAGGATTACCTTCTCCTTTTTTATAGAGAGGTAATGTACTAAATATTCTGTTGTCATGATATCATGCTCCCAGGCATTAACTCCTACATGTTTAGGGTAAGGGGAGTGTTCGTTCGTTTGATTTTCACACACATTTTGAATGAAATTTATTAACTAGTCTTAAATTGTATTTTTTATTGCGAAATAAAATTCTAATTTATGTTTAAAAGACTTGAAATTAATTTTAAAAACTACAAACTCATTCTTCTTGAAATTACGTCATTCTGAGAGGGAAGCGTTCGGGGGACATCATTATTTTTTATTTCGGTTTACACTTATTTAATTGTGTAGGTTAACTTTCGATTCTTTTGTACACCAGAGACACACCCGGAAACTTTCGATAAACTACGATTCTTTTGTACAACAGAGCCGCGGTTGTAAACTTTCGATTGTTTTGTACACCAGAGGAACGTACATAACCTTTCAATTCTTTTGTACAACAGAGGCGCGTCCATAAACTTTCTATAATTTTGTACGCCAGAGGCACTTTTGTAAACTTTCGATTTCTTTGTACACCAAGGGTGCGTCCGTAAACTTTCGATTTTTTTGTACACTAGAGGCGCGGTCGTAAACTTTCGATTATTTTGTATATTAAAGGCGCGTCGGTAAACTTTAGATTCTTTTGTACACCAGACACACGGATGTAAAATTTCGATTCTTTTGTACATCAGAGGCACGTCCGTAAACTTCGATTCTTTTGTACACCAGAGGCGCGTCCATAAACTTTCGATTCTTTTATAGACCAGAAATGCGGTCGTAAACTTTCGATTCTTTTGTACATGAGAGGCGAATCTGTAAACTTTCAATTCTTTTGTACACCAGAGGCGCATCTGTAAACTTTCAATCCTTTTGTACACCAGAAGCACGTATAAACCTTTCGATTCTTTTGTACACCAGAGGCACGGATGTAAACTTTCGATTTATTCGTACACCAGAGGCGCGTCTGTAAAGTTTCGATTCTTTTGTACACTAGAAACACTATGTAAACTTTCGATTTTTTTGTACTCTAGAGGCGCGGTCATAAACTTTTTATTCTTTTGTATATCAAAGGCGCGTCGGTAAACTATAGATTATTTTGTACACCAGAGGCGTGTACGTAAACTTTCGATTATTTTGTAACAGGTGGACACCATGGCACGGTAGGCTAGAAAAACATGCGACCGACAGGGAACATGTATTTGCTAGTCTATTATATAAAGGGCAGTTGTTTGTATGTATGTATGTATGTATGTATGTATGTCCAGCTTAAAGTCAAAAACTACAAAACAAACGCCCACAAAGTTGGTATATTGGAATGAATAATATCTAAAATTTAGAAAAAAGTATTCATTCTTTGACCCTAAACTGGCGCATATTTCGTCAAGGGGGGTCTGTTTTCAAGCCACTAACTAAAGGATAGTAAATCTGATTTTTTTTTAGTTACTTCACTTACGCCGACTCATTACTCGAGGAATCTATATAGGGGGAGTTATTTGTGTGTATGTGTGTGTGTATGTCCCGAGAGAGGAAGGAAAAAGGGATGGAAACAGGGGAAGGGAGGATAAGATAAAGATAGAGAATAAATAGACGTTTTAATAGAAATATGTTACACTTTTGTCCCGAGCAACGCTGGGTAACCATGCTAGTTATACATTTTTAAAAAGTAAAACGTTATATATCCTTGTTATAGATGTCAAGCACAAATACATAATGCTGTAACCCTTTTAGTCAAAATGAAATATATTTATAAAAGTACCATAGATAATGAAGTTTCATAATATATAGGGTTATGCGAGTCTATCTCCAAAACAGACAGTAACTACAACTTTGTGCGTAACTAGAAGAATACCTGTCAACGAACAGAACAGTTTTGCACCACTTTTATGCAATGGGCTTAAAAGAGTATGTACTATGTACGTCTGTTAGACTATTTGTGTAGTAGCTAACTATATTTAGGCAAGTAAGAGAGTTGCCAAATTTTTTTTATGGAAGTCGCTCCAGACAAGGCATGAAGCCACTTGATGTAAGGAGCTAAAAAAAACTACTTCAAGGTCAAAAACTAGCCAACGATAACTGTTAGATGGATAGATTCCGACCCAGAAAACAGCAATTCTTCCCCCTTTGTCAGAAACATCACGCATGAAATGTGAGGACTACAGGACAAAATAAGGGAGGCAAGAGTTACGAGGCGGCCGAAAGTAAAACCAAGGTCCACATTCTACTCTCCTAAATTGCAACCTCATATCAAATGTGAATTGCACGTTGGCCATGATCGAACGAAGTAACTGTCTCCATGAAACTCTATAATTTACATTGGTTTTGATGTGCCATTGATTGAGGTCATCTTTGACTGAGCCACTCCAAACCATTCTCGGCCTAATCTCCCATTATGAATGTAGTAAAAGGATCGGAATTTGCTCCAGTTTTGAGAATCAACATAATGTTGTGTAATTTTACTGTGACTTAAATTACATTAAAATCAGAGGTGAAGCTTGTCATGCTCCATTGCAGCCACTTTCTTAAATAAAATGATAAATATCGCCCTTTTGACAATCTGTATAGGATGGTGTTTATTCCTAGAAAATTTCAGGTTCCTACTTCTAATAGCCTAAATGTAGTTAGCTACCACAGAAACAGACTGACAGACGTACATGTTTATATATATATATATATATATATATATATATATATATATATATGATAAGTCAATAAAAATAATTAGACCTGCAAAGGGAAGCAAATAATAATCTTCAGTTGTTCAAAACAAGGACGTTTAGTAAATAACAATATTCATTTTTCTTTTCTTTCATTCCTTAAGCCAGGCTTTTCAAAGATTAAAATCTTATCATCATACTAAACGTCCTTGTTTTGAACAACCTAAGATTATGATTTGTTTCCCTTTGCAAGTTTAATTATTTTCATTGACTTATCATATATTTTGCTCTATCCAGTATATTGAGCTTTCCTTACCTCACAATAGGTTCAACTCTCTAAAAGTTTACCTTTTAGTTATAAATGTTCATATATATATATATATATATATATATATATATATAGAGAGAGAGAGAGAGAGAGAGAAGGGGGGAGGTGGTTAGCTAGTATTTAACTTGATATGACAAGGAATGAGGAAACATCCCTAACCTTGATGCATCATTCTGTGCCTTTGCTCTTCAAGCTCTGTATCATTATCACCATGTATGTGTTTATATAAAAAAAAGTTTAATTTCCATTCAATATAGGAAAGCAAACGTTTGAAGTTAGTCATTTATAAATAACTTCATAACAAGAACCCCAAAAGAAAAAAGGAAAAATAAGAAGTTAAACAAAGTAAGAAACATGTGGCAGAAGCTTTCCACACAACTTTCAAGTTGTTGGTCCCTGGAAATGCCAAATTATTTCGCTAGTACATAAATGATATTTATAGTCAGCTGATCGGTGTCCTCATGTCGGTTGTTTTAATCATAAGATTTTGGTCTCTTTATTTTCTGTTTAATTTCAGTGTCTGTTTTAGTTGGTAAACACCCGAGAATTTTGAGTAGAAAAGGATACCAAAGTAATGGAATTGTTCTGTAGTGCTTGCAACCGAAATGAGGATGTCAGACGAATTGTAAATAATGTGGATTCCAATTCCTCATCTCATAAATTTGATAGCATAGGAAACTCTCGACTTTCTATTTGCTAAAATGACCTCCACTCCTTGTGTTTGAAAAAGTAGATATCTTGCTGACAATTAAGGTTTACTGAGGTGGCATGAATCACCATCGACACACATATTTACAAATACCTCCTTTTTATTCTCTGAGAGAAAATGAAAATATTCTGTCGTATTGTTTCTTCTTCTTTGAGAGAAAATTAAGATCTGATTTATTATTTGAAGGTTTTTAAATTTTTGTAATATTGTAACTAAAGAAACATGTTCTATCTGTTATTAACTTTAAATTCTTCTGGAGAATTCTAAATCTTGACATTAGAACCGTTAAAAATCATCATCATCATCATCATGATTATCATCATCATCATCATCGGTGTAATGTTCGTTTTGCATGCTGCCATGCATTGGCCGGTTTTTAGAAATTAAATTCCGAACTAACCTATCTCTGGCCAGGTCCTTATTTATCTCTCTTTCTCTTAAGTCTATTCTTATCACTTCCTCCTATGTTTTCCTTGATCTGCCCTTGTGAACTGGACCTGTTACTTCCTGTTGCACATCTTAAACCCCAAGAACTTTCATCCACTCTTTCAACGTGACCATACTATCGAAGTCTCCTGTTCTACACACATCTCCCAATACTGTCTAGATTTAATCTTCCTCTGTGTTTATCATATCTAGGTCTGCCTTCAAGTCTTACATTACACATCTAACGTATAATTCTCATATCCTTCTTTCCATGCAACGCATGTCCTCAACACTCACTAGCCAGCTTTCACTTCCATACATCATCACACTACGTACACATGCCTAATAGACTCTTACTTTGGTCGAGGGTGGTAACAGTCAGCTGGTTAGTAATGGCAGAAGTTGTCTGAATCTACATCATCGACTCCTAACTCTTGCAATTACATTAGTATCTGCTCCACACTTTTCTCCAATGGTATCACCAAGGTAACAAAACTGCTAAACAACATCAATAGCATCACCATCCAGATATAATTTCTCCACATCTGAGTTCACATTCGGCTCCATTGTCTTACACTTCTTACACACAAACTGGAAGCATGTTTTAAAAATATCCACTGCATTTATAAACAACAGACCTCAACAAGCTTGATTTCGTGAGATGTAGTCTGATGAGAACTCAATGACTTATGTGCGCCGTTTCACCAAATCTGTAGGCACCAAAAAAGTACAGTAATTTTATGATCATCAAATTGAACACAAATAACAGCAAGTGGTAAATGTTAGCTTTCCTCTTTCAAAATATCTTTCTCAAATAAAATTTCTTAAATTAAAACTGCTTTCCCTAGAGGACATCTCCCACAACTTGATGGCGAATTTTTCTTTTTTTATTGAAATCGCTCCAAACAAGGCATGAACCCACTTGATATAAGAAGCTAACAAGAATGAAATATGATTATCGCAAAGACAGGAGATGCCTATTGGCCTTAGTCTTGAAAAGACCAAGGTTATAGGAGAAGAAAAACAGTCAGCAGGAAGAGAGTTCCACAAACTTGCGGTTCTTAGAAAGAAGCTACTGGAATAGGAAGTTGTATTACTATGAGGTATCAAAACAGCGAATTGATGGAGACCACTAGACCAACGAGTCAAACGAGCTGGAACAAAAGAAGCGGAGAATAGATCACATAATTCTGAAGAAAACATTCCATAATAGTATTTATAGAAAAGACTGAGACTAGCAACATCACGTCTTTGTGAGAGAGAGAGAGGGTGCAGAAAAGAAGAAAGGGTAGGGCCAATCAAATTACAGATTCGTTTCTTCACCTTATCAAGAACCCTCAAATGGTACAGAGATTCACCAGCCCAAATATGACAAAAGTACTCGATACATGGTCTGATTGTAGATTTGTAGAGATAGAGAATAGCCTCAGGTGTGAGAAAGTGTTTAGAGCGATAGGGAGAACCGACTTTACGAGATGTAGAAAGAGCAATGGATCTAATGTATGAACTCCAAGAAAGATTTGATGAGAATGAAAGTCCAAGAAGTTTCAGAACTTATTTCTCCCCAAGAGCAGAGCCATCCATGAGAATCTCAGGAAGAAAAAGGCAAACATAATGTGGCAAACATACAAAATAATATCTTTGTAAATAGATACAAACTTTTCAGAGTTTAAAAAAATTATTTTTTAAAGAATAACTTGTCCTGTATTGTTATTATTCATATATTATTTCATTTTAAAATTGCAAGTTCTATTTTCTAAGAGAAATTGACCTCGAATCGAAATATTATTCTATTTTCTGAAAAGACACTGATTTTTATCTGATGTATTATCCCCCTTCCCCCCATTTACAGTCACTTTTTTGGTTTCTGGTAACCACAAATGAATTTTGAGATAAACATAAATATCGCCTTGGATTCTTTGCAAAATTTTACCCAAGAAATGTTGTATTTAATATTAACACATGGTTTTCTTTTTAATTGCATCGTCAGAGAGACAGGCAGACAGACAGAAAGACACCATAAATATAGTATAAGCTTTTCTGTATTGCCGGGTCTAAATTTGAGATCTTATCAGCCCAACTACAAAACAAAAAATGCAAAGCGCAAGCATAAACAAAACGCCTATGCAACCAGTAGTCAATTGGTGTGTTAGTTGCGGAAAAAATATTCCAGAAATTTCCATGTGAACATCTATAAAAAGCTAACAATCAAACGACTTAACCAGATTCCTACCAGAAAGTTACGAGGCACCATATCTTCATGTTGAAGCAAATCATACATTTCCTGCCTACTGCTCCACACAGCCTTGATCTTAACCGTGAAGAAAATAATACGTTTCTAGGTTCTCCATGCAAGTACAAACTTCTGGCCAACAGCAACCAGCTACCAAGCAACAATAGCAACAGCTATGTTCTGCCACGCTAGCAAAACTCACAATCATCAGTAGAATTAATAGGCTAATATAACATTTATAGCATTTCAAACAATGCTGTACAGATCAATCCAAGTTGACTACACTTCCATGGAAAGTTACGAAACTCTTGACTGGCATTTTCGCACCATAAAAACAGTCAAATCATAACTACATTTTCTTTCATCTGTCCAGAAGGACGAAAGTAACCAGCTTCGTTTTCTCTTTCTATTTTGACGACGGCTACAAATCAAAGCTTGGTTGTAACTGCTACATTAATGTATGCTTTTATTCTCATGCGTACAGCACTCATAGAAATAACCACCACTTTCTTAATCTTCTGCTGACTTACTTCCTTTTAACTGTATTCTCAGGTCAAATACCTAGCACAACACACAAACTACAAATTATGACACCTTGCAAAAAAGATATTTCCTCAGAAATAAATATTGATTTGTCACATTATTTGATGATTATTGTCCTTTTCTTTTCTCTGTTTTTGTCATTGACATTTTCTTGAATACAGAAATATCTTCATATACTACTACTACTACTACTACTACTAATAATAATAATATTAATAATAATAATAACATTTGTAATAGTAATAATAATGATAACCATCATAAGAAAAATTAATAATAATAATAATGAACCCAAGGGAACGGAAACTACAAGAAATCTTATAAACTGTGCCCTCCCCCCCCCCCAAAAAAAAGGCATCAGCCTCGGCTGATATTGCACAAAATACTCGTGAAGGGTCAAAGAGGATGGCAGGATCGAGGAGGGAGAGCACTAACCAGACCTTTACTGGATGAGTGCGATAAGTACTGGGACAAAAGAAAAGAAAAATGACCTATAAATATCTACGCACAAAGTTGTTTACTGCATAAACACCCCTGAAGATGGATCAAGATGGATCCAAAAGTACTAGGTCTATAAGTAAGTATGGCGGATAAATCAGCCAGTATCCGCTTGAAACAAGGAAATAAGGAAATTGGAACGGATCAAGAGGAAAATATGCAGACATAAGTTGTCCATCGTATTTATGAACTATATATATATATAAATATATATATATAAATATATATATATAAATATATATATATATATATATATATTTATATTTATATATATTACCAATCATATTGATAATAGGATGTGCTCACCACAAGACACAAGATTGCTAAGCCCATTGTTAAAATTCTATCTTATCTACTAGAGACAATCAGCCGCACACACATTAAAGACTTCTAGACATCAAATCATTATAAATTAATATCGCCACCAAGAAATCTATCAAATTACTACAAAAGTACTAAAAAACAAAAATTAAAGTAGACTTAGAATTATCTATAAAAAAAATTATTAAATTATTGACCCTCCTTGCACAACATTGTTTTTTTTTTCAATACAATCATTTCTTTTATATGAAAGAGTTTCATTTCCGTATGAGATTATCACTTTAGCATTTTTTCCTTAGAATTCCTAGAATATGGCCCTTTTGACATTCTATTACCAGAACAGTACCCTTATTTCTGATCCATTGATGGTGTATTCATAGACCCAGAAAACGTAAATCTATCAAGTATCACAGGACAATTAAATAAACTTGAACCCACCATAGAATTCAATTACGAAAATAAAACCAATGAATTCTTACCTTACGACATAATCACATTCTTATTAGATCACTGAAGTTAAGCAACGTTCAGCCTTATTAAAACCAGATGGGTAACCATTTAGGAATATCAGGCACTGTATGTGTATTGCATAGCCCCTGCTTGGGCCGCGGCAGTTCTCGTTTTGTATACTCGTCCCGGAACGGGCCGTTGCAGTTCTCGTTTTATCACTCGTCATTTTTAACACCATAAATCATATAATTTGCATACCATTAAATTTTTCGCACCCTCAATCTCTCCTCGCCGTGTGGAGGGATGCGTCGTCTAGTGGTTGAATTCTTTCTTCTTTCTTTCTGCCGTGAACCACGCCACTGCAACACAAAAGCTCCATGACCGACTCAATCGACAAACAATCCTTTAAACTTTCAATTTTTTATTACAGGCGTTAGCTATCTATCTGCTTGGACATATTCACCAACGTGATTACTTATCAATTAAGTCCTTAACGATTCGTGGGGGGGGGGAGAGATCTTTCGCCTGTATTTTCTTAGGGAATTAATTCCCCTATGTATGTTGCAGACTACATGGTAAAAATCACGTCTGACACGTTTCTTTCACCAATTGAGAAGTGATTTTATATGAATATGAGTGCAAACGAAACACTGTGAATACATATTTGAAGATATAAAGAACTTGAAACAAAAAACTGGAAACAATGCAACCTTTTCTTGGCATTAAATGACCCAAAGAGATTGAAGTGCCGTTAAACAAAACAAACTCACTCACTAACTTACTCACTCTATCACTAGTTTAATAGAAAAGACAGAAAAATGATTATGAAAAAGCAGGAAAAATATTAATCATAAAATCATGCACAATATATAAATCAAATACAATTAAACAGCTCCATGTTAACAAAGTACCGAGCCGGAATGAATATTATTTGAAAGAAACGAAAGCAAACTACAATATTTTATTTCAAAGAACATGGGACAAACGAACAAACAAAAATAGGCTAGTAAAAATTAAATAGCGATTTTTCAGGTTCATTATTATCCATGATAAATTCTGAAAATCCGACTAGATAATTTCATATATTAAATGAAATATATTAATCAATAATACTTTAGTACCATTAAGAAAAGGATTCTATATAATTAAATACATTAAGCAATAATATTTCAATATTAACAAGGAAGACTTTGTATATAATGAAATGCACTTATCAATAATACTTGATATTAATAAAGAAGAGTATTATATGTCATCAGATACATTTTAGAGGAAAAAGAAATATCATAAATAATGACAAAGTCGATCTATACAAAAATAAATTAAATTTTATTGATGACAGACAACGAATTTGGGGAAATAGAGACTGACAAGAATTCAGATGTAGAGAAAGTATATTTCGATGGTGAGGCTTTGAGGTTGTTCAGAAGTTTTGTTACCTTGGTAATGCCATTAGAGCACAAAGAGAAATTAGTGGTGGTGTGATAGCAAGAGTCAGAAGTGAATGTACTAAGTTCAGGGAACTCTTGCCATTACTAACCAGCAGAGCGTTACCACTGGCAAGCGTCTATCAGGCATGTATATGCAGTGTGATGATGTGTGGAAGTTAAACCTGGCCAGCAAGGGTTGAGGACATGTGTTGCATGATGAGAAATTATATGGGAATTATATGATGCATGTATAATGTGAGTCTTAAAGACAGGCTTAGATCTGATGATCTCAGAGGAAGATTAAATCTAAAAAGTTTAGGGAGATGTATGCAGAACAGGAGACTTCGTTGGTTTGGTCACATTGGGAAAAATAGTATGAGAGTGTTTGTAGAACAGTTGAGGTAGCAGGATCAGTTGGCAGGGAAAGACCAAGGAAAACATGGGAGGAAGTGAGAAGGAAAGATTTGAGAGAAACAGGGATAAATAAAGACCTGTCCAGAGATAGGTTTGTTTGGAAGTTAATATCTAAAAGCTGTCCAACAAATTGGTGACATGTAAAACAGACGTTAAACCAAAGATGATGATGATGATGATGATGATGATGATGATGATGATGATGACGACGATGATGATGATGTATTACATAGTAGTAGTCATGTTAATGGAAAAGTTTTGAGGTCGGGTGTTAGATGGGGGCACCGAACAGAAGTTTCGTAAATCACATGATTTACGGGCAGAGCCCTCTTCAGCCTTCTTCGTCGGCAATACTGGAATGAGGAAAGACGTGTTTGCGTCTAAAACTGGGGACGGCAGATGAAGGGTAGCCTAATGTAGCGAGATCTATCTATTTCATCGCTCTCTCTCTCTCTCTCTCTCTCTCTCTCTCTCTCTCTCTCTCTCTCACACACACATGCAAAGTTTCTGTTCTGTCTTTTTGAATAAACCTTTTCATAAACTAACCAACAAGTGTCGGCATGGTTTTGCATCAATGGAGGAAAAAGCTACCTGGGTTTACAGCGATGATGATGGTGACGATGACGATGGCAATGAGACAATCAACTCGTGTGCGTAAAGGACTTTATCCACTCATTGGTAAGAGTGTATATAACCAATGATGATGATGATGATGATGAACTTTAAACCCCAAAAAATCATACGAATGATGCAGATACATAAAATGACATTCATCAAACTACAACACTTCCACAGAAAGAGCAACATTATGCACTGATGATGTCTATAATAGATTTTTTGGGCAAAAACAGCAGACATTTCTAAAATTAATTATTGAACAGATTCCATTTAATGATCTTTTTTAAGCTTTTATTATGACTGATGCACCTTGGTAGTTCTTAATGATTTATTTAACTTATGTAGTTTAAAAGCTGAATCTTTTGTAAAATTATTGTCAAAGAAATACAAGTATTTGATTTGATAGTCTCCTCAAAGTTAAGTTTTTCCTGCTTCGCCATCTTGAATGTATTTGGCATTTTACTAATTTCAAACAATGCTAGTATTTTACCCTGTTAAACCAATGCTTTTTCTTTTCTTTTTTTTTTTTTTATTTTTTTTATTTATCTTTTCTTTTTCTTATTTATGTATCTTTAACTTTTACTTATTTAATTTTTATTTTTATTCAATTTTTTTCTATTCTTTCCTCTTTTCCCTATCTTTGGTATCCAACTATCTCTTAGCGATTAATCTATAAATAACTCGTGGCTCTTAATATGCTGCAAATCTTCGATGCCCCCCCCCCCCGTTTTTGTTAAAAGCTCCCTCGACCGCTCCTTAGTACCCGATATGAATTCGTTTGAGAAGGTCATTTCCAAAGCGGCCGTCTCAATCAAATTCCATTTACATGGCAGATTTGATAGTCTCCTAAAAGTTAAGTTTTTCCTGCTTCGCCATCTTGAATGTATTTGGCATTTTACTAATTTCAAACAACACTACCAAACGGGTCAGTATTTTACCCTGTTAAACTTATTTATTTATTTATTTATTTATTTTTTTTAACCTGCGGGGGATAGGAAATACCCGACTAGTAAACGGGCGCAGGATATTTTCACCCTTCTCGGAGTGTTAGACCCGTAAGACCTTGTAAGGCTATCTATCTAAGAGAAGGAAATCTCTGACAAAAAAACCTTGCTACCAGCTACTTACGCCGTGGCAGTAAACCATTGGGGAGGGAGGCCTCCTTAGTCCTGATCGACAACCTTCCTAGAGTTGGAATCTCGAACAAAATATCCGGTTTGCAAACCTACAATTGCTTAAGGAGTAGATAGGTTCTGCCTATCGCCGGCCCTTGCACTCCTTCCTTGTCTATTAGTCAGGCGTAGAGGTAACAGCGCTGGGACGCCTGAAAACACCCAGTGCCTAGCCTTGTTTCCTAACTAGGTCAATGAACGCCGTTTTCTTTCTCTCTATTTGGGCAACTTGGGGAAAATTTTTTCGACACTAAGTCTTACATTGCCAATCTGGGTCTCTCTTGTTCCGACAGGTTGAGGGTACAGGTTAGACAGCTTGTCTGGCTGCTGTTTACGACTGATAGGAAGGAGCCCAAACTCTTGGGTAGCGCCAAGAACGGCTCCTCCATCATCAGTTGCATAATACCGTGGGTAGTTGTATGTGCCATGTCGCGCATGGAAAGGGACCCTGCAATTATCTCCGGTGGGCTTTCCCGAGGCCACAACCCCCATGGACCAGGTCGAGACTAATGGATTGGTTGTGTGAGCTTATTGGCACCAAACAAGTACCCACCTTGACCAACCCACTCTATAATCAAAACAAACATGTCATTACAAAAAAATAAAAGCAAACCTAAACCAGACACCCAACAAAAAAAACTTTCGCCTCCGCCCTTGAGGCTCGCATTCAAAAATATCCGGGGACTTAGAACTAATATCAACGACGTAGAATCCTTTCTCCTGACAAACTCCCCAGATATCCTAGCTCTAAGTGAAACTAACCTCCAATCCTCAATCTCCTCTCACCACTTTGACATGACTGACTACCTCCCACTCTACCGTAAAGACTCTGACAAACATATGCATGGGCTAGGAGTTTATGTTCGGAACACCCTCCCCCTGACTAGAGAACATAGGCTAGAATCAGATGACTATGACTACATGTGCTTTAGATTGACTTTACATCACAGCGTCAGTTACTTATATTTCTTATACCGCTCCCTGGCGACCCAAGACTGTACTCTGCTAAACTCTGTCTCTGTAAGCATAGACAGAGCACTCTTAACTGACTCGAATGCCCAGATACATGTATTTGGGGATTTTAATGCCCACCACCGTGACTGGTTGGGATTCTACAGCCTTACTGACGCAGCCGGCTACTCTATGTATAATTTCTCCTTAGCTCACTCCCTCTCTCAGACTGTCGATTTTCCGACCCGCATCCCCGATCGAGTAGACCAACAAGCCTCACTTCTAGACCTTTTCTTGACCTCAATACCCGATGCTTGTGTGACGAAAGCCCATAGCCCACTCAGGAATGCTGATCACATTGTTCTAATGATACATATTACCTTAAGAAGTCGTCCAAAAGCTGATGAACTGTTGCTCAAAACAACAAGATACTACGAGCGGGCTGATTTTGAGTCAATCAGAGATTACATCAGTGACGCCCCATGGAGGGAAACCTTCTCACTCCCTGCCAACCAGTGTGCAAACGAATTAACTGAATGGGTCAAAGCAGCCATTGGAGCCTATGTCCACATGCGAAAATTCTTTAGTAAGCCTCACTCTCCTCAATGGTTCACCTCGGAATGTGCAGTTGCCATTTCCGAGAGGCAACAAGCATTCCGTAAATTCGGCCGCCATAAGTCAGCTACTAATAGAAATAAGTTTATAGAGTCAAGAAATAATTGCAAGGCCGTGATAGTAGAAGCGAAGAGAAAGTATAATGAGTTAACAAAAAAATGCATCCAGTCACAGAAATTAGGTACTCTTGATTTCTGGAAAATCTACAATAGTGTAGTGAATAATGGTCAATCAACGATTCCCCCACTATCAAACCACAATGATGTCGCTTGCACGGCCACTGATAAGGCTGAACTACTTGCCCATCGCTTCGCTTCTAACTCTACTTTGGACTCAGATAACCACCCCTCCCCAGATTCCCTTTGCTGACCGAAGCCACACTTGATAACCTGGTCATCACCCCATCCCAGGTCAGAGACATCATAAAAAACCTTGACACCTCCAAAGCTTGTAGGCCTGATCTTATACCAGTAATAGTAATAAAGAAATGCTCTGCTGAACTTGTCCCTGTTCTCTCCAAACTCTACAATAAGTGTCTAGCTGAATCTTCCTTCCCCGATAGCTGGAAAATTGCCACTGTGATACCAGTCTACAAGAACTCTGGGAATAGAACCGATCCTCAGAACTATCGCCCAATCAGTCTGCTGCCGATCTTTGCTAAAATCTTTGAATCCCTAATCAATCTAGCGATAGTACGGCACTTAGTTAATGCTAAACTTCTTTCCGACCACCAGTATGGATTTAGACAAGCACGATCTACTGCAGACATCCTAACGGTCATCTCTGAGTGCATGTATCATGCACTCGATAGGGCAGGAACAGCTAGAGCAGTAGCGCTAGATATATCCAAGGCCTTTGACAAGGTTTGACATAAAGGGCTTCTCCTGAAAATACGCTCATACGGTATTACTGGGCAATTACTTAATATAATTGGATCCAAAAAAGAATCGCCTACCTAATAGGTCCCTCACTGTCAACCAAGCTCCAGCCTCTGTCCCATCGCCACAATGTGGCATCCTTGTGCTTGTTTTACAAATACTTCAATGGATTATGCTCTGATGAATGGTCTACTCTGGCGCTCCCTCGACGAAAATTCGCTAGACTAACTCGACAATCAACTAAATCTCATTCATTCACTGTGGAGGTCCCCAGATGTCGGAGAGCCTTCTACTCAAATAGCTTCTTTCCTCGTACTGCTGGCCTCTGGAACTCCCTTCCTGCCCCCTGTTTCCCTGACAGTACAGACATGCAGAAGTTTAAAACTAATGTAAACAGACATCTCGCTGCGCAGATCCCAGTCTAGGTTGACCGCCCCCCTATCTTCTCCCCTTTTCTTTTTTCTCAGTAGCCCCTTACGTTTACCTGCCTTGTTTGGGGTGAACTATGTTAAAAAAATTTTTTTTTAATTTGGAATTGTGCTGATATTAAGTCACATATTAAATGTGTCAAAGGTAAGTCAACTTACCTTTGACACATTTACGCTGGAATTAAACATTCAGACAGGCTTAATCTTTTTCAGCCAAAGATTGAAACAGAAAAGTAATTGTTTTAAGTTGTTCTTAATACTAAAAAGACGCAATCAGATTCAAACTTTAAATTTATGATACAAAGTCACATCTCTATTTTTACATTTTATGGTAGATGTTATAAAACCTTTTGAACATAAATAGCAATTTATATATGTAACTAGAAGTTATTAAGAGTTCAGCAAGAAGTCACTAAACACAGTGTCATTTTGAGGGATAGTTTCTGACCTGAGAGGTTAATCATAAGTCCATAACAGAGCTTTGATCTCATTGTACAAATTAAGTCATGTGATGATGTTTTTTTTAGAAATAAGGATTTAACTTGTTGAATTAAAACAGTTAACCAAACATCTTGGGTGCGGATGTTCTCCAACCATGTCATTGGACAAGGTTAACTCCTGAGTTACCTGGCTAACAATCTGAACGTTTGAATAAAGAGTGATGTAATAAAGTGAACTGGTATTCTTATTTCCCTTCGAGATGGCCAGCTATGATGATGTAATACTAGCCAAATATGCTTTTTTTTCAAAAGGTGATTTATAATATAATGAGTTGATTTTACAAAATATTTCTTATTTATAAATAACAGAAAGTTTAACCGTTTAATGTTTCCCGGTTTAACGGAAATTCAACCCTTTTTGGGTTCTTTAATGGTTAGTGTGTTCAATAATAGGCCAGGAGACCGAGGTTCAACTCTCGGTTGTGTCATAACAGAGACTCAAAAAAGGTACTTGATGCCCCCTTGCTAAACACTTAGCATTATAAGGTGAGGAGCAAGGGTAAATGAAGTAATCCTCGGAAAATAGTGGCTGCCTCCCCTACATCTAGTGTAGAATGAAAAGTGCTTCAGGTAGCCTTCGTCTATGGTAGACCACTTTACTTTTACAGCTTAAACACAATAAGTATTGTAAACAATTAATTATATACAATTAATTGAACACAAGTTGTTATTTTACCCATATCTTGGGAAGATTTCGGGTTCATACCTTTACCAACAGTATTAGTGTATAAATGCCCACAATAGATTTGATAGGATTTGAACTTGGAATAGCCGTTTTCATAGCCTATGACAGTAACCATTAGGCTAATTACATACCTTCTGAACCATTTCATTCACTATTGCTGAAAGCATTGTTATTCTAAAGACAGGATATAGTTTCATATTTAATGGCGAGCTAAGGTATCTTCCAGATGGATAATTGTTTCTTCTCGGAGAGGGAGGTATTTTCAATTGCAAACGATTGCTACTTCCATGTTCTTTGCTGGTTAGAAAGGATTATAACATACTGGTTTCGTTATAAAAGGACATTTTATATTATTTTTTTTTTTACAATTCACGGTGAAAGTTTAGAGATCCTCACATGTGTAGTCTTCTATTCTGGAAAAGAGCCAAACGTACCACTTCCCAAATCCAGCATCCCAGCCAAGAAATTCACAATTGGTGTTTCAAAGAGTGTTTAAATAAAGTGTGATCACCTTAAATGAGAAGTGAGAATTTTCTAAACTTACAATAAAATTCCTGGAACATATTATCTCGGAATGAAATTAAAGCAGACCCATAAAAGACCAAGGTTTAATGAAATGGTAAACCAATTGCGAAAAGTCATCTCAGATTTGTCTACGACGAATGAGTCTCTATCCCAACTCCTGTGAAAAGATAACCTGTAGTTCATCTGTTCTTTTCTCAAAGGAGAAACGTTGCTAGTCTCTCTCTCTCTCTACTCTGGCGGTATCTCCACGGAAAGCGTTCAACTGAGCTCCAATTTCAGCGAGATCTCGTCTTCTACCACTATGAAAAAATCTTTCCTTTCTTCCTCCATGTGCCTAGCGTCAGGTAGAATTTCCATGAATATACTTTCGTTTGAAGAACTTCCCATCTATAGAACACATTACCACAGGACTGCTTCCTTGGGTTGTTAAACATAGTCGTCTTTAAATCTAATCTATACACACTTTTGCTAGTTTATCTCTACTCTATCGCTATTTCCATGGAAAGTGCTCGACTGAGCCTCAATCTCTGGTTCCTCCTTGTAACTCTTCTTACTACCACAAGTAAAAAGATCTTTCTTTTCTTCCTCTGTGTGGCCAGTGTCAGGTAGAATTTCCATGAACAGAGTTTTTTTCCAATAACTTCCCATCTGTGGAACAAATTACTACAAGACTGCTTCTCTGTAGTTCTACAACAGAGTCATCTTTAAATCAAATATAAACAAATACTTTCCATAAGCCGTTGTCATAGGAATCAGATTTTGTTCATTCCGTTCATCATTTTCAAGCCTCTCATAATATTATCCATCAATCAACTGACTATCTATCGATCATGACTTCTATGCAGGTTCTTACACATAATTACATTCGTATAAGGAATCCCGCTTGGAGCCAACTAATCGAATTGTATCCAACTAGCAATGGGGAAAGAATATCGATATCTCTTATACGAAAGAATATTAATTCAAAGATTTAAAATAACATTTAAATCAAGTTTCAAATATAAACAGTTCCAGCAAAAATGAATTTTTGCATACGTTTCGAGAGAAACTTTTATTAAATCAGTCGGCCCTCAAAAATCAAAGAACCTACCAACACAATGAATATTCCCCTTTTATCAGAAAAAGGCACATTTAAAAACACCTGAGAAAAAATAAAACACATTTAAAAACACCTTAGAAAAATGTGCACCATAACGATAGAAGCTAGCCAAAATAGACTAAGATCAGTCTTCTTGAAATCGGAGAATTCAGAGAAATGCTGTCCAATCGCTCATGCCTCAGGCTAACTTACTGGCACAAGAATGGGGATGCAGTCATAGAGAAGGAAACTCTTGCAGCCACAATGACATATGACAAATTTGCATGCTGTCTTGGAGACAGCATTCACCTTAGAGACAGATCATCACCCTTATCTCACTTAGCTGTCAAAATTTCAATCCCAAATCCTTAGATTCCTTCTTTTGATACTCTCCTGAAGTGATACACGAAATCATAAGAAAATCAAATGACAGATGCTCTGTCACTGTTGTCCTACCAATGTGCAGATGTAAGATGATTTTATATATATATTTAAACATTTTTTTAACTTTTATTCACCCCAAACAAGGCACATTGCCACGGAGACGTAAGGGGCTACTGTGAATTAGGAGCCATATTTATAGGGGTATTCTAAGTTGTGCTAAAAGATGTTTGTTCACATCACATTTAAATTTCTGCATGTTGATACAGTCACGGAAGCAGGGAGCAAGGAGGGAATTCCAAAGGGTAGCGGTTCGAGGAAAAGAACTAGTAGAGTAGAAAGCTTTTTGGCATCTAAGGACCGTTGCAATGAACTGCAGAGTATATTCTGAGGAAGTACAGGGTGGGCCAAAATAAGGGTCCTATCTTTAAATTTGAATAACTTGAATTTGAATAACTTCCACAAAATAAAAGTTAAACTCACCAAACTTTATGTGTGTGTAGACTGACCCTTCCGAGATTTTTTGAAATAAACAAAACAAATTTTAGCCGAAAAACACTTCTTAAAACTTACAAAAACTAAAGTATTGTTTTTTACACTGTTTTGAGTTTTTTAAGCAAAAATAATGTTTTCTAAATGAGGGTACGTTCCTTAGGGCTAATACGGCTCATGCTTGCTTCGGAAGGGGTCCTTTACTTATTCTAAAAAAAAAATTTTTTTAAATCAATAAATAAAAAAGTTATGAATTTTTAAAAATAGGACCCTTATTTTTGCCCACCCTATACTTGTTTGTTTAAAACTTCATCTTTCATTACTGGTACTAAGGATGAAATGATGAATATTTATTGATTTTAAACTACGAATAAAACTAAATGTTATAGATCATAATAACATCTAAATATGATGTAAATGTATTACGCCAAGGTGGAGGTTATGTTTTTGGTCGAGTTTCTTTGTAACTATGTTTGTATACAGCCTAGTGTCCACAACGCGTGTCCAATTGTCACCAAATTTGGCCAAAAATATCCGTCATGGTCTAACTTCTAACTGATTTAATTTTATCTGGGTCAAAGGTAATGGTAAAAGTTATAGAAAAGGTGAAAGTCACACTTTGGTTCTGTTTTTCATAGAGACTCACTACTTGGCCCATATTGTAGCCAAATGCAGTACCACATCTTATTGAACCTGGCCTTTGAGCTTGATCTTGAAAAGTTCAGTCGTGGTCGGAATTCTGATGGAATCTTAATTCCCGATCTTTCAAACTTGTATGTATGAATCTAATGCTCTTTAATAAAAGTTACCACCATGCAAAATTTCAGCCTGATCAAATAAATAGTTTTTGAGTTATCGAAGTTTCTATGACATAACCTCGGGGATACTTCATACATAAATGGAGAGTTAGGGCCCAAGACTTTGAACCATCCTTGCATTGCTAGGTTGAGGTATGCAGTCTCTCAACTGACTTAAGTTTTTTCTTTTTTTGTTTTACTTGTGTAAAAAGAAGTTTTTTATTTTTATTTTACTTGTTTAAAAAAATGAATGGCATATATTCGTATTGGTTCTGTAAAAGTAACTGATGAAGCCTTGCTGTTTGCTTTTCCTGTCTCTTTTTTTGTGAAACAGATTGTCGGTGTATGTATCTCTTTTCTTAGCACATGATGAGATAATAATCTTCAAAAACCTGTTCATTCGCTTTACTGGCCTTGTGTGTAATGATCAAAACTTGGGGTCGGGATGGGTTTTTTTTTCTTTCATAACCCGAAATTTTATTTGAAGAAAAATCTAACGACGCATATTTGTGTAATTTTTATTTATATCTTTTTAAATATTGTTAATTAAGCCATAAATTATCGATTTAATAATATTATAATAAAAATATAAATGAATTCACTTTGTTGTTTTGCCTGCTTCTTTTAAAGAGAATTTTTTTTGTTTGATTTGTAAAACAAAATAATGTTGTCTTCATTCCAAGGGTAGAAATAAATGAATAATAGCAAGCCAAATTATTCTCAAATAAAACTGGAAATTAGTTAAAAACAAATTCATTTTGTTTAAACCGAGAATTTTAATGCTTTCAGTTGTGCAAATTAAAGTTTTATGGTGTATTTCGTCTTATAAATCCACCGTATTTCGAGATAGAATAACATTCTGAAGCACTTGTGGTGGTAGTTAGATACTCAAACAGAACACCTAACATTAATCCTTGCATGTTTTTTGAAGTTTATTAGATGTTTCACAAATTAATCCAACACTTTTCGTTTTTTAAATGAGAATTTCAGGCAAACAAAGTAATAAAAAAAATAGTTCCCACGTGTTTCAACAGTCGGTTGGATATAGATTTTAATGCTAATGTGTTACCTATTGAAGAAGTGGTGTTTTTTTCATCATTGATATTTTGCGTAAAATATTCCTAAATTTCTATCAACTTTTCTTCTTTCTAAAAATGATGGAAGAAAATATACAAAAGGTAGCTTTTTTTTAGATTATGAATAGGGTTCTTATGTATTAAAGGTCCAATTGTAATAGGGACCATTGGATTTTCCCGCCCAAATTTTGGATAAAAGTCTTGGTCTTAATTGTATTCCTTGTCCTAAAATAAAATTCTAATTTAATTTTTTAAGTTTTGAGAATGTAACTTTAATTTAATGTTTCCATCGCTTGTTGTAGTCTATCCATCTGAAACTTATCGTTGGTTTTGATCTTGAAGTAGTATTTATTTTTTTAGCTCCTTACATCAAGTGGCTTCATGCCTTGTTTGGAGCTATTTCCATGAACATTTTTTTAGATACACTAAAATCTACATATATATATATATATATATATATATATATATATATAAACATTTTTTTGACAAACCATAACAATGTAATTTGTTGAAATAAATAAATAACATTTATTTATTTTAAACTGAGCTTTCGAATATAAAATATTCCTCGTCAGAGAGTTTTTTTTTTCTTCTTCTTTTCATCGTCTGGTGGTATTGACTTTGTGAGAAAGAATGTCCGTGTCTTAAGGGCGCGGTTCAGCCATTTTGAATAGAAAGGAGTAGACACATTATTATAAACCATTGTTTCGTAAAGGTATAAACATTTTTTTGAAAAACCATAACAATGTAATTTGTTGAAATAAATAAATAACATTTATTTATTTTAAACTGAGCTTTCGAATATAAAATATTCCTCGTCAGAGAGTTTTTTTTTTCTTCTTCTTTTCATCGTCTGGTGGTATTGACTTTGTGAGAAAGAATGTCCGTGTCTTAAGGGCGCGGTTCAGCCATTTTGAATAGAAAGGAGTAGACACATTATTATAAACCATTGTTTCGTAAAGGTATAAACATTTTTTTGAAAAACCATAACAATGTAATTTGTTGAAATAAATAAATAACATTTATTTATTTTAAACTGAGCTTTCGAATATAAAATATTCCTCGTCAGAGAGGTTTTTTTTCTTCTTTTTTTCATCGTCTGGTGGTATTGACTTTGTGAGAAAGAATGTCCGTGTCTTAAGGGCGCGGTTCAGCCATTTTGAATAGAAAGGAGTAGTATATATATATATATAATAAGCAATTAATACTCACCACTACGCTCAATATTTATCTATTTTAACTCCTTTTTCTTCTTTTTCTTCATTCTTTCTTTGTTCTCCTACTTTCATTGAGTAACCCTAACCCTAACCTCATCATATCATTGTCTATTAATATCATAAACACACCTTCTGGTTATTCAGTTATCCAGCATAAGGCATCTGTAATTTCACCAATACCAAGTTTCTGATGAAGCATGGTTGATGGGTTCTTTTCCTCCAGTTTTTTGTGTTTTTTTATGGAAATCACTCTAAGCAAGACATGAAGTCACTAGTAAGGAGCTAAAAAGAACAAAAGATGATAATCGCAAAGACAAGAATTGCTTATTGACCTTAGTCTTGAAAAGACCAAGGCTATAGGTAGGAGGCAAACAGTCAGCAGGAAGCTGTATTATAACAAAGTGTCAAAACAGTTAATTTGCGAAGATCACTAGACCAACGAGCCAAACGAGCTGGAACAAAGGAAGCAGGGAATAGATCAGACCATTCTGAAGAACACATGTCATGATAGTATTTATAGAAAAGACTGAGACCAGCAACATGACGTCTGTGAGTGAGAGGGTGCAAAGAAGAAGAAAGGGTGGTGCCAATCAAATTACAGATATGCTTCTGAATCTAATCAAGAACCCTAAAAGTGGACAGAGATTCAAGAGCCTAAATATGACGACAGTACTCCATACATGGTCTGATAGTAGATTTGTAGAGATAGAGAATAGCCTCAGGTGTGAGAAAGCGATATAGAGAACCGACTTTACGAGAAGCAGAAAGAGCAATGGATCTAATGTATGAACTCCGATATCATGTACTAACTGCAGTAGCACATCCACCTTATTATGGTATGATCATTACAGCGAGGCAGTTGCAAATCAGGAGTGTTTGCTGTCCATATTGGATCAACTATTTAACAGAATTAAATCTGTATTCATTTGTCTGTGCAACAAAAAAGTAATATTTTTAAGGCTTCACATGAGAAGGTATTAATAAAAGGATATTACCAAAGAGGCATAATGAATAGATAAATAAACACAATTATACAGACGAACAAAGCGACATTTGATTTTATTTAGCTTTATTAGGGTGGGATACGTACATATACTTACATATTCCTATGTATTTTTAATGAAATTATCTCATTATTATCCAATTATTTCATGCCAAATATGTGCCTGTGTCAATACGAATTTATATAATCGCATTAATAATCAGATATGATACCAAACGATCAATAATTTGATTCTCTTGTTAATCAAGTTAAATTTACTTTAAATTAATGAGTAGAATAAGGAGGTTAGATGTTCGATTTTTTCTTTGCTTTCTTTTTTAACCAAAGCGAAAATAATTGGTCTAAGTTGTTTTCAATTCTTCTTCTTCTTCTTCTTCTTCTTCTTTTTCTTCTTTTTCTTCTTTTTCTTCTTTTTCTTATTTTTCCTCTTTTTCTTCTTTTTCTTCTTTTTCTTGGAAGACTGCGAACGTAAAGCCAGAAGAATCTTCAGAAATGGTTTTCGCTAGTTTTTCATCATCTTTTCTCGGTAAAGATTTGCGGACACTCATTAGTAATTGCACCCATGAGACATTTTCAAATGTTTTATTTCAATGGATTTTGATTTCATTCGACTTGGTGGTTTTTACTTATTTTATTTTTCCTTCTTTCATAGCAGCAATACATAGTATTTTGAAAATAAATCAAAAACAAAAATAGATTTTTTCTTCATTTGAAATAAAATAAATCGAAAACAAAAATAGATTTTTTCTTCATTTGAAATAAAATAAATATATGGAGACTAAAAGTGCAAATACCCGTCAACTGAACTAAGTTTTAAATTTGCATGGATCACAGCTTTAAAGTTTGTTACAGACAATGATTTACTAATAATCTGTTGTTTATTTGTTTAATTTTACTTTAGTCGAAGTTCTCAGAAATAAAGGGGATCCTTTCTGGAGCTAACACTTGATCTCTATATGAGATACATAGATATTCGAATATTCCATTAAAGTTTTCCTTTACCTGTCGAATGTTGATTTAGTAAAGAAGTTCAGAACATTAATTTTCTTCACCCAATCGACCAGTTAACTATGTTATAGTATATCTTTCTTGTGGTTTCTTAGTCTTACCGGATTCCAGGAAAAGAATTCATCTAGTCTGGTGAAGTATCCAGCTAAGTGCTGTTACTTGAGGTAACATTACTAGAAGAAGCTGCACCATTTCTCGTATGAGCCAGTGTATAGCTGTGCCGAGGGGATCTTATTTGGGCTTCGAATACTATGTTATTTTTAATATTTGGTCAGGGTTTACTTGTAGGGTGAAGTATTCTCATGTCAGGTTGTCCTGACAAACCCTTGTACAGAGAGACCGAAGACACTCGAGGAGGGTGTATATTAGGTAATTCAAACTCTCCTGTAGGTAATTCAAACTCTGTGTGTATGTGCACATATGTGTGTGGTTAGTTTGCGTCCATGTAATCCTTACATGAACACAATATGTGTGCCTGTCTGTATATGTATGTGTGTATTACACTAACAGCGTATGTGTGTATGTTTTCATATGATCTTAAAACTAAAACTGCGTGTCCATTTGTAACTAATCTTAACATAGTACTGCTACAACACCGATTACCCAACACCCTTTGTTCCAGAGCCTTGCCGGATAAACCGTTTTTGCCGGACCATCCGATTTCATCTTAATAATAATTCTTAACACACCCCTAACCCACTGATTATACACCTACTAAATTAAACTCCTAAATTAAACAAATATTAAATATAATTGAATAAATGAATTGGATTAATATATGAATGTTTACCATGGCTGACATTCGGATTTGCTCCTGAAGCCATAACAAGGATTAAATTTAAGCAAAATAAGATATAATCTCAAAATAAATGGAGACTGCCACCAGCAGGTGCAGTGTAAAAAATTGATGGCAGGCTAAACACAGCATCATCTGTTGGCCACCCAGTAAACTAGTCTGGCAGCAGCAGGATCATCAATGATTTTGACCTGATTAAAAGAGGTGCCGGATCATCAATCCCCAGAAAATCGGTTTTGAACCTGTATATGCATGTGTGTAGGATCTTAATACTAACACTGTAGATGTATATGCTTTAATGTGTTTGTATCATGATAATACTAATACTTTGATGTCTGAGACCATATAAGCCTAATACTTACACAGTATATGAGTATGTAACTGTATAGAGATTATTTTATTTACCTCCCATAAAGGCACAGTTTGACACAAGGTCATTTTAATGTGGAGAATCTAACTCCCCAAAAAGAGGCACTGGGTTGAATAAATAAAATAACCTTTATAGTCCAGTCAGTACTCTCTCGTGAATGAGGATGTCAAAAGGAGGAATGCCCGGGCTGATGGCCGATAAGATTGTGTCAACTATACCAGCTATACACAGTAGGATCATAATACAAATCATAATGTAGATATGGTATCGGCACATATGATCCGAAAAGACCAGAATAGAGATATTTTAATTTTGAGGGCCAAAAGGTACTTATTAAAAATGTCATAAATCATTTATTGATGAAATACAAAATATAATGTGTCCATCTTATATATAAAATAAAATCAGTCAGATTTTTCAAGTTAGGTCTAAATAGCAAGTTATCTCCAAACCAAAATCGATATTTGATTCTACCTATCTGTTATGGTGCCGTACCTACCTACGGAGAACTAATGGACTCGTCCACCTTATAAATACGGGAAGCACGTGACACTTGTTCTCTTCTTCCCAGGCAAACCGGCAATGGCGGTTGAGAGCACCATCTCCTTGTATCTCTTTCTTTGTATTATATAATATATACCTTTGTTCATTTAAACCATGTTGTCCTGTGTCATTCATTCGGCCTTACCCAGGTCCACAACAAATGGCGACGAGGGAATTCGAACTCTTGGGTCAAAAAACTGAAAATACCACGTAAAAATGCACTCACACGGTTATAGCAGGAAGCCGCACGCATGAAAAACAAAGGTTTTTGCCGAACGATCGAGAGAAGAAAAGGGAACTCAACTGAAACAAAAAAACACGTTGAATTCTTAAGTGCGAGAAAATTGTTTTCTTTTAAGAAAAAGAAAACTGAAATGGACATGTTGTTCTCTAATTTTGAAAACTGCTTATCGAAAAAAAAAAAAACAGCTTGAAATTAGGTGCGCGGTTCCTCTAGTTTGGGAAAACTAGTTTAAAAAAAAAAAAACTGAAATTGAAAATTTTTTTTTAAAATACCGAACACGAAGGAAGCGAGCATTGTTTTTTTTTAGACGAACGTCACAGCGAGTTTTTTTTTTTGACGAGCACACACAAAAAAAAATGAAACCGACACCACGTGCTTTCATTTTAAGAACAGATAAAAGAAACAAAAACATGAAATGAATCACACGTGCGTTACTCCATAAAAAAAAGACGCACGATAAAAAAAGGTCAGTTTTATTTTCTCTCTCTCTTTTCCGACTTGTACTGAAATATTTTAAAATGCAGAAAGAATTAATTGTGAAACAGATTTTTTTTTCTCTTCGTTAAAATTAAAAACGTGTATAAGAAAAGAACATTACATAATCTTTTCATAACTAAAAGGGCGTCTTGCCAGCGCTAATTTAAAGAAAAGAACTTCTTGAAAATTCATTAAATAACGAGAAAATATTAATTTTCAAAAAAAAAAAAAAATAAGTGAATATACGCGTATATAGAGAAAAGGAAAAGTTTCGTAATCTTTTCATAATTAAAACGGCGCCTAGCAAACGCTTATTTAAAGAAAAGAACTCTTATAAAATCATAAGATAATGAGAAAATATTAATTTTCTAAATAAAATCAGAAACTAAATGGTTGAATATGGAAGATATTAAGTCTATAATCGCCGAACTAATGAAATTCCAAATCTCCCAGCAACAACAAACTGAGGAAAGATTTCAAAAGCTTTTATTAGAACAGAACCAGAATATTTTATTACACAAAAAGGAGTATGATGAAAGATTGGAATTTCTGATACAAACAATATTGCGCAGTGACCAAAAAAATGTAAAACAGGACTCAAAAGACATTGAATTGTCCGGCATTGCGCATATAAAAAAGGTACATCAAAAAACAAAAGCTCAACCTTATAGAAAAATAAGAAATAATAATTTTGATGTAACAAAGACAAACCAAACCAGTAAAAAAATAAATAAATTGCCACCAAGCCCTTGTTCACGCTGTGGTAATCCACATTGGTACAATGAGTGCCCATTCCGTTTTAAAACCTGTATGAAATGCAAAAAAGTTGGACATAAAAGTTCGCACAGCAGAACGGGCAGAGGAAATAAAATGCGGATTCAAGCCACTAGGACAAAGAAGGAAAAATGCATGAACATAAGAAAATATGTACAGGTGAAAATCCTGGATAAAAATATAAAATTGCAATTGGATTCTGGTTCAGACGTTTCCATTATGAATTTACATACATGGAGGAGATTAAATAAACCTACTCTATCAAGAATAAACAGGCTGGTAAGCACAGTTACTGGTGAAAGAATTACATTTGAAGGAGAATTAATCACAAATGTGTCCCTAATGGGAAATACTAAAAAACTCAAACTACTGGTACTGAAGGATTCGAATAATCTTTTTGGTTCAGATTTTATGCAGGCATTTGATTTATGGAAGTTGCCGATAAATACATATTGTAAAAAAATAAATAGTCGCGCAACAGAATCGGAAAAACTACAACGAGAATTTAAAAAATCGTTTCCAGAGGTTTTTTCTGGCGGTCTTGGATGCTGCACTAAAATGACTGCAAAATTCCGTCTAAAAGAAAATGTACTGCCGGTATTTAGAAAAGAAAGGAAAGTACCCTTCGCCTCGATTGAAAAAATAAACGCTGAATTAGACCGACTGGTAAAGATGGGTATTTTATCAAAAGTACAACACAGCCAGTGGGCAGCACCCACGGTTTATGTAAAGAAAAAATCTAATGAGATTCGTGTATGTGCAGATTTTTCAACAGGACTGAATACTGCCCTCGCGGACTATCACTACCCACTCCATACCCCGGAAGAAGTGTTTGCAAGCTTAAATGGAGGAAGATTTTTTTCAAAAATAGACCTAAGTGAGGCATACCTACAAATACCGGTGGATAAAGATTGTTCTAAGCTGTTATGTATAAACACACATCGTGGTTTATATAAATTCGAAAGATTAGCGTTCGGAGTTAAGGTCGTGCCAGCCATTTTCCAACAAGTAATGGACACAATGCTGGGCGGACTGGATTTCGCAATAGCGTACCTCGATGACATCTTGATTAACAGCAAAGATATCGAACAACACCAAAAACATGTAAATCAAGTGTTTGCGAGAATCCAAGATTATGGGTTAAAAGTAAAAGAAGAAAAATGTGATTTTTTCCTGGAGGAAATAAAATATCTGGGTCATGTGATCGACAAGGATGGCAGAAGACCAGACCCAGAAAGGGCTACCGCAATAAAAAACATGCCGGCGCCAGAAAACGTCATGACATTACAGAGTTTTCTGGGCCTAGCAAATTACTACCAGGCTTTTATCCCAGAAATGCATAATTTGCGTGCTCCATTAAATGAGCTATTAAAAAAAGGTAAAGCCTGGGTATGGACACCTGAATGTCAGGATGCATTTAATAAAATCATAGAAAGACTTACGTCAGAGTTATTTCTAACACATTACAACCCAGAATTGGACATAATCGTAGCTAGCGACGCTAGTTCATATGGTTTAGGAGCATGTATCCTACACAAAATGCCTGATGGAACCCATAAACCCATTGCACATGCATCAAGGACCTTGCTCCCAGCGGAAAAACAGTATTCTCAAATCGAGAAAAAAGCCCTAGCATTAATATTTGCAGTAACAAAGTTTCACCGATACATACATGGTAGACAATTTACCTTACAGACAGACCATAAGCCGCTAATTAGAATTTATGGATCTAAAAAAGGCCTACCTGTATATACAGCTAATAGACTACAAAGATGGGGAACTATCTTATTAAACTACAACTTTAAAATGCAACATTTGCATTCAAATAAAATCTATCATGCAGATGGATTGTCGAGATTAGTGCCAAAACAGAGAGAGACTCTAGAAGACACAGTGATTGCGTCTCTTCAAACAGAAGGAGATTTTAAAGAGATTTTGTGCAACGCAGTGAGAGAGCTCCCGGTGACACTATACGAGATAAAAAAAGAAGCTCAAGAGGATGAATTTATCACCAGAACAAAAATGAAATTGGTAGATAAGGATCTACATGCGGCAAAGAGTTTCTTACTCTGTGATGATGTACTCATGCATAACGAAAGGGTGGTCATCCCAGAAAAACTACGAAAGCAAATTCTGAAAGATTTTCATGTTGGCCATCCAGGGATAACCAGGATGAAGGGGTTAATGAGGAGTTTTGTGTACTGGCCAGGTATGGACAACGACATTGAAAAAGCAGTAAAGCTGTGTAAAGGCTGTGCCTTAGCAGCAAAAGCACCGCATATAAAGCATAGCCCATGGCCAAAGACCGACCGTCCGTGGGAAAGAATTCACGTGGATTTCGCGGGACCATTGGAAGGATTTTACTACTTAATCGTAGTCGACAGTTTTTCAAAGTGGCCCGAGGTACTACGTTGAAAGAGTCCCACGTCAGAGGTTACGATAAGATTCCTACATGAACTATTTGCCCGTTTTGGGGTAGTGGATTGTTTGGTGAGTGATAATGGGACGCAGTTCACGTCATCAGATTTTGAGGAGTTCTGCACGACGTTTCAAATCAGACATATAACGACGCCCCCGTATCATCCTAGGTCAAACGGCCAGGCGGAACGCTTCGTAGACACATTAAAAAGAGCATTAAAAAAGGCCGGTGATACTCCTAAGGAGAAGGCTTTACAACAATTCTTACAAGTATATAGAATTACAAAAAACATGAACATAGCATCATCATTATCCCCCGCAGAGATGATGTTTGCGCGGAATGTGAAGTCCGTGTTTGATAAATTATTACCTAAACATAATAATTATGACCGAATCTCTATGGTACCGAAGAAAAAATACAACCCAGGAGATAGGGTATATTTTAAGATGTTCAAAAACAATGCATCGTTCTGGGAACCCGGTACAATTGAAAAGAGGATCGGATCGATGGTCTATATCATAAAAGGACCACGGTTCTCGCATAAGAGACATCTAAATCAGATCAGAAAAAGACTGTCAGATGACACTGACAGCGCCCCACAAGGAGAAGACGTGATATATGACACCTTCAACTTACCAGCATCCCAGGTAGTCACACGTAAACGACAACCAAAAAGAAAACGAATGGCTCCGGACTACCTAGAGATAGATCCGAAAAGGAAACGTTATTAAGACTCCTGAGGAGGTAAGGCTTGGAAGGGGGGTGTTATGGTGCCGTACCTACCTACGGAGAACTAATGGACTCGTCCACCTTATAAATACGGGAAGCACGTGACACTTGTTCTCTTCTTCCCGGCAAACCGGCAATGGCGGTTGAGAGCACCATCTCCTTGTATCTCTTTCTTTGTATTATATAATATATACCTTTGTTCATTTAAACCATGTTGTCCTGTGTCATTCATTCGGCCTTACCCAGGTCCACAACACTATCCAATTTGTATTTATAATTGTTGTACACCGTTCTTTGCAATAAAAATCTGTACTTCACTTTAGTTTCTTTCAGAAAATAATTTATCCGACGAGGGTTTTTTTTCAGGTGGAATCCATATTTGTTGTCTGCAGCAAACTATACCATAATCATTAATTTTAGCTTTCTAAATCCTATTAATGAAATAATTTAATATTTTTTTAGACAAAACATACAGCATAATTAAACATTTAATAAAAAAGTAAAACGAAATATTTGATGATGTCTGATATATTTACAAATAATTATATTTTAGTAAACAATATAAAATCCAGATATTCCCGGGAAATGCCGAGTCGGGTCAGCTAGTATTTTATGATATTGGTCTGCTACTGAAATGAATGGAATTCTTTCTTGTTTTATGATAATATTTACTTCAAGAAATCTGCAAATCCTTTGTTAATGAGATGCAGTAATAAATTTTAGTTTCGTAATTTTAGTCTAGCAGGGCTGCCTGGCGTTACTGAGGAACTCAGTGAACTCCTGCTCGCAGCCTATGTTATTCTTATTTTTTAACTTATATCATTTTCAAGTTATAAATAAAATAAAAAAGCAGACCTAACGTTATTATTGTAAAAGAAAAACTAATACAAAGTTACTACCATCATTGAATTCATCTTCAAATTTTACTTGAGAAAAGTTGTGTCTGATCTTGGTGTCGGGATTTATTTTCAATTGCATCCTCGATAGACAGACTTATATAGAGTGTTTGGAAAATCGATGGCATAACTTCTAAGATTATGCTCCAGATGTGTAAAGAAGCTCCTTTGTGTGGGGTGGCTTTTTGTAATAGTACTCCATTACTAGGTTAATTTCCTTTGTGGTCCATTTCTTCCTCTTTGTGGTCTTAAGTTTCTGCTAATCATATTGTTTTACCTGTATTTGGTCTGATGTATTCTGTTACTTGAATTAAGAAGAACCAACATTCACAGGAATCTGACTGGGTCCCCCATATTGGCTATCAAAGGAGCCCCTGTCGATCATGACGCTCATATCTTACTTCTGAGCCCCACGGCTTTTATATTTGTTCGGTGTCAGAATGTTGATCAGTATTTGTTTCAATGGCCTATACCGCAGAAACCAGATATATAGAACATAATCCCGAAGTTATGCCATCGATTTTCCAAACACCTTGTATGGAATAGATATTCAAAATATAGTTATAATTAGTAATTTCTCTTTGCAACACAGGTCTACTAATGATATCCAGGGTGTGTAATAACCCTGATAATGGCTTTCCATCAGTGTCACATTTATTTCTAACCCACGAGCCCCCCCCCCCCCAAAAAAAAATAAAAACATCTGGCTGGCTAGATTTAAGTTGTGGGCAGTAGTTTGGTGATCCCTGACCTAGGTCATAGTTATATCAAACTTTGATTACCAAAACATATCATTCAAACAAAAATATACATATACTTCTTTAATGCTACAAGGTTGAGTTGTCTGCAGGGAAAAGAATATTGATCCGATAGATCTCATAAGTAATCAATAGAATTGAGTTATGGAAGAGGTTGA
The DNA here is from genome assembly GCA_963556195.1 of Sepiola atlantica. Taxonomy (NCBI): domain Eukaryota; kingdom Metazoa; phylum Mollusca; class Cephalopoda; order Sepiida; family Sepiolidae; genus Sepiola; species Sepiola atlantica. The sequence goes on from OY744523.1 coordinate 135,178,127, forward strand.
TGGCGGGAGAAGCATTAGAAAATCATCTTGACATTCCTGAAACCATTCCGATAGACTTTTCAGCGCTAGGGCAGGGTGAAATTACCGACTGGAAGATTCTTTTTTGTAGTAAGATATAACATAAATATGCTCTCTCTCTCTCTCTCTCTCTCTCTCTCTCTCTCTCTCTCTCTCAACTCCTCTCTCTCTCCAATGATAAAATTGAAAGCCCTATATTAAGATCTATGTGGTATTGCAGGCTAAAATTACCGATTGAAAGATTCCAGTCTTTGTATTATTTGGATTATTCGGACTACTGTTCTCATCTTGAGTGTTATTCTCATAACGTTTCGGCTGATGTAACCTCCGACCTTCTTCAAGTGTATCTTGTCGAACTCGGGAATCTGTCTGTCGAACTCGGGAATCTGTATGGAATTTCGAATAGAACCTTTTATTTAATTCACGAGAATAGCATGCTCTCATTCCATGACCGGTAGAAATCTTAAGCAATTCGCAATTGTATTCTTAGCATCTCCCGCACTGGGGATTGAACCTTCAACCTCCAGAAAAAGTGTCACTTAAAACTGAATTTTACTTAGTACTTTATCCGTTACGCCACGGACAATGTACCTTCTTCCTTTCTCTCTCTCTCACTCCCTCTTTTTCTTCTTCTTCTTTCTGTCTCTCTCTCTCTCTCTCTGTGGTATGGCAGGGTAAAATATCTCTGTGGTATGGCAGGGTAAAATTACAGACTGAAAGATTTAATTCTTGTAGTAATCTAATACAGAAATATGGTATTTCTCTCTCTTTCTCTCTCTCTCTCTCTCTCTCTCTCCTTCTCTCTCTCTCTCTGGGGTTGCAACTTAAAACCAAGCCCTATACCAAGATCAAACACAACTTTTGTTGTGTAAAATATCACGATGAATCCAATTGTGGTATTAATTTTATTTTATTTTATTCATGACTTTAAAATTGAAAATTATAGAAATTAATAAATGAAGAATAAACTAAACGGATCGACATTCACTCCTGGCAATCGCCGGGCATACCTGCTAGTATATTATGTAAGGAGAAACCTTAAAACGTCATGACAGACTCATACATCAATTATGTTTGGGGATGCAGTTGAAAACAAAGCCCCATACCAAGATCAAACAATACTTTTCTAAAAAAAAATTTTAAGAGGAATTAAATGGTGGTATTTATTTTTATTACAGTTTTTTTACAATAATATCGTGGGATTTGTGTTGTGACGTTTTACTTTATTTCTGAAATTAAAAATAAGAATAAAATTGGTAATATGGGGTTCAGGACTGGGAGCAACAGTACACAGGGATTCTCATTCATTTCCGGGCAGTGCTTGGTGTTCTTGCTAGTCTCTATTATAATTTTGATGCCTCTCTTGCTCTGTCCATGATGTATTTGAAAACAAAGCCCAAATCCAAGATCAACCACAACCTTTCTTCAGTAAACTTTTACAAAAATCCAATACTGGTATTAATTTTGGATTAGTGAATGCTTTACAATAATATAATATAGTTTGCATTTCTGCAAGTAATTATTATTTAATCTAAGCACTTGATTTTCAGGAATTTGAAATTTGTTAAGAAAAATGGAATAACTTTCAAAAACTTTTGCGATAATAAATTCAAAATATTTAAAAACATAAAATGTTTCGAAATTTAGAGTGCTCTCTCTGGCCAAACTTAATTTTTGATTTTGGGTGGGTTTTTGTTCTATAGAGCGCCTCGTTTTCCCATTTAGTACTGGCCGAGCTCACCGTTACTTCACTTCAAGTTCATGTGGAAACTCGTGTGTCAATGTGTGATGAGATAGACATGCAGTCTGAAAGAACGCAAACAGTTACTGGCTTGTATAGATACTCTCTTTCTTCCTTCATTCGTTTAATTATATTTTCCGCTTCATGTTCGAAAAAACTCATTATTTTCGGCCAATACGAATGATTCCTGCTCGTTTGAAACGAGAGAGTTAGAAAGCCAACGCAAAAATTTAAATCCAAATAAAATAGACTTCAAGCCTCAAGAAGACAGATTCAGTCCGGCTAAGCTCAGAAGAAGATCAGAACGTGGCACAAAGTTAGGTCCTCCCTGGGACTTTGGCCAGGAAAGGCAAAAAGAATATCCAACCATCAGCAATATGAATAACCAACTACCGCATAACGTTTCGTTTACTCATACATACATACATTGACAAAGGCTGCATAAGTAAATGACTACTACACTCGCTCACACAAGCACATATATACAAACCTACAAAACAAGGCAAGCTATAATTACACAATGCAACACTGCTTATTACTCATAAATGCATATTCACACAAACAAACATATAGACATACAGATTTCTAACCCTCGTGTCTACTTACTGAACTTTCTCGACTAGAACATACAGTTTTGTAAATGAGCAATTATTCACTAAAATAACTTTCATATTATTGTAAATTTATAGATATATAAATGTTTTGTTCTTTAATTCTATTTTTTTTTCTCAATCTTTCATTCACAAAACCCTGTGCATGTGAGATGGAAAGTTGCCATCTGAGTAGAGATCACAAAGGCTATCAGGGATGAATGCCATCTCCTTCATGGACGTCAACCAACCGTCCAACAACTGAAGTCAAGGAGATGCTTCCTCAACCATGTCGAACTCCTAACAGCATCTCAGGAAGAGACCAGACTACAGCTGTGAACCAGACATTCTCTAGCTGAATTAATATTTTTCATGAATCTCCAAATTGTTGAGGAATTTCAGTAGTTGTGTAGTTGTTGTACTATAATCATAAATATGAGACCTGCATCAATTTAAACAAACTCTGGCAAATTATTTTCCGAGCACATCTTCTAGTTGCTAATATTGAGGAGTGCATTATATTTTAAGTAGATATCATTAAGATATTATTTTTAAAAGAACTTTATTTATGTTGGTAATCTTTCGATATACTGAGGACTATCATGTTATATTTATTAAGATACTAATAAATTAAGATACTAATAAATTAAGATACTAATAAATTAAGATACTAATAAATTAAGATACTAGCAAAAATGACTCTCCTAGCAGTTTTAATCTACCTCTAAGTTTGATATAATTTTGGAAAGGTATGATTTTTGTCAATGTTAATGTAATTTCGCCATTTTATTTTTTCATTTCGCTATTTGAAAAGAGGGGGAAAATGGTCATTTTTAACCTTGACCTTGAAAAGTTGGGTCATGGTCGAAATCTTATGATAATTTTAACTTCATAGTTTCCCGAATATGATGTATAAATTTGATGCTATTTGGTGACAGAAACAACCATGCAAAATTTAAGCCTGATCAGATAAATAGTTTTTGAGTTATCAACATTTCCATGGCATAACTTCAAGAATCCCTTTTTTATGGAAGGCGCTCCAGACAAGGTATGAATCCACTTGATGTAAAGAGCTAAACAGAAACGAAAGATGATTAACACAAAAACAGCAGGTGCCTATTGATCTTAGGTTTTGAAAATACCAAGGCTATAGGTAGGAAGAAAACAGTCAGCAGGAAGAGAATTCCACAAGCCTGCAGTTCTTGGAAAGAAGCTACTGGAATAGGAAGATGTATTATAACAAGGTACTTGAACAGCGAATTGATGAAGACCACTAGACCAACAAGTCAAACGAGCTGGAAAAAAGGAAGTAGGGAATAAATCAGACAATTCATACAATATGGAAAAGTAAGGCTCATATAAGACTTTGTCCCATTCTTACGTTGTCAAGCGAAGGTATAGTCTCATGACTGAGTTATGTTCTTGTTATTACATGAAATCTTTTTTTTTCATGTGACACCCAAATGGTTCATTATGTATTTTAGTTGGTTTCATAACGTTCTTTTAAAAATTCAATAACAAAAAAATAATTTTACAAAAAAAAAAGAAAGCCGCGTTTATTACTTGTGTACACTCTGGAAATGTGTCAGCTTTTTATCTCCATCTTGGAGGCGGATAACATTCAAATGATGTGGATAAGCAATACGGTATCTCGTCAATCTAACCAAAGATATTCGTTTCGTGTTTAAAATTGTTCGTTGGAATTCCTGTTTACCGCATGCAATGTGACCTTTTACTTATTCAATCTTTTAGCTAATAATTCATTGCAAATTAATTTTTTTCCCCTTTCTTTTATAATAATACGCTTTTCCTTCTTTTTTTCCAGAAAAATTCTTCCTCTGACATTTGAAAATTATTGTTGACATGTTTGGGTTTACTTTTTTTTCAGCAAAGGCCAATTATTTTTGTTTAATAATATTTACAGAAAAACACTAACATATGCCAACTTAAAATAGTAGATTTTGACATAGAAAATAACGCAGAAATTAATAATAGCAAGTATTCAAGTTGTGTTACTCAATTTTATTTTTGTTTTCAATGTTTTATTTCATGTGATGTACGATGTTTGAAAACTCTAAGTGCTTTCAAGTATATGCCCCTACTTTATCTTATATATATACTACAAGAATATCAGTTTCAGGACAGGTAAAATTAATTCCCTGAAAAGAAGTTTTGCACAACTTTAATTATCACTTTACGAAAGTTAAAATCAAGATATAATGCTACTAAACCTTATGTCTAGAATCCTTATTGGAATTTTTATCAAAAATAATTACATTATTTTCATTCTAGAAAATGTCTAAAATTTAATGTTTAAGCTTAAAGGGACTTTAAGAAGAAATTAAAATGCAAGCAATCTTGCATAATTAGTGTCAAATGGCGATGAATAAAATTTAATGCAAATCTGAAATATTTGAATTTTCACATAGGATGGTCTTCCCATATTATGCTTCCTAAAACTCGCTTTAAATACTGTAAAGAATCTGAAAATTTCAGAAAAAACAAAGAAATCTGAACTTTTACAAAGAGGTCCCCCTAAACACATACCTAACTTGATATATATACTATAAGAATATCAGCCCGAGGACGGTAACATTAATTTCCAGAACAGTTTTGTACAACTTTTACTGCCTCATTTAAAAATTGGGGGGTGTACCCATATAATGCTGCACAAAAATCTTTTTAAATACCCTAAAAAATAAAATTTCAGAAATATTTATTAATTGATGTCTAATACCTATTGTTAAAATTTCACAAAAATCGGATGTATCTGAATTTTCATGAAGAGTTTCCACCGTCTTTTTACCCATTTGTATTAAACTAAATATAGCTCACATTACGACCCTTTATGCTTATCAGCTGTGTGCCAACATTTTTAATCATCGGTTAATTAGTTTAGGCGTGAATCCTATCACAAATGTATACACCTATACACATACTGAACTTTATGTATATATATATATATATATATATATATATATATATATATATATATATATATATATATATATATATATATATAGGAGGATGTAATGCCTGGGAGGATGATATCATGACCACAGAACAGATACTACACTACACCCCAGCCCCAACCCCAAAAAGTAGAAGCTAACGTCTGGGAGAATAGTATATTACCCGAGCGAACATATACTACACCACCTCCTCCCTACGAAAGGGGAGGTAATGCTTTCGAGACTGGTCATATGACAACAGAACAGATACTACATTACTCCCAATGGAGGAGGTAATGCCTGGAAAGATGGTATGACAATAAAATAGATACTATACTACTTCATACCCCGAATTGAGTATTGAATGTACATGTGTTTGAAATAGCATAATAAACTGAATTGAGCATTAAAAGATAGTAATAGCATAGTAACGGCTTCAGATATAGAAGTAATAGTATAGTTGCGGCTTCAGACAGACAGATATCAAATCTCTCTAACTAATAGATTGAAGAGGGCAAAAACTTTAAATAATAACAAACTGTAGAGTAAACTATGTTTTAATTGGATATCATTTGCTTTAAAATCAATTAAACCTTTTATTACATAAGAATTTATTAGAAATTTTAGTTTTATTTGTTAGAATTTTTCTAATTTTTTAATAACTTATTTTAACTAATAAGTCACAACTTACTAAGGCTAAATGCAGCTCAAGGATAAGGGTTAATGAGTTGCATAGATTGCCAGGTGAATGAAGAATATTGTAAGAGAGGGTTTGAAATTGATGAGTGGAATGAACAAAATTTGATTACTTATCAGGATGGTTTATGACAAGTATTTCTTTGACATTGGATTTAAAGACAACCATGTGGTAGCCTGCTGGAAAGCAGTCCCATGGTGATGTGTTCCACAGACGGAAAGCTCTTGGAAATAAACTCTGTTCATGCAAATTCCATTTGGTTTTACGTACATGGAGGAAGAAAAGAAAAGCTCTTTTCAGTTGTGGTAGGGAGACGAGTTCTTGCTGTGAATGTCTTACTACAAGAAAGAAAGCAGTGATAGAGCTCAGTCGAGCACCTTCCATGGAAATAACGACAGAGTAAAGAAAGACTAGCAACGTCTCGAACCCTAACCCTAAGAGTAGCAACGTCTCTTCTGCAGCCACAGATAAGAGAAGAGATCATCCTACCCCACTATATTATTATGTCGATTTTGTACTTTGTCAATGAAACAAAGAGTGATCTGAGATGCACCTCCCTAGATGTGGCAGCAGTACTCGATTTTAGTACTCATATATAAGTAGAGGATTGCATCGGGAGTAAGGTACTTTCTGGAGCAGTAGAATGATCCAACCATTTTCTGAGCTATTTTAGCAACAAATTAGATAAAAGTTTTATAAAAATAAAAAGCAATTAAAACTTTATTTTTTAACTAAATGTGCAAAGAATGTTCCATGATTCCTCTGTGTGTCTAGAACCAAACAGAGTTTTCATGAATAGGGTTTCTTCCCAAGAACTTCCTGCCGTTAGAACACACTGCCACGGAACTGCTCCCCTGCAGACTACAACATCGTCGTCTTGAAATTCAATGTCAACAAATACTTACCGAGCCGTCCTCTTAAGTAATCATATTTTGTCTATTCCATTCATCGTTTTCAATCTTCTCATCTGACAATCTTATTAACTCTTATACTCGAGTGGCTTTTGGCCTTGCTAAGTGGTGACTCATTAGTATTAATTATATCATTAATTTGATGGAATGTCTATCCTATGCAATCAAATGTGCTTGAAGAAACTTAACAAAACAGCAATGGAAAGTGTTTTTACCCCGCCTAATAAACCGGTATCGTCTGGGCCTTTGGGTCTGGATTTACGCCGGTCTATTGGTGGTTGTCGGTCCTGTGCAGTTCTAGGAGGTGCACCCTCCAAAGCTTTGCCTCCCCTCTTTGGGGAGGAGTAAGTTTATTGCTTACTGTCTGAGGCGCCCCTACCGGGGAATGCCGACGGGGCTGCCCAGGCAATTTTTAAGCATCCAGAGTGCTCAAATTCTCGAGCGCTGGTTCTTACCCACTTTCCCGAACTTGTGTCACATCTTACCTTATGGGAGGAAGATAAATAGAAGCAATGGAAAGTATTATTCGTAATATGATCAAACAAGACGATAACAAACAACAAATCAAATTTATCATTTGTTATAAAAAAACACAAATTTTGTGTATGCTAAATTTACTCCTATGAATCAATTTCATTAAGAAAAAGAAAACATGGATCATTAAGAGCCCTACAAACATTATGTGTTTTTAAATCAAATTTCACAACTGGTTTGTAATCTTTAATTTCCAGAAGTACTTTAATAAATACAAACACTTCTTTTAACTCTCATCATCAATATGGCCGTCACTCGAATCGAGTATACGGGTCACTAGGGGTTTCACTTGTTGGTTCTCATATGATAAAATAATCCAATTCGAAATCCACACATCCTATCACAAATCGGGAATGCAGTATCGTTTGGCAATTGATTTTCGTGGTGCACTATTCTTGCTGCTTTTAGTTCTTCAACGTGATGATGCCGTTCACTTTTAAATCTTTTCACACCACTCCTTATTCCATTCCTCCACTCCACTCTCCCAAGTGCACTCGTTTCCCATGTTGTGTGATCAATTTCACACCTCTTCATATCCTCCTTCAAACAATCCTTGTACCACTTCTGTCCTCCAACCCTCCTAACTGCCACATTCAGTTCAGAATAAAATATTTTCTTCGGATAGGAGTGGTCGCTCATTCTTGCAAGTGACCAGCCCATCTCAAACGATGTTTAACAATTAAAGCCTCTATACTAGAGCAACCAGACTCTCCCAGGACACTGATGTTGGTTCGACGATCTTGCCAGTTTATTTTTTTAAATTTTCGTAAAAGTCTTTGATGTAGTTTTTCGAGTGCTCTAAGATGTCGACGGTATGTCGTCCAGGTCTCCGATGCATACAAGAGTGTTGGAAAGACAATGGCTCGATACACTAGTATTTTTTTTAACTCTATTCTTTGATGTAGAGTGAAAGGTGAGTGGGTACTATATTTATAGGTTTCTGATTGTTTAATACTATTAATGTTAGCTTTGTAAACTATGCTGTTTGATCGACACATTTTGTCCAATTTACATTTATGTGGATGTCGGCAATTACAAGTTCGTTGATGTGATGCAGTTTGATTATCATAATTATGTTTATTCATTAACTTGTTATCATGTTTGTTTATTATGGGCCTTTATAGTTTATGGTAGTCGCTTGATCATAAGGATGACAGTCTGAAATTATCAAACGATCTCCACCAACATAAATTGGTATTAAGTGGATCACTACTAACATATATATATATATATATATATATATATATATATATATATATATTATCACAAAAAATATTTACAGTTTATGCCTCTTTAAGATGTAACAGTCTTAATAGTAGAGCCTTGTTTGGAGTTACGAGATTGTTTTCACTAGCAATTATGCGAAGATCCGCTCGAGCGTCGAACACTTTCGACAACAAGACGCTTGCCCCCCCCCCGCTTCCTGGGTAAGTGTACGTTGATTTAAATTACTGTCTGTGGCGATTTCTCGCAGCCGTGTGGACATAGGTGTTAGGCTCGAGATTCTAAGCGGAATCTACGAACAGCGTTTGATCCGATGTGACCGCCTACAACTGCCACTCCTGCACTGATGACGGTAGGAAACCCGAAACGATATCGTCTGTAGGTATTAAAAAAACCTTTAATTAAAAAAAATATTTACAGTATATATATATATATATATATATATGGTAAAATGAAAAAGGAAAACCAATCACGTCGGATTACCTTCATCCTTCTATTCCCATATATATATATATATATATACATATATATATATATATATATATATATATATATATATATATATATATATACATATATATATATAATTATTTCCACAATCAGACAACGCCGCAGCCCACAACCTATGAAAGAAACAAACCGGAAGTCCTAGACTCGAGTTTCGCATGTGTTCTACTGATGAGCCCAAAGGAGGCCGAAACTCGAGTCTAGGACTTCCGGTTTGTTTCTTTCATAGGTTGTGGGCTGCGGCGTTGTCTGATTGTGGAAATAATTATATATATCATCTCACATTCAAGAAATCTAATATATATATATATATATATATATATATATATATATATATATATATATATATATATATATATTAGATTTCTTGAATGTGAGATATATATATATATATATATATATATATATATATATATATATATATATATATATTACAGTAAGGAAAACAGACGTTTTGACATTTTTGGGGGTGGAATGAAATTGAAAAAGTATAAAAACGAGAGGAAATATTTTTTTTTAATTCATGAATAAACTGAGCCGGCTTTCGTCCACATTCATCAAAGTATCTACGTGGAAATAATTCAATACGACTAAAACTTAAAAAAGTAGAATGAAAACCTGGAATTGTTTTTCTGCTCGACCTTTGCTCAAATCTATTCATAAGGATGTTCTCCCACCCCAACATATCAGTAATATTATTTATCAATTTAAATGTCGGTTCGATGCCGTATACGTGGGAAGGACAGTGCAAAGGTTTGAATCCAGAATAAAACAACACATCCCCCCTGCAATACGCCTGGGCCGACTAAATAATTTAAATAATTTAGTCAACACATCCGGGTCAGCTATTGCTGACCATCTTATAAATAGTGCCGAATGTGGGTCGACTTACACCAGTGACTGGTTTTCTGTCATAAGTAGATTACATTCTTTATTCCACCTCAAAGTCCTGGAAGCTATATATATATATAAAGTCAGTCAAACCCTCCCTTTGTAAACAAAAGGAGTGGCTTTTAGGACTCAATGTGATCAACTTGTAACCCCCCCCCCATTTTTTTCTCTCCTAAACTTGTCACTGGTATTTATTCTACTTTTTTCATGTTTTTAGTCGTATTGAATTATTTCCACGTAGTTACTCTGATGAGTGTGGACGAAAGCCGGCTCAGTTTATTCATGAAGTTTTTAAAATTATATCCTCTCGTTTTTATACTTTTTCAATTTCATTCCACCCCAAAAAATATCACAAACGTCTGTTTTCCTTGCTGTAATTAAATTTTGCACCACGAAAAATTAATTTAAATATATATATATATATATATATATATATATATATATATATATATATATATATATATATATATATATATGATAAAGAATGGAAAAAGTGTTCCGACGTAATGGAAATTGAAAAAGGAAAACCAAAAAATATTATTTATGTATTCATCAACGTTCCGTCTTTATTATAAGACTTCCTCAGGATGATTATATGGAGAAGAAACAAAATACAAGTACCAAATGTTTGAAACACGAGGTGTGAAATTAAAATCTCCCTCTCCCTCGCTCCACACCCTCCTTACACGACTCTGGCAAATCATCTACCACTGCCACCATCTATTTGTATCTCATAATTTATTTTTTCTCAAGCGGCCCCAATTTTAATCTCACACCTCGAATTTAAAACATTTGGTACTTGTATTTTGTTATTTCTTCAGACAATCATCCTGAGGAAGTCTTATAATAAAGACGAAACGTTGATGAATACATAAATAATATTTTTTGGTTTTCCTTTTTCAATATATATATATATATATATATATATATATATATATATATATATATATATATATATATATATTGTTGCATATGGCAGAACTAGTCCTAGAAATTAGTTATATTTTATTTGCCAGTGGACGAGCAGAGAAAAACACATTTCATCATTCCTATTTTTGAGAGACGGTTCTGAAAGAGACATATGTCATCATTTTTGTTTTGGGACCGGCAGCCTGCCGGGTAGGTGGGTGAGGTGGGAGGCTCACATCCGCTTTGCGATTTCGTCAAAGCTAAATTTAGCCCATCAGGGGAGAAGGGAGATCGCCCTACCCGAACCCACTAGCTTCGGACTGGAAGTGGAAGCTGAGACAGAGCAGTTCGTCGCTGATCGTCGTTGTTGCTGGACGTCGTTATTGCCTGTGCTCATGAGAGCGAAAAGGAAGAAGAAAAGAAAGAACCTGATTTTCTGCTGAAGGGAATCCATCGGACCCAAGGCCGACGAAGCCGTGACTGATAAGGAAGAAGCGAACGCCTGCTTCGACCCACCGTATATTCGAGGACGCTGTGAAACGACATATTCGCCGCATAGCGCTAATCCAAGCCCTCAAAGAACTCATTCGTTTCCTTCTGCCAGACTTGAATCGACCTCATCTTTCCCTTCACCCAACATTGTTCGTTGTTTCGTGGACTGTCATCTTTCTGTATTACCGACGTCGTGTAAGTTAAACTGTTTACCTCTCTCTGTTGTTATTTCATGATTGAATGTCATTTCTTTGCTCGTCAATAGATACGTTAAATACCCCCCCTTTTACTGCTAGTATTTTGTTTTTATGTTATCTAGTTTTATACCTATATCCTCTTTTCGTTATCCTGTAAATAAACGTTGTTTGTATACCTTACCTGGGCGTTTGTGTTGTTCTCTTGCCGAGCTTCGGCCCCTCTCTCTATCTGGTCCGAAAATTGGAGAATTTCCCCTTCCCACGCACGGTTCACTTGTAACATTGCCCCGGGAAGACAACGAGCCGTTCCTGGACAAAACTTTTTTTACTTTTTTTTATAATTTGTTGCGCAATCCCCTCTTGTGATCCCGACTCGGGGGCGGCCGTAACAATATATATATATAAAGAGATTTAGTGAATTATAAGATTCCAATTGCTCAAAGAATTAGAACAACAAGTCTATTATGGCGTATTTTAAATAAATAATATTAAATTATTTTTACCTAATGTATGCATTGATGTATATATGTATATATATATATTCACACACCTATATATATATATATATATATATATATATATATATATATATATATATATATATATATATATATATATGTATGCATTGATGCCATAAATATGCCCATAATGAAACATCAAAGGAAATAAATAGTTAACCTAAATTTCTGTTTTGTCACATTCTTTTTGCATTTATCAAGATATTTGAAATAGCTTTTAGTTGGTATTCATATCAAAAATGAGTTTTTATACATACACACACACACTCTCTCTCTCTCTCTCTCTCTCTCTCTCTCTCTCTCTGTCTCCACCACACATTTCGGATGAAAAAAAATAGAAAGAAAATTCATCGAATGCCATGTTAAATGTAAGTAGGAACTACACGTTCCCTTTCGGCTTCAATCTAAACCAACTTACTTTTTGAGTACTTATTACATATTCATGGGATCCTGATTTTAAAAACTAGTATCTTATAAACTCGTAATGACTAGTTAATAACAAGCAATGCTTTACGTTTATGAAACTGTCATAAGAGGGCTGCAAAATGGTCCCGAGTGGGCAAAATTAGACCGTTTTTTCATCGATACATAAGAGTACACTGATTAGTAGTATTTCTTTTCTTTTCAGGAGGTTAGATACAATATTAGGTCAGGTTTTGAAAAGCCAACACACTAGGAAAGTGCACTTTGGCCTACAAAAATGCCCGAGCAGCCCCCCACCCCCTCGGTATTCCCCGGTAGGGGTGCCTCAGGCGATTAGCAATTAGCTAACACCTTATCAAAGATAGATGGTAAAGCCGGGGAGAGTGGACATCCGGGAACTATACAGAACCATACCTCAGCCTGACAGAATCAAGGCCACTCTCTGACTCATTAGCTTTCCCTACAAAATCCAACAAAAGTCATGATTAATGGTTGTTTATATTATTCAAGTAGTAGTGATCGCAGGGGGAGACAGCTAATGCATTACTTATTCAAGTAGTAGTGATCGCAGGGGGAGACAACTCATGCATTACTTATTCAAGTAGTAGTGATCGCAGGGGGAAACAGCTAATGTATTACTTATTCAAGTAGTAGTGATCGCAGGGGGAGACAACTCATGCATTACTTATTCAATTAGTAGTAGTGATCGCATAGGGATAAGATTTATTTGTGTATTTCTAATATTCTTAATATATGCTGAAATCTCAAGAATTTTTGTCAGGACATCTATGATATGGACGGGGGCGTTAAGATACGACATTTCATCTGTTTGGTTCTCGGTGAGTGAAGGAGAATTCCTTCTATACTTAGCAAGTTTTATTTTTGCCCCAATCCAGAGTTTTGGAAAGCTGGATTTTTCTCCACATTAAAAACCGACTTTGTATCAAACTCTGCCCTCGTGGAGAGACAAGTAAATAGGGATGTTAACAATAACGAAAAGGAAGAGAAAAAAAGAGAAACAGAGCAAGTCTACGCCGCCACGACTACAGAGAGATGTCACTACCCATTGAGGCAACTACCTAGAACGTGTCAACAAGCCTTCAGCTGCTTACTTGATGGGCTGCCGTCCAGATGATCTGACAGAGACAATGAATTGGTTGACCTGTGCTACAGGGGTAGGGGGGAGAGAATTATAGGAGGGCAGAACATATTATTTCATCGGAACTGTAAAAGCCTATTTATTTTTAGTTTACTAAAATTGTTGTTGGAAAATATTAGATAGACGCTTCTAACAGTAACAACATGTTTAAAAGAAAATGTTACTGTGCATGTTCCTTAAAAATGCCCAAACTTAAGTTCTGTCAACGCCCACTCTTCTGAAAATCGATAATTAATTTGTTTAAATTGTATCGCTATCATTAAAAACTTAAGTAAAGTTTATTCTCATTACTTACTTATTTATATTATTGCTCTATGTCGTATATCGAGCATTAAGTCTTCATGATAGGTTATATTTTAAAGATATATTTTATATCTTTATCTTCCTTTCCTACTATATATATATATATATATATATATATATATATATATATATATGTGTGTGTGTACAGGGTAACTAATGAACGAATTATTTTGAATTTTGGAATATATATTCTAGGCAACACGGTGAGTACCATGGGCACATTTACGTAACGTTTTTTTGTTTTGTTTTTCAAAGTTTTTTTTATGAACCGATCATTATGGATTTTGGAATATATATTCTCAGCAACCCGGTGAGTAACATAGACGCATTATGTTTGTTTGTAAGCTTTACCAGTTAGAGGATACGTCCACCCAAACTTGCCGCCACTCAAACAAACTTTTAAAATAAGTTAGATACAAAATGATTTAATAGAGAAAGAATTGCTCTACATCAAATTTTTAGTGTTATTAAGTAATACAGTTTTAAAAGGATCTGTGCACACGTGAGCATCAATAATATACATGTGCTTGGTAAAATCCTAAATTGTTGAACTTATCATTATGAATTATGGAATATATATTCTAGGCAACAGAGTGAGTAACGTGGACACATTATTATCATTTTTGTTGTCAACTTTACCATTTAGGTTGATGCCATCGAAACCGTGCCATATTCCCCCACACACTCACAAAAGAAAAACATTAAAATGTAAAACGAATTCTATATTTATTGCTTTTTATGCTTACTGGGACGGGTATTCTACTAGTTGTACATAAAATATATGATTTATTTAATAAATACTGAAAATTTAATTGAAGTCGGATAATTCTCTGATTCTTAGTCTTTTAAAAAATTAACATAGTCCCCTAGTAATGGACTCCATATAATAGTTTTTTTGTGTATCGGGGGGGGGGGGGGGGGCATGAGAATGAAAGAAATCATTTCGAAAATATGAAAACATAAATTTTTATAAGTGTATTTTGTAAAAACAGCAGGGATCAAATTGTAGTATATGTTCAGTGTCAGGAGGCCATTCATCCAGGCCTTACTGCCATATGGAACAGAGGGTGAATTTATTGCCTCTAGTCTGAAGCGTTCACATTGGTGAGGGAGTGCTGCTGGGGCTGTACATGCTATTTTTCTTTCCAGTTCAGAGTACCCCATTTTTAGGAGCTGGACATTCCCCACTTTATAAATCGACCTTTTGTTTAACTTTGCCATCGTGGGGAGAGAAGTACACAAACACAGCATAGCAATGTAATTGTGTGTTTATTTTTATTTTTTTTCCCTCTCGTTTCTTTGTTGTATTCAATGTTATTCTTTTAGTTTACCATGCCGTGAAATACATACATTTATTTTCCTTAATAAATGAATGCAGGGCAATACTTCTGGTTCGTTGATAAAGAGAAGTAAGATCTTTATTATTCAGGATATTAAACACTCTTTTTTTTTGTATTTATTTTGTTGTCATATGTACTTTTTTTATAAGGACTTATGCACTGAATTGTTGCAAATGCTCTTCACTGATGAATGTAAGCTTTATATATGTCAGTGTGTCTATGCCATTATAAAGTATTTCCTCTCCCCCCTCTCTCTTTCCCTCTCTCTATCTTTCTCTCTCTCCCTGGAACTGTGTGTGTGCGCCTATACCTTTCTGTGAGTTTGTGTTCGTGTGTTTGTCATTTAAATGCACAAACAATTTGGCATTTAGTAATACTCTTGGCATAACTGATACGTCATGTAGATATATACACCACAATTATAATACACCTACTACTACTACTACTACTACTACTACTACTACTACTACTACTACTAATACTAATAATAATAATAATAATAATAATAATGATAATAATAATAATAATGATAATAATAATAATAATGATAATAATAATAATGATAATGATGATAATGATTATGATAATAATAATGATAATACAAATATAATAATAATATAATAATGAGAATAATAATAATGATGATAATAATAATAATAATAATAATAATACTAATAATAATAATGATAATAATAATAATAATAATAATGATAATGATAATAATAGTAATAATACTACTACTAATACTAATAAAAATGATAAGGATAATAATGATAATGATCATGATAATAATAACTATAATAATGATGATTATGCTTCTGCCGCTTCTGCTGCTACTGCTGCTGTTGCTGTTCAAGTTTCAAGAGATGATGATGATGATGATGATGATGATGATGATGATGATGATGATGAGGACATAAAGAAAACACTATGAGGAAAGCATTACTATTATTGCTACTAAGCATGCCAATACTGGGTTGACGAAAATGTCTTTGGGTGCTAATGAATTATTATGCAAGGATTTGTTCAAAAACAACAACTATTCTTCAAAATACAGGCTATCATTGGCACACAAACTTTCGGATTTGGTCAAAGTACCAATTCTTCGGCTTTGAACAGAAAAATTATTGACAGGTTTCTACAACTTCATAAAAAAACTCAAACCAGCGACCCTTCATGCCGCATCCAGTCTATTGTCCAGACATTGCTCCATCCGATTATGTTCTATTCCAATCAATGCAGCACTTTATGAAGGATCGCCAATTTGAATCTTTTGATAAACTTGAAGAAACCAATCAAGAATTGTTCGCTGCAAAGCCGAAGGATTGATACTTTGACTAAAGCTGAAAGCTTTCAGATCGTTAGCAAAAAGGTTGTGGACAATCATAGTATTTATTAGTATTCTTACATAAAATTCCTTATTTCAACAGGACACACAAATTTTTTCCTCAACCTAATAACAACAATGACAATACCACTGCGAGACAATCCTTTAAAATGACAAGGACTTTAGTGTTAACCGGAAGAATTTCCGTTCCAGGCCAGGTAAAATAAATTTACTGAGCAAAACAATTTTGTACTACTGTAATGTCGCCTTATGAATATTAAAATCAAGATAAAATAATATCAAACCTTATATCTAGAATCCTTATTTCAATGTTGATCAAAAATACATTACATAATTTTCATTAAAAAAAATGTCTAAAATTCAAGGCTTAGGCTTAAGGGGTCTTAAGAAGAAATTGAAATTCAGGGAATCTTGGATAATCGATATCTTGTGACTATAGATCAAATTCATGCAAATTTGATATATTTGAATTGTCAAATGGGCGGTTGTACTCATATTATGCCCCCCTAAAACCCTTTAAAATACCCTAAAGAAAGTGAAATTAGGAGAATATTTATTAATTGATGTCCACTACCCATTGTTAAAATTTCACAAAAATCAGATGTATCTGAATTTTCTGGTACTTCCACCTCATTTTTAGCCCCTTTGCATGAAATTAAATTAAATTAAATATAGTTCACATTAAGACCCTTACGCTGAGCAGTTGTCTTCCAAAATTCATAATGATCGGTTAATTAGTTTACGAGTGAATCTTGTACATATAAATATGCAAACATATAAACATACCTAACTTCATATAATTAATCGTAATCACTTAGGAAGTGAAAGAATCGAAATGGTAGGAAGCAAAAAAAAACGAACACTTAAATCACCAATAAAAACAATTACATAAAAACACATAAAATATTTAGGTGATAAAAATCATACATATTTCTAGACAGGGTATCGTAGTCCAATGGTAAGACACTGGACTATAGACATCAATATCGAAAGTTCGATCCTTGTCTAAGTTAGCCATGCTGATGATGGCTGTGAGCAGGATTACTTTTATGTGCGTATAAAATTAATAAAAATATATATATTAACGAAAATACGTCCTATAAAGTTAAGCAATTTTCTAGATCTTAATCACTTAGGAAGTGAGAGAATCGAAATAGTAGTAAGCAAAAAAACAATGATCGTTGCAATCACCAACAAAAACAATTACATAAAAATAACTGTATATAGATAGAGATTAAAGGTAGTGCAGCTGTATTCTTTGTAGAAGGAAGAAATAAGGGAAGAATTGGTGTTATTTCAGTTGCCTTTCTTCTAGATTAGTTGCCTAACCAAGACTTAAGAGACTAGGCTACCCTACTATTTTGTCCATCTGTTCAATATGTGTAGGCTATTAAACCCAAGAGTATGAATTTAGCTACGTCGATCACATCTGTGCAGATTGTTGTAAAATCTTCATATTTATCTCTTTTCTTATAAAGGGATCGCCAAAGAAGCATGAGACATTCCACTGATTTTTTTTTTACCTCAGATTTTAACACAATTAAAATCATCCGTAAATGACACAAAATTATGTTTGCTTGTTTGTTTGTTGATGTTTAACGACCTTTCAACCATTTTAAGGTGATCCCAGGTCAAACGTTTTTTTTCTCTTTCGAATCAGACAGTTTTTACAATGTTTCTTCTTGGTAGAAGTGTTTTTTTAGGATGTGTAATTTGACTATTCATAATGTGTGAGTGTTTTTGGTCGATTTTTAGGTTTTGGTATGCTTTTTTTAGGTTGTTTAAGATATTATTAAGGCCATTCTTTTGAAGAGAATTTTTCAAATTGTTTGCTTAGTAACAAGATAAATTAACATTTCTATTCAGGTTAATTGGTATTTGTTTCTTTTCTGATATTATTTTGTTAATACTGGATTAAAAACAAAATGTTTGTAGAGATTAGTTTCATTAAGAAACCCTTTTATTTGGGGAAAAAGCTATATTTTCAAATAATGTTTTCATATTTGTTACTCTGTAATATTTGTTGTATATATGTGCATATTTTTTGTATTTAATTAATATATGTTTTATTGTTAGTCTTTTATTGAAATGGTTACACTAAAGTTCATCTTCTCCGCCAAACAGATGTATGTGGGTCAGTCTTGTGTGGCCGAAAGTATATGTGTTAATATGATGTCTTCTCTTCAATAGGTTATCATGTTTATGTTTTCTGTACCGACTGTGTTAATACCAAATTATGCAGTTTCAAAAAAACAAAATTTGAAATCAGCTAATGACATTTGAGTGAACTGAAAGTTAAAAACCAACACTTACAGTGGCATCTGGCATTGAAAGTTAGAAGACGACAGGAAAATAGAAATTTCTTATTCTAAATTTTTTTTTCTTAAGGATTCGCAAATTCTTTAAAATGCGCTTAATTTGTTTTTCGATTATCTAGACTAAGCTCAAATCTCTCCCCCCCTGTCAAACATTAACAGCAAAAACTCGTCTTCCTACAACCACTGTAAATCATTTTTCTTTCTTCTTATGTGTACCTGGAACTTAACGGAACTTCCATGAGAGGAGTTTCTTTCCAAGAACTGTCCGTCTGTGGAACACAATATCAAGGGGATGCTTTCCACCTGACTACATCATGGTCGTTTTCAAGTACAGTGTTAACATTAACGTTCTCTTAAATAATCAAATTCTGACCAGTTTCAACCATCGTCTCCAATCGTGAAGGTGTTTGCCTCATCGTCCACCTGACAAACTCTTTAATCACTCGAGTGGCTTTTGGGCTTTGATAAGCGGTGACCCATTAGTCCCCCCCCCCAAAAAAAAATATGAGGTAATACACCATATTCTGCAGTCGTATTTTCTTATTTAATCGCCAAAATTCAATTCTTTACGTTTTATCACTAGGTTCATTTATCTTGGAATTATGCAGATTTATTTTTCATGGGAGATAGAGAGAGAGAGAGAGCGTGGGGGGAGGGGGGAAGAGAGGGGGGAGAAAGGAAAAAAGAAAAGAGAGAGAAAGATGGTGAAACTGACGTAAGACTTTAAAATATATAATAGATTATAGTATTTAGACAACATATTTTCATTCAGGCAAATATTATTAAAGAACATAAAGTGTTTTGTTAGATGAGACTATTTTTAATTTTTTAATTTTTCCAATAGTCCATTTAGTATTTTTAACAAATTGGTGTATATGAGTTCCGTAGGTTTCTTGTTCCATTTCTCTTTCTTTTTTCACGAGTACTTTCGATTTAATTGACCAAATTATCATCAGGCGGGGGTTAATCTTGGTGTGTTTACAACTATGCCTTTTACTGTTGAGTTTTTTAATGGCTAGTTATTTATGACTTTAAAATGAACATCTGTAGTTATGAGATGTTGCATGCGAACGTGATAACATGCAATGCGCATACAAAATTTGACAGCTAAGAATATATTAATGTTAATTACAATTTTGTGACTAGTTTCGTAATTGATATTATTAATTGTGGGATGTCTAGTTTTAATATTGTTGTGAAAGTCGACTTGCTAAGGTTACTTATTTCAATAGGCATTTAGCCCAGACAATACCTCCGATTGGTGACCACACATGTTTTACTTTTTGTTTCTATATTTTCTTATCTATCTAATGCTCTTAGGGAGTTTTTCTCTCTTCTTAAAAATAGAGGGGATAGGCACCACTGGTGTAATTGGATACCGATGCGACTATGGAATCAGCGAAGCTGAGATTATATTCAGTTGAATCTATCGCATTCACTTAAAATTTAATATCATTTGGAACTGTATAACCCTGTTCCTAGATATGAAAAATAGAACTTGTCTTCCATCAATCATGGAGGTGCCGCTCAGAGCATTTTTTCTTTTCTTGACAGAGTACAAAATCGACTTTGCAATCTAGTTGGGAATGATCTCTTCTCTTCCTTACAGCCCCTTTCTTACAAAAGATACACTAGTCTTTTCCTGCTCTATCCTTATTACCTTGTTATGTGCTCGACGGAGTTCGAATTGCTATAAAATATTTGCAGCAAAACCCCATCTACCTACCACGAATGCAAAGAATTTTCATTTCTTTTTCTGTATAAACCAAACAGAATTTCCATGAACAGAGTTTTTCCCAAGAACTTTTCATCTAAGGAACACATTACCACTGGACTGTCTCCCTACAGACTACAACATGGCCGTATTCAAGTCCAATGTCAACAAATACTTGTCAAGCTGTCCTCTTAAGTAATCAAATTTTGTCCATTCCATTCATCGTTCTATGTATGTATTTCTCTCGTCCCCCCTCTCATAGTTCATCATCTAACTGACAATCTCATTGACCTTTATCTTCGAGTGGCTTTTGGCCTTTGTAAGTAGTGACTCATTAGTATAAAAAAGTAAATAAATAAGATAAGAATTGATTTTTCAGTATTAGATAACTCAGAAAGTGTTGATATGCCGTAAAATTGTGTTCCTTACTCGCTGGAACATGCATGTTAGGATGGAGGCATAACATTGAAACGCTCTCTGGGACCTGTTTGTAAGTAAAAGAGACCGACATACTTTGAAGCAATTAGAAGCGTAATGCTCGAATGGAAACTGTGCAAAAATAGATCTTACATGACTTCGGGTTTAGAGAGGTTTCAAAGAGTTAAGCTCCAATTAAAGAGTCTTAGAATAATCAGAATTGGATCCCTTGGATGATAGATGAAAGCTAATTGAACACGGGTTTATACACATAAGTTGGCGGTAATTCACTAGTTTACTTAGGACAATGACTAGAATGCTGACATCAAGGTTCCTGATAAGTTTGGCAACGCCGGATCGATTTATACTTGTTAAACATATATCTTTATAAAGTTGTTGACCTTTCAATATTTTATTTCTTACTCTCCTATTAATAAAAAATTCTTATCCCTAATATTTCCTCAAAAAACAATGGTTACTTACATGAATTTTTCATTTTCTAGTCAGAAGTTCAGCATCAACTTCAATAACTGTGAAGTAGGGTAATTAAGAAATAGTTGAAGGAAACAGACAACACTAAAAGAAAACGTTCGTAATGGTTTCAAAAACATTTTATTTATGCAAAAGAAATTAATAAACATCGAAAATATTGCATGCAGATGTACTACTTATGAATAGAAGTTTGTATTTAGTGTTTATAAAAGAATAGTTAGGTAGTTTTTGAGAAGATTTTCGTATCTCGTAGTTTGAGAAAGACAAGATGTATTTGTTGAGCAGATATTTGCATGCCGTAGCTTGAGAAAGACAAGATGTATTTGTTGGGAAGATCTTTGCGTGTCGTAGTTTGAGTAAGACGAGATGTATTTATTGGGAAGGTCTTTGCGTGTCATAGTTTGACAAAGACGATATGTATTTGCTGGGAAGATCTTTGTGTGTCGTAGTTTGAGAAAGACAAGATGTATTTGTTGGGAAGATCTTTGCGTGTCGTAGTTTGAGAAAGACGAGATGTATTTGTTGCGAAGATCTTTGCGTGACATAGTTTGAGAAAAACGAGATGTATTTGTTGGGAAGATCTTTGTGTGTCGTAGTTTGAGAAAGACGAGATGTATTTGTTGGGTAGATCTTTGCGTGGCATAGTTTGAGTAAAACGAGATGTATTTGTTGGGAAGATCTTTGCGTGTCGTAGTTTGAGAAAAACGAGATGTATTTGTTGGGAAGATTTTTGCGTGTCGTAGTTTTAGAAAGACGAGATGTATTTGTTGAGAAGACTTTTGCGTGTCGTAGTTTGAGAAAGACGAGATGTATTTGTTGGGAAAATCTTTACGTGTCGTAGTTTGAGAAAAACGAGATGTATTTGTTGGGAAGATTTTTGCGTGTCGTAGTTTGAGAAAAACGAAATGTATTTGTTGGGAAAGTTTTTGCGTGGCATAGTTTGAGAAAAACGAGATGTATTTGTTGGGAAGATCTTTGCGTGTCGTAGTTTGAGAAAGACGAGACGTATTTGTTGGGAAGATTTTTGCGTGTCGTAGTTTGAGAAAGACGAGATAGATGTATTTGTTGGGAAGATCTTTGCGTGGCATAGTTTGAGAAAAACGAGATGTATTTGTTGGGAAGATCTTTGCGTGTCGTAGTTTGAGAAAAAAGAGATGTATTTGTTGGGAAGATTTTTGCGTGTCGTAGTTTGAGAAAGACGAGATGTATTTGTTGGGAAGATCTTTGCGTGTCGTAGTTTGAGAAAAACGAGATGTATTTGTTGGGAAGATCTTTGCGTGTCGTAGTTTGAGAAAGACGAGATGTATTTGTTGGGAAGATTTTTGCGTGTCGTAGTTTGAGAAAGATCTGATGTATTTGTCGGGAAGATCTTTGCGCGGCATAGTTTGAGAAAAACGAGATATATTTGTTCGGAAGATTTTTGCGTGGCATAGTTTGAGAAAAACGAGATGTATTTGTTGGGAAGATCTTTGCGTGTCGTAGTTTGAGATGACGAGATAGATATATTTGTTGGAAAGATCTTTGCGTGTCGTAGTTTGAGAAAGACGAGATGTATTTTTTGGGAAGATCTTTGCGTGGCATAGTTTGAGAAAAACAAGATGTATTTGTTGGGAAGATCTTTGTGTGTCGTAGTTTGAGAAAGATGAGATGTATTTGTTGGGAAGATCTTTGTGTGTCGTAGTTTGAGAAAGACAAAATGTATTTGTTGGGAAAATCTTTACGTGTCGTAGTTTGAGAAAAACGAAGTGTATTTGTTGGGAAGATCTTTGTGTGTCGTAGTTTGAGAAAGACAAGATGTATTTGTTGGGAAGATCTTTGTGTGTCGTAGTTTGAGAAAGACGAGATGTATTTGTTGGGAAGATCTTTGTGTGTCGTAGTTTGAGAAAGACAAAATGTATTTGTTGGGAAGATCTTTGTGTGTCGTAGTTTGAGAAAGACGAGATGTATTTGTTGGGAAGATCTTTGTGTGTCGTAGCTTTTTGTAGTGTATCATTTCTTAGTCTTTGCTTCTGTATTTAGTTGATGAGTATCTCCGGGTGTGCTTCTGCTGAAGGTATTCAGATCATGCTGAGTATTTTTCGATCAAGGTGTACTACTAGAACAGTTCGATGCATTTTGTGATTACCATTGCTTACATACATGATCACAGACCCTGAACAACATATCACTGAAAACCATGAGGCTTTTCTCTGATTGGTAAGATAATATTTTTATGACCATGTATTTGTATTTGTTCACCCCAGAAGTGGATACATGAGGCCGAACCAAATTAAGTTCTCTTTTTGTCATATTCGTTGTTGCTGTCAGACTGATCACTTCTGTTTTTATTTAATAATAGGGCTTCCAACAGGAAATGAAACTGCTTATCCAATTACTGTCTTAATAACGCTGCGGCTTACTTGCTGATAGATGTAGAAGTGCATATGTTTACTTATTCATGCTGAAATATTAGCCAATGAAAATTATCTCCCCTTTCTAATTAAACAAACGTTTACAATAATTTAATATAGGTGGCGCTGGCAAGTAAATAGCATGGCACTTGTTATGCTGTTTTGCCGATCAGCGAAATGTTGGCTTACAATTTTAAATATGAGAGAGAGAGGCAGGGAATAATTTATTTTTAAATGCTGAACGTGAACAGTCCAGCAGACAAGAAGACGCCAAATTTCAACAGCATCTGTTACTGTTTTGCATGCATTTGCCTGACTAGAATCAGTGGAGTTGCAGAACTGTGGTGACAGGATTCCACAGATCTATCTGATACTTGTCTTTTTATAGAAATGAGAAGAATTGCTATCACATAAATCAACAAATTTTTCAGCTTGAAATCTTTGTTTTGATTTAAACAATAGTTCGTTTTTGTTAATTTTTAGTTATTATTTATAATCATTGTAGTGAAATGTTATACAATGCAAAATTGAGAATACATGATAAAACAATAGATGCTATTATTTAAAGGTGTCCTGAAACTATTATTCTCACGGTTATCATATACTACTATTTAAGAGGATGGTAATGCACTGCTATTTAATAGGATACTGATGCATTACTACTAAAATACGTCCTTCAAATTATTATTGAAAATTACTATTCAATAATATTTACTAATATAATAAAATGTAATATTTAAGAGAGTCCTTATATAGTACTATAAATTAACATTCAAAGTGATCGGATGTTGTTTGCGACAGCATGCTTTTATACCATACAGTCTTTGTCTGTTATGGGTATTTTTCTGAGCTAATCAAATCTAAAACACCAAAGCAGTATAGTAGTAATAGTATAGTAGTAATAGTAGTAAAAGTAGTACTAGTAGCATAGTTATAGTAGTAATAGTAGTGATAATAATAGTAGTGATAATAGTATAGGAATAGTAGTAATTGTAACAGTAGTATTAGTAGTCATAGTTATAGTAGTATTAATAGTACAGTAAGTAATAGTATAGTAGTAATAGTAGTAAAAGTAGTACTAGTAGCATAGTTATAGTAGTAATAGTAGTGATAATAATAGTAGTGATAATAGTATAGGAATAGTAGTAATAGTAACAGTATTAGTAGTCATAGTTATAGTAGTATTAATAGTACATTATATTAGTAATAGTAATGATTATAATAGTAGTAATAAAAGTATAGAAATACTAGTAATAGAAATTGTAGTAATAGTAGTAATAATAGTATAGGAATAGTACTAATAGCAATAAAAGTATAATAGTTATATAGTAGTTTGTATTTAGTCATGACAGTTGAGACTATGTAACTTTAAACTGAATCGTATCAATGAACCAAAAGAATATTATAGTAATAGTAGTGATAGTATAGTAGTAGTAATAGTAGTAGTAGTAGTAGTAGTAGTAGAGTATTAATAGTAATAGTAGTGTTAGTAAGAGTAGTAATAATAGTAATATTAGTGATAGTAATATTAGTTTGATTGCTTCACTGATACTAGCTCTATTTGCCAACAACTAAAAAAACATGACTGCCCCACTTCAAAATATAGACACATACTAGTTAACAATACTAAAATAATACACCACGATACCAACACCAAACGATTAAAAATTCTTGAAGCCCTCTACATAAAAACTAGAAATCCCACAATCAATAATGTGAATTACGAAACTAGTCATAATATTTTAAAGTGTCTAGCATAGTAATAAACGTTACCAAATTCTTAGCCATTAAGCAATTATACGTTTGAATCTTGAACGCGCTCAGAACGTAATAAAATTCTTAACGGTGAAGCAATCAAACTTTTGAATCTTGCACGCTCTTAGAACGTAATCACGCTCTCATGTAACATCTCAATATTATAGACGCTCATTTTCAGTTGTAAATTACTGGCCGTTTTAATAATAAAAAAACTCAACAGTAAATACATATTTTTAAGAAACCAAAACTAACACGTCTGAAGATGATTTGACGAATCAAATCGAAAGTACTCGCAAAAACGGAAAGAAAATGGAACAAGAAACACATGGAACTTACATACAGCAATTTGACGAAAACACTACATGGACCATTCGGAAAATTGAAAATTTTTAAAAAGAAGTCTCATCAAGCAAAAACACTCTTTGTTATTTAATAATGTTTGCCTAAATGAAAATATGCTGCCTAAATACATACACAATATATATATATTAGACCTCTTTAAAATTGACCTTTTTCTTCAAACATATGGAAACTGATATTATTCCCATTCTCCAAGGTCTACATTAGCTAAATATACCAGTTATTGTGATCTTGGACCTTGGCTATGCCTGCCTCAAGAGCCATGTAATTTTATTGTTGACGTTTTTCAAAAACGCTGCAAAATATGGGATATTATGTCCTTATTTTCATTGTAGCTTTCCAGAGGTTGATGCTATAGCATTGAAAGTGGTACCAAATGAAAGCTAATAAAATGTTCTTGCATATGGTAGTAAGCACAATAAAACACATGAACACCTGTGTAAATTTTAACTAATTTTAATGCACAAACAGCTGGGACACTACAAAAAATCAGTTTGGTAGTATGATAGCACTGCACTGACACATATATTGCATAAGAAACTGTCAGATAGGATGTTACTAATACATGTATTATCACTTGTTCAATGTGGCTTTTTTGAAACTGTCAATTTTTTTCCTGTGGTACTCCACAACTTGTAGTAAGCAGCTTCTTTGCTCTGGGTCACTTGTGATCTGAGTTGCAAAGTCACTCATTAGTTTCACACCTCTCTCAGCCACATCATTGGTCACTTTCACTGACCTCACAAACTTCTGTGCATTCCTGTAGCTGTCATTGTCTTCCCAAGTGTCAGCAGGAGTAGTGAGCCAGTCACATTTCACTCGAAGAGCATCAAACAGAAAGTGAGACTCTGGCCCTACCAGGTCTGTGAGAACTGTAGCTGCATTGATGACAGGAAACACTGGCTTGCCTTTCCTGTAACTCTCAGGTTTCTCTGTTTCTGACAGCTTGACTGCGAGCTTCTCTTTTGCAGACTTGGTTATGCTGGCATGTGAACTGAACAAGGTGAATGGCACTAGTTCCTGGGTCAGATACCAGCGGTGGTTGTTCATTTTCTTGAGAACAGAGGTTGCCAGTCATAGTCATACTGCTTGTATTGCAGCATGTTCTTCATAAGCTGGAGGTCATGGATAGGTGCATCAGCTGCAGATGTGGTGGTCACCCAGTGGCTGGTGTAGAATAAGGTCAGGAACTTGTTCATCCTCTCCAGCTTAAAGATAGTGTCCATGTTGTATTTTAGTTCCTTGGAAAACATGAGCATCTTCATACAGTAAATGTTCCTGGCCATCCAGCGGGCTTGGTGAATGGCACCTGGCTTGGCCCAGTGGATACCTCGAGGAGGTTCCTCACCAAGCAGGATCAGGCACAGCTCTGCCACCTCTCCGTAATCTGCCCTCGGACTTGCTTCCTCAAGGAAATTGCTTAAGACTGCAATTGTGCTTGTCTTCTTCTGTTTCAAATCTTGTTCAACTAGGCCCAGAACTCTTGGGCAGTCCTTAACCAACTTGTCCCACTTCTCTTTCACATTGCTGAACATTGGGTTGTCAGGACTCTTGACCTTGCTGAACACAGCCTCCCATACACTTCCAATTATTACCTCTGATATGTGATGGCGACAAGCGAAGTAGAATACCTTTTTGCCTAGTTTTTCTTCAATAAGCTTCGCTGCACCCTTGTTGATGCCACTGTTGCTTGCTGTGGTATCAAATACCAAGCCTACAATGTTGTCTGTGAGACCCCATGCTTCTATCAGTTCCAATGTAGCATTACACTGTTCGATTCCTGTGGAACTTTCTATGAAGGGCACACCAAGCAGCTTCCCTTCTTCATACTGTGGAGTACCAGAGACGAGCACTGCAAGACTGTCCACTACAAGACTGTCCACATCCCGTAGAAGTTTTCAATCCCAGTGTAGTGTGCAGTAATCTGGCGGACTTTCCTTGAAGTTATTCATGTAACTTTGGCACAAGTTATGACGAGTGTTTATCCTATTTCGTCTTGTAGTAGAGGCTGATATAACAAAGTCATCAAGATCTGCGCCTCCTGCCTTCAACACTGCAGACACCATGGCTGTAGTCTGGTTGTCAGAGAGTGACAACCGATCTGCAGTGCTACAAATCTCTTCACTGGTCATAACTGAGTGTGGAAAGTGTAAGGTTATCGTACTTGGTTTTGATGAACAGCTTGGTGTTGTCTCAGTGTATTCTGAACCCTCACTAGTACCAGAGCCTTGACTGTTCTCTGGGTCTTCATCACTTGAAATTTTCCCAACTTCTGCTGCTGCAGCAGTCACTGATGATAACATTCTCTCTTCTCTTTCTTCTCGGAAGCTTTTCTCTCTAGACTTCTTCTCAAACACCTTATCATGACCTGACATGTGTGCCAGGCGAGTTGTCTGTTGGTTCAAGTAGAAATTGACGTCCTTTTCCTTGGTCTCCTTTGTGAGCAGCCTGTTGCTTCTTATCTCCTCCACAACATCCTTTGCTCCAATATCAAATAACTTGTCTAAGTCCTTCAGAAAGTTAGCTCGTTTCTCTTCCTCTGGTTTGTTATTTCTTCCCTTGTTTTTAGCAATTTTCCTGTACTTTTCATGGAGGATCATGAAACGGTTGACTGCATTTGGTCTAGTTAGTGTTTTAATCCTTGCCATATTCCAGAATGGCAAAACGACATCCACTGTATCATGGGCTAAAGACCTATTGTCACTGTTGGGATTATCATTCCTCAAATGCAGGAAATACTGGAACACCTGGCGATTAGTAGGAATTGAGAGCCCCTGATGCTGGAGCTGGGTTGCCCAATGAGATACACATCACTGAATGACCTTGTGGCAGGAGTTGCCACCTTTCTTCTCTTTTCAGTTGGTTCATCCCGTTCACTTGTATCGCTGACCACTTTCCCACAGCATAGTTGTCTTCCAGATGCCATGTTGTCAGCAGTTCACAAATCTTAACAAATCAGCTTTAACTTACAATCTGAAATGAAGAGATAAAACATACTTAGTGATAATAAATTATATACATGCATTAAGAGTAACATTTTTGAGATAAAGTTATGTATTATATGATGGCATCCTTTCCAAGCATAAAAATATATATGTTTGTGCATTAAAATTAATTAAAATTAACACAGGTGTTCATGTGTTTACTACCATATGCAAGAAAATTTTATTAGCTTTCATTTGGTACCACTTTCAATGCTATAGCATCAACCTCTGGAAAGCTATAATGAAAATAAGGACATAATATCCCAAATTTTGCAGCGTTTTTGAAAAACGTCAACAATAAAATTACATGGCTCTTGAGGCAGGCATAGCCAAGGTCCAAGATCACAATAACTGGTATATTTAGCTAATGTAGACCTTGGAGAATGGGAATAATATCAGTTTCCATATGTTTGAAGAAAAAGGTCAATTTTGAAGAGGTCTAATATATATATATATATATATATATATATATATATATATATATATATATATATATATATATTTCAACACATTGGCGATATTTTAAATAGGACGACCCCTAGAGTAAATGCGGTATTGTGGCTAAGAGTAAGATAGATAGTGTAAGATAGTTGATGACCCCTACTTCCCCAGACTTTTGATGACTTTGTGCCATGTTATATGTTATATTTTTTAGCAAGTAAATAATTCAAAGTGTTTTATCTGTTTATCATTTCTGGCCTAGTTCAAAGAAGGAGAAATCCTTCTAGACTGAGGCAATTTAAATTTTTCTCCTAATCTAGAGTGTCCCTTTTTGTAGGGCTTGATTCCCCACATTTGAAACCGACCCTGTGTCGAACTCTGCCTCTGAGATTCTACTTTTTCAGGCAACTACGTGTGGACACCCTGAAAAACTTGGGAGACAGAAGAAAAAAAAATTATTTTAGAATTAAGAAAGGGGGATCAGTTACATATATATATTTAACTTAAAATGATCCTCATTTCCAGGCCATTCTAAATTTTTAGGGCTGTTCATTAAAATTTTTTAGCACTAACCCTAAGTCCGACATAAAACTACACGTAATCGCTTAAAAGAGTAGCCCTACACCCCCCCCCAAAAAAAACACGCACAGAATTTATTTTTCATAGCTAATTTTGTTATTAACTACACTAAAACGCTTGAATGGCCCAAGAATGGAGCCTGAATTAATGTTCAATTTATCTGTGAAACTGATCCCCCACTATAAATTCTAAAATATATTTTTTTCTTCCCACTCAGTTTATCAGGGTGTTCACATGTAATCGCCTAAAAAAGTAGAATCTCAATTTATTTAAGGGGTGGGATGATTTGGCTTAGGATTTTCATCTATAATAATAATAATAATAATAATAATAATAATAATAATAATAATAATAATAATAATAAGGAAAATCCTTGAATGCGGAAACAAAACCACATAACTTACAAATGCTAACCAGTCAGATGAAAGTTGCAATAGGAAGAAAACAAAAACACAAAAAGAACAACATCACATGAAACCAAGAAACAGAAAATGCAAGAAATTTCATAAACTACTCCCCCCAAAGTGATGGAACCAACCTCGGCAGATACCACACAAAATATTTATGAAGGGTCAAGGAGGATGGAAAGACCGAGGAGTCAGAGCACTAACCAGACCTCCACTGGAAGAGTGCAGAGAGAACTGGGACCTTAGGGAAGCTTATTGCCATCCAAATCCCAGAGAAGACCAAAGGCCGTTGCCAGCAAGAAACCGATAGTAATCGTCTGCTGTGATAACGCAAAGTCATTTGCAATAGTTATCGAAAGAGGTGGAGAGTACTGGAAATCTGGGGAGACTTGTTGTCACTCAGACTCCAGAGAACACCATCAATGATTACCAGTAAGCAATCACTGATGATGACTTGTGTAAGACCTCCTAGTGAGTAGAAATAATGATAATAATACGTAACAGTTTTTATATAGTAAAAGTGTTACGTTGTAACTATTAACAGTTACTAAGATTACTTAAAAGTCTTGTATAGGCTATTTAGCTCACTTCTCACTTACGCGTTTTTTGCGGACCTTAAATTCTTTATGCGCGTGCGTGTGCAATATTAGTTTATTATACGTGTGTGCAAGTACATTCATTAATTTCTTTTACATGACTTTCGCGTACTTAATCCCTTTTGTGTGCGCACATTAAGTTATTTTACGTGTGTGTGGGTGTACATTCATTTCTTAGTTTTCTACTTCTTTTTTCAACTGACACGCTACAAATGTCTGTTAAAACTCTTGTGTGTGGGACATACCCTTTCTTTCACCGTCGTTTTTTTCCTTCTCCTTCATCATTGACTGACTGCGTGCGTAATATCTCTGTCGTTTCTTTCTCACTAGGTTCGCCGCTGCTGCCTTGACTCTTACTATATTTCTTTTTCTCAATGACCGGTGTCATGATTCGTCTAATGAATTATTTTTCAGTGTGACTATCTGAAATAAACTTTTCCTCGCCAGAAAGCAAACTAAACACATTCGTTGAGAATTTCAGGTTTTATTCTGGAGAGAAACATTAACTTATATGAGTGAGAGACTAGATTTCTCTTAACTAATTGGCTAACTCGTCTACTTAGAACAGTCTTCTTTTGGGGGGAGGGGGGGCAGATTATTGTCGTTTGGCGATTTTAACGTTACTTTAGGTATTACATTTTTACCTACGATCCGTCCCGTCTCGAGTTCCACGAACGTCTGTCTGAAACCTTCGTTTCTTTATCAACGATAAAAATGTGACGTCACTCGTCGTCATCTCGACTCATCTCCCTCTTTATCTAACCTATTTGACCTCATACTTTGTTTCTTTTTAACCTCACAGGTTACCTATCTATGATTCAGTCTCTGGGAACGATTAATTTCCCAAACTTCGTGTTAATTCAAAATTAACACTAGCTGATTTACTCGCTATGCGACATAGGGCCCTCCATAATGTAACAAAGGAATCTGCTTAACTTCTACAAGAAGACAAATTGAAACTTTCAAATTTCATTAAAATATAAGGTTAAATATGAAACAAAATTGAAAAAAAAATTAATTAAAAATTGTTACTCGGTTTAAACGTTGTGTAATTTAAAATTTGTAAATTCAGAAGCCAAAACAACACAGATATTTTTTTAAATAAATATTTATTTATTTAAAATCTACTTAGTTTCGACGATATAACGTCTTCTTCAAGAATAGTAACATTGTTTTCTTTTTCTTTTTCTTTTTCGTTGCATGGTGTCACTAGAAAATCCGTAACGTTTTCGAAGTGATTTTTAGAAATGTTTTTGTCGGGGATTAATTTTTAATTCACAAATAACATCTTCAATTTTAATTTCCTTTAAAATAGATTTAAAAAAAGACGCACTTACATTTTTATGTTGGCGGGCACATTTTCAATGTTTTCATATAGTCTGAAAGCAGTGTATTTGGGTCTTGTCAGTGGGAGGACAATGAACTAAGTGTTCTTTCTCCTGCCAAGCGGTTTCAATAAAATAAATAACCAAGAATCATTTTTTTTATTTACCTTCTATCTCCACCCAATCCGC
This sequence comes from Sepiola atlantica, assembly GCA_963556195.1. Lineage (NCBI taxonomy): Eukaryota > Metazoa > Mollusca > Cephalopoda > Sepiida > Sepiolidae > Sepiola > Sepiola atlantica. The sequence continues at coordinate 135,210,850 of OY744523.1, forward strand.
GTTTTATATAGTCATACTTTTTTACAACCCGTTACCAGACACGAAAACTCAAAATCAAAGAAGAACTAACGCCAAGTGTTGTCTCACATAGAGCTGTGAAGAATCTTTGAATTCAGTAATTTATTTATACCTAATTTAACTCCGAACCAAGCCTTTGAAAATGTTATAAGTTTTTTCACACTATTTGGCCACTTCTTGTCAGGTTTGCCAATGCTGAAGGACTGCACAAAAGTCCACATTTCATTTTTTTACACAAGTAAAATAAATTTACATCGTATTTTTGATGAAATTATTTTACTCGTAGTTTAAAAACAATAAATAGTTATCATTTTATAATTAGTATAAGCAATGGAAAATTAAGTTTAACATTTATTTTTAAAAGAATCGTTTTTGGAATTGGAAATTAGGCACGAATTTTTCCGATAACGATACCGATTCCAATACCCCAAAAAGTTCCGATTTTTCCGATTCCAGATTAATCGTCACAATGCTAATTTCTAGTCAACACGTCTATAAACATTTGAATGCGGGCTAAAACTATTCGCACACACATAAATGCATATATATATATATATATATATATATATATATATATATATATATATATATATATATATATATATATATATATATCGTGTCTTCTTATATATAAAGTGTAGTCGTTTTCCCCATTTGACGATTATAGACTTCATACTAAAAACTTAATATACAAATATAGTCCAATGCATGTGCCTTTCACACAAACATCTTCCACGGAGAAGGTAGCAAACCATTTTACTCACTCATATTTATCTCCTCCCACGAAATTCAAAATCACCGGAGAACATTTCAAACAGGATAAAATCACTTCTTCACACTGTAGGAATACTGGATTATCGGAATGAATATCAAATACAATTACCAGTATGCGTATTATGCACAACAACCCTATTCCAGAATTTAGGATTACATTCTTTAATACCTCACTCTCTCAGCAGATACGTTCAGTCACAATCGCGTCGTTTATCGAATCATCGATATATTAATTCTTATACTTTCTAAAAGTTTACTTCTTAAGACGTTTTTACTACAGTATTCGCTAAACTTCAGCATTTAATACGTTACTAATGCAATATTTTCAATGAACACTACTTAAATTGTATTTGAAAGAAACACAATAACATCTATATATATATATATATATATATATATATATATATATATATATATATATATATATATATAAAGTGCACTGTTTTATCCCTTCAACGTTTGACTATAGTAAGAAAATAACGACATGCATGATAGGCAACACATTTCTGCTGAACACCAACAGCAATTCCTAATGCCTGTTTCACGAATAAATATCTACATTTCCATTTCAAACAAAAACAGTACAATTATTTCGATATTTCCACCTCTCCCAAAAACATCTTCGAAAGAGAGGGTAGCCACGATTATCCCTCCCTATACAATTAGTCCTCACACGCAACCCCTCAACACCTGTACCTTTATTTATAGAGGGGGAAAATTCCACCGCACCCCCGATCCATGATTCTGGAATTTCTATTCTGAAATTCTGGCTCTATGACAATTACAGGTTATTCCATAACCGAATTAAATTTAAACGAGCACATTCGACAACAGCCATGCTGACAGGAAAGTACATTTTTGGCCGGTAGACTTTTCAATTTATTTTTACCATTTCCGCCTAAATATTTATTAATAGATTAATTTTTATAAGACAAGCAGCTCAAATTTAATTAGTATTGCCGTCAAAAGTAACCCGCTCTCCGGAAGGTTTTTTTTCGCTTATCGCCTAAGTAGAATCTCTTCTTTTCTTTTTTGTGGAGAGACTAAGAATGTTAATCTATAATAATACTCACACTTTTAATATTTTCAGTTGTGTCTTAACATTAAGATATTAAATTACCTAATTTCAAATAAGTTAGCTATTCTTTCTTCACATGAAACGTAAACGAAACAATTACATGTTCGATCAAACACGATAACATTTATGATTTACTTTTTATTTGATCCTTACATAATATATATATATATATATATATATATATATATATATAAACCTTAAAAAATAAACGTATTTTTAAACTTCCTTCTATATTATTTGTAAACAAAAAAGACAATATGAACGCTTAACAAAAAATTGGCTAGGACTTTCCATCGTCGCCACCAAACACAATAAAGTATTTGCGCACATGACTAAAATTAACCAATCAATAGCAACCATTTAAGAATAAATAAATTCGTCTGCATGTTTAAAAAATAAACTTCGGTGCTTATTTTTATGCCCCTTCCCCTTGAATAAAATACTTGTCTAACTCTGTCCTCTATTTCAATATTAGCCGATTGATTTAAGGTAGTTTCTTACTTATTTTTAACGATTTCTCGACTGTAAAATATTCGGCACTTTCACCATTGATGTGGTTCCGATTTACTTGCGTCCACACGAGGTGGTAGTTAGACACAAGGTCGGTTTATAATCTGGAGAAAATCCATCTCCCCAAATAGGGACATTCCGGATTGGAACAAAAATCGAAATTGCCGCAGTCAAGAAGGATTCATCCTTCAATAACAGATAAAAGATTAAGTATTGTATAACATACACTTTAACTTTATTTCTATTTTGAAAAGTAACAAATAACATCAGACATGTTATATAACACGTCACAGTTTACTGATAAACTCCATTTGCCTCTTGAGAAATTAATAACCGGAAGTCACGTTCAAGGAACAATCTTCTCTTTAACCAAGTTAATTATTCGCTGAGACTAACAGCGAAACGTAAGGTATTCCAGAATACATATGTATATCAACCCATAAAAAATTACGTGACTAAACTAGGATTTACAAAAAAAAAAATGAGACTAAACTAGGATATACTAAAAAAATGCTGAGACTTTCTTTTTCTTTATTTGAGACTGCTTCTACACCCTGTTAAACGGCCTACAGAGGACCTCGATACTATCACTGGTCACTTTAGGACTACATTCAGGGATGCATGTATTGCACATGGACTACTACAACATGTTAATGACTGCGATGCTACTTTACAAGAAGCATTTATATCTGAATATTTGAAACATTTGTTTGCTATCATGTTTAATACATGTGCAGTGTCTCATCCAAAACGACTTTGGGATACCAACCGCATGAGCATGCATCAATTGTTCTGGATAGGGTTAGAGTAAGGGTTAGCACAACTAAAAGAAAGGCAGACTTAATACTAACACTTCCTATTGTTCCACGTGGAAGTCCCGCTGATGAGCTCAACGCTTGCATTAAATTGTCATATTTGTGAAAAGTACATCAAGACTGTACCTGGCAAGATTACAACAACTAACCATAGCGAGATTGTTATTACTCAATGTATTGCATTAATTGTTTCAATCTGCTATTTTCCATTACCATTGCGGAGTCAATGTTCGCGCTGGTCAATCATACGCACCAAATAATTCAATAGTTAAAAATTGGGCAAGGAATTTATTGAGTTAATTGACTCTCCCAGGCGACGCCAGGACACGAGTCAGCTAGTATAGATAGATAGATAGATAGATAGATAGATAGATAGATAGATAGATAGATAGATAGATAGATAGATAGATAGACAAACCAATTCAGAGTTCCAATAAAAGGTTTGTCAAAATTCCGTATTCCTGGAAATTTCAGAATAATAAAATTCTTCTTCAGAGGAGAAAAAGATGTTAAATTTTCTTGTTATTCACTAAAAAGTAAGTCTTGTTCAACATCAATTATTCAAGGTGTTGGATAATTTAGTAAAAGAATTTAAAATTATTATTTTAAAATTATGTAGATAAATATATAGACAAAAAAGATATAAAAAGGAAAAGGTATTAGATTTGATCATCCACAAAAAACTTTTTCCCCTTCACAAAGAGTCAATCATCATCGAATTCTTATTGTAAAGAATGTTTTTCAATTTTCCAGAGGTAAAAACAAAGTCAATCTTTTAGTGCGGACCTGAAAAGTAATATTGGGCAAATCTTCGAAATTTATTTTTTAAATAGTTTTACTAACTTGATTCTATTAACATACATTGAGATGGTTTGGGTCCAACAAAGACGACTTCCCAAGACACGATGTATGAAAGTGCAACATGGCACACTGGGGGGCTATCGGATAAGAAGAATAGACAGTTTTGTTTTTGTATTCAACCATAGTCTTTGTCTGTGACCAATTTTCTATTACTGACTCTTTGCAATAAGATATTGCAGAACAATTCTTTTAGTTGGTATGAAGAGAAAAGACAAAAGAATTGCAGGATGAAAAAAAAAAACACCAAATTTCTCAAGAGACACTGTGAATATTGTTTGGTATTTACTTGTAGAATCAATTTCCATCTGCTTGTATGGCGAGATTATCAAAGGAAAGAATTGAAGCAATAAAGAAATTGACAAAAAGAATTTACCTTTTGAATAAACGAACTAAGGGGTGGAGGGGGGGGGTCAGACATCAAATGTAGAAATCGGAATATAACTCCGGAACAAACTTTACCCTTTTTACTTATGTGTCCATTACTTTTTATTTATATTCGAAAATGTACAAAGAACGGTATTTGTTTAATCAGAAAAAAATTGACTTTGAACAATTCACAGAGAACAAATGGAGTCGAGGAACATTTTTTTACATACCATTATTTTCACAGTTTTATGGTAATGGATAAATCTCCAAGATCAATCAAATCTTTTTTTGTGTGTTTGTTTTAAAGGATATACAATATGTTATCATTTAAAACACGCTTTTTAATTCACTTCATTTTAGAAAAATGTTAGTGCTATTACTAAGCAGCAAAGCGTTACCAGTGTCGGTCAAGGGAACAGTCTAGCAGACATGTGTACACAATATAATGATATATGGAAATGAAGATTAGAAACTTTGTCTTCTTTATATTGACTCTAAGATCTTTGTTCTTCATGACAGTCTTACATACTTGTACAGGGAGAATCAGACACCTCTATGGAATCTATAATAAAACCAAGAACTAAAATCATAGGTGGACAATTCCTACAATAATGAAATTTAGTATGAAAACCTTTTAATTTTTCAAGTGTGATTACATCAATTAGGAGAGATCCTATTAGTATAATGATGTATGGAAGTGAAATCTGTTCAGTGAGGTTTGGGGACATGCGTTGCATGGAGAAAAATGATATTAGAATGATACGATGGATGTGTAATGTGAGTCTTAAAAACAAGCTTCGATCTGATAACTTCAGAGGAAGATTATATCTAGACAGTATTGGAAGATGTGTGCATAACTGGAGACTTTTTTTGTTTGCTCACATTGAAAGAATCGATGAGAGTGTTTAGGCTAGTAGATGTAGAAGAGTTGAGGTAACAGGGTCAGTTCACAGGGGAAGGCCAAGGAAAATATGGTCGCAAATGATAAGAATGTAGAGATAGTTTACTTTGGATGTCAATTTCTAAAAGCCGTCCAACACATGCCTGCATGTAAAATAGACGTTAAACCGAATATGATGACTGATTATAATTTTCAATCGAAAATGTTTATTATAGGTTTTTACACATACACAAAAATAATAAAGATTGTGAAGTCTTTTAAGTTCGTTTGTCAGAAAAAAATGTAAACAATAAAACATTAAATTAAACCCAAACCGACCTTTAGTGCATTTTAAAGGTCAGTATTTTCTAGCATATCTTTTTTCTGACAGGTTTATAACCACATTTGTATATCTAACACTATTTTGCTAGAAATTGATTCAGTTGACCTATAATGGCTGTTTTGTGCTCTTTCAAAACCTCTGATAACATCAAACAATCTCTCAGGTGAATCTCACATTAAAATTGGAAGCTTTGTGAATGTTTATGTCTAAAATTAAGTCAATAGATTCTTTGACAAGTAGCACCAGAGATTGCATAAACACATAAACAGAATACTATATATACAAAATATAAAACTTGTCTGTCTGTTTGCCAAGCTATTTCTCAGCATTTTATGATTTTTCTGTGTAACACAATGTAGACAGATTTAAAATTTCACACCGCAATTGAAAAGAACAAGTTTAGCATAACACTCTATCAGATGTCGCTCAAATACAATGCCTTTCCAAACATAAACCAACACATTGTTAAAACTGATTTTTTTCAATTGGTTATCCTGAACCATTTTTATTTTATATATATATATATATATATATATATATATATATATATATATATATATATATAAATGTTAATGTCTGTTTGTGTGTTCCCTATAGAAAGAAAGGTTAGAGAATCTACATAAAAACAAAAAGTGTATTTATATGTAAAATTTTTCAGGGAAGACAATGGAGGTTGTCCCAAATTTCTAAGTGTCCCACTAAGAGAGCTATGGGGGCTTAAAACTTCAAATAAATCCTATTTTGATGAAATTTAAATCATTTGTATACAAATTTCCGGGAGAGGGGGGAATGGAAGTCGTTCCGAATCTCTAAGTCCTTCAAGGAGACAGAACCTCCCTTAAAACTTCAAATACATCCTATTTTGATGACATTTAAATCATATGTATAAAATTCTGCAGAGAAGACAATGAAAGTGGTCCCAAATCACTACATGCTCCTCATTGTGCAAAATCTGTATGTGGCCCCTCTAAGGAGCTATGGGGAAGAGCCCCCTAAAAACTTCGAATATGTATATCCGATTTTAATGAAATTTAAATAAAATGTATAAGACACTAATTCAGAGAGTTTTCCATAATTTCAGTTTCTTCTGACTATATTACAGGGACGAAATGCGGGAAGGCAGTAAAAAGAAAAGAAAGTACTATGGTGTTATGAGCAGAGTGAAAAAAGACATAGTGTTCCTCATTAAATCCTGAGCAACGTTTGGTTTTCCTGCTAGTCGGATTAGTGTAAGCTTATTCCAGGGTAATAAGTTGGCATATAGTCATTCCAAAAAGTTGGTTGTTAGTAGAGCTAGTATATGGATATGTTTTGTTCAGCTTACATCGACAAGTCAAAGTTTTGGTGTGTATGTCCTCCTTAGAGTCGTTATGTTATATAAAGAAAGTCGTGTTTACATGGAAACGTTTGAGTGACACTTTTAAGAGTCAGAGGTAAACCCAGACAGAAGTTGCGAAATCACGTAACTTCCAGACAAAGATTTTCTGTCTCTTTGCTGGCGATACTTCAAGCAGGAAAGACGTGTCTGGGTGTTCTGTCCCCAATGGGGGACAGTGTGCAGTGTGGATAGGCGTAGCAAAGCGAGCTATCCGTCTATCTGTATGTCTATATTTCTCTCTCTCATGTGTAAGAAAGTAACCCGTTCCTCTGATGTTTTCTGTAACTGTTCTTTTTATTTTTAATAAAGCTTTTTATGAATCAACATCAGCGTCCAAGTGACAAGAAAGAACCTGGGTTCGATGACGACACAGGTGTATAATGGTTCATACACGCACCGGTAAGCAAAAATATAACACTCAGAGTTAAATAAAATAGCAGCTCTGAATTGGTCATACGAACAGAAATGGATGAATATTATTAAAATAAAAATATTTGCACTAGTTATATCCTTAACATTTTCCGACAACTCATTCCACTAATTACTCTCTTAGTAAAGAAATCTTGACATTTATTTGGAGTGAGCGATGAAATTTCTTGTTCTCACCCTTGATAATGCTTATGAACATCCTCTGTACCGCTTTCCATATCCAGAATAATCGTTTGTATGATAATCATTTACATGTTTTATGCTCACAGTAGTTCGGCCGTTGTACTCTCCAGCCTTCTTCAAATGCCCTTTTGTAATAGATAATTCTAGAAATGTAAAAATGAACACTATCAGTAGACTTCTCTCATTCTGCATGACATGCTTTTTAGATATTTCATATCAGATATTTTCTGAGAAGTGGCAATGATGAAATGGATACCGGCACAGACTGACGACTCGGCATGCCGTATTCGAATCTTATCAGATCCATAACACCACTTTCACTATGGATATTGGCAACCTCCACGTGGTTCCTCCTGTGAGTACCTGATTATGAAATAGAATCAGGGAAACCAATGCCAACAATAGAATCAAGCAAGGTTTTAAAAAACTAAACATGATGATTCATACGAAAATAAAAAGTTATTTTCTCTTTAGTTCCTTCATCGGGGATTGAATTCATAAAATCTAGATAGAATTCATCCCGAATATCTCTGAACTAACACTTTTATTGACTAGACCATGTTTTTTGATAAATTCTTATGATAACGTTTTGCTGCTCTCAAGTGTGTTTATTAATTAAGCTAATAAAATCGCAACTTTTGTTCTAGTAATCGTCTACAATGAATCGTTTCTAATAGATATTACGTTTAAGAATTCAATGACTCAAGAAGGGTTGATATGCCGTAAAATAGACAAACCTAATAAAATAACTTTAAAAAATGTAATTTAAAATATTTATATACTCTACAGTAATTAATTAAAAACTAAACCAAAATCCACTATTTTGTGTGAGAATTGTTAATCATATAGCAATGACTTCTCATCTAGGAATAAAATAAATAAAATAAATAGGTCAACCATAGCCGAGGCTTCGTTTTCATTGGCTACTACATTGAGATGTAACAGAGAATGCCACTTACCCTTGATCCTCACCATATAATGCTGTGCATTTAGCAAGTAGGTATCAAGTAATATATTTTTGAGTGTTTGGTATGACGACCAAGGGTTGAACCTCAATCTTCTGGCCCATTAGCGAACATTCTAACCATCATGCCAAATGTTCTCATCTAAGAAACAAAAACGGGTGTTTAGTTGTAATATAAACTTATGCCAACACCCGATCCAATAAAGTTCCTTTCTCTTTATTATATCCAGCAATGATCTGATTAGTGAAATCAGTTTGGGCTTTGAATCTGATTCTAATGCACATCCATGATTGTTAAACAGATGAAAATTACTTATGAATGACAGCAATTGCATTTTAGTGCTTTAACCCGATATAACTTGGTACCTAGTTATAAATAACAAAATAACCCAAAATGTAAAGGTCTTAAAATAGTACGGTTTATTCCAACGAACATATCTTGTACAAACAATAGTAATTACAGGTAATCCAATAGGATTTTACAGAATACAATCGAATCCGCCATACTACTGTCCATAATCGTCTTTATTGTCTAGACTAGTTCACTTATTTAGTGACTGAGGGCAGTCCGGTATCTCATGACAACATTACCAAATCTTGATTGTACAACTCGGTTCAATAAGAATAATCAAATTTTACAATATATTCAATCTTGTAAAGAATTATGATTTAGATCTGAAATCCCTAATGATCTCTGGTATAAAACATTTCGAACAATATGGTCTGGTCCATCTGATGTATGTTACAATCATAATAAATAATATGAGTGGGTAACAACTGAGACTGATGGCTTCAGCTTGTTTAAAAATCAATCAATCAATCAATATGTATGACAGGAAACTAAGTTTACATCCTAAATAACCAGTTAAAGATATTATGGTTTTGAAGTCATAAAGGCTTTCTAGCAAAACAACTGAATTTGGCAAAAGGGTCGATATATGCCGTGAAACAAAGCAAACAACCAGTAACAAGCATGCCCCCTCCTACAGTCCAGCCTTTCTTTCTGTCGTGATGTCAGAGATACACGACTAAGAGGTCTCTGGTAAAAATACAGAAGAAGTCAACATTAGGATCCATCGTCCTCTGGTCGTCTCTCCGTTTGCATGATGCAAGTAAGAATAATAGGAAGTGGTTACCAACTGAGACTGATATGTGCAGCTTGTTTAAAACTACATCAATCCTAGGTATGACAGGAAACTGTATCCGGTGGTATACATATACATTTACATCATGAATAATTAGTTAAAGAAAAATCATGAATAAATATGTGAAAATATTGAAAACCTGATGCATAAAACGTTTACAAAATTCGAATAATCCGAAAAGGGTTGATATGCCATAAAAAAAACATAAAACCTTACAAAACGAAAGGCAAGAGACGAACATGTTTAGACTCATTTAGTGTTCTCAAAAAAAGCAGTGGCTGTGGCATCATCAGGGATGGTGTATAGTTATAATATAGATATATATAACAACACATTGTCAAGAGCAACCCATTAAAACCCTGCAAACCTTGTGAGCATTGGATTACTGCTCCTTTCAAACTTTGTAAACCCTCTACACATTGAATTAGTTCTCGTTTCTAAATTCTACAAACCATCTAAGAAATGGATTAGTTCTGTTTTCAAAATCTGCAAACCCTCTAAGTATTGGATGAGTTCACTTGAAACTCTACAAACCCTCTGAGCATTGGATTAGTCCGATTTTGAAACTCTACAAACCCTTTAAGAATTGGAGTAGTTCTCTTGTAAAACTCTGCAAACCCTACAAGCATTGGATTAGCTCTCTTTTCTAAATTCTACAAAACCTGTAAGCATTGTATTTGTTCCATTCTGACACTCTACAAACCCTCTAAGCATTGGATTAGTTACCTTTTCTAAATTCTGCAAACCCTCTAAGCATTGGATTAGTTTTCTTTTAAAACTCTGCAAACCTTATAAGCATTAAATTAGTTCTCTTTTGAAACTCTACAAACCCTCTAATCATGAGATTAGTTCTCTTTTGAACATCTACAAACAATTAGATTAGTTTTTCTTTGAAACGTGACAAAGCCTTTCATATTGGATTAGTTTTCTGTTGAAACTCTGCAAATCCTCTAAGCATTGAAGTAGGTCAACTTATGAATGCTATATTTCCCTACCATGAACTTTGTTATATTTTACAAAAGCGAAATTAAAGACATTTTTCTCTTAATATTTAAAACATTTCTGAGCATATTTTATGTTGTAATATAACAATTAAAAAATATCTTTCTAAAACGTAATAATTAAAAATAATGGATTGACTGTAGCCGAGGGCAAGCCGAAAGCTAATTTTTCATTGATTGCTACGTCGAGATTTAGGAGAAAGCACCACATCTTTTTATAGATTGCTCCACTTAACCTTTGATACTGAGTGTTTAGCAAGTACCAGTTTTTATAGTGTTTAGGCATGACTCAATCAAGAATTGACCCCTTGTCTCCCGACTCATTAGCGAACACTCTAACCATTACGCCAAATGGGCCGGTCTTATATTTAAACATAGACACATATTAACTTCTTGAAATATTATGTTTGAAAATGAAACTAAAAAATAAAGACTTTAGAAATATTAGATAAATATTCTTTTTATTTGGCTGAGTCCATTATTTTAAATAGGAAGTAACGGTTGTACTAATGTAGGAACAAAACTATTATTATTATAGAGACTAGCAAAAATATGAACATATTTTTTGCTAACCTTGGAGAATGGTATCCTGACGAACAAACAAATACTACGCTTCTCCAGTAAAGGAGGAAGTAATGCCTGGGAAGATTGTATCATAACGAACAAATATATAATCCACTACTTCCAGCTAAAAAAAGGAGAAGATAATCCCCGTGAGGATTATATCATGATTACAGAGCAGATACTACCCTAACACTCCCAAGAAAATGATGAGGTAATATCTAACAAACAAACATATACTACACTACCATCCGCTCTGAATTGAGCTTTGAAAGAGTAGTATATTAGTCTGATTAAATAGTATTTACTATATCATTGGACATACTGTATTGGAAATTATTAATAGAAGTAAGTGTATAGTTTCGGCTTCAGACAGACAGATACCAAATCTTCATTAGTAATAGATTGGATTTTTCTTCATTTCATTTTATACTTAAAAGTTAGTGTCCAACAAAGATATAAAATGCACATATTTATTTTTGTTGAATTCGTTTGAGAATACACATATTGAAATTTTGTATCATCAATCAAGTTATTGAAAAATTGCAAATTAATTTTTATTTTGTATTTATTTCTATACGTTTTTATTTCATTTCTACAAAATGTAATCAAGCCATATTGTTCTTGCTTCAATGGTGTTCCGTAAAAAAAATGAATACAGAATAGGAAAAACAGAATATATTCAAACAAAATTAAAAGGTAGATTAAAAAAAAGAATGTATATGAAAATAGTTTTTAAAGGAATTAAAAACAGAGCACACACGCACTCATTTGATAAATACATCATTTGACCAAGACGAAAACAAAGAAATATTTTAGATGAACTATGCAATCAAATGTATTCACGAGTAAAATGCTAAGAAATGTGTGTGCATGCAGGCAGAAAGAACAACAATAAAATATATTTTTTATATGCCAGTCAAACTACAGAAATGAACTTCTCGTCTTTCTATGGAAGCCTCTGAAGAGGTCAGAAGTGGAGGAATAATTTTTAAATGATACAAACTATGTTCACCTTAATGAATGGTCACACGATGACGTTGCTCAAGGCAGGGTTGTCGAGATTCTTTACAGTACAATTATAAACATAAGAAAAGCTGTCTGAAAAAAAACACATTTTATTTATTTCTTTTAATCATCGTCATCATCATCATCATCATCATCATCATCATCATCATCATCATCATCATCATCATCATCATCATCATCATCATCATCATTCTCCCCCCTCCCCCTCTAAAGTCCAACCATTTCTCACCGTGGTAGGTGCAGACGCAACATAGTAGTGTGAGAGCTATGCCGTCTAAAACTCTGATCTAGCACCAAATTGTATTAGGGCTGCAACCCTTCTAACAGGGCTCTGGTGAAAATCCAGGAAGAGCCGACATCAGGATCTCTCGTCCTCTGGTCGTCTGTGCCTCTGTGTGTTGCAAGCCAAGATTTATCAAGAGCTGAACTGCAAATAAATGGAGTGAGAGTGGCAACGTTACTTCTGTGTCATTCCTTGGTGTGTTATCGGCAAAACCTTCCCCAACTTCGTATGCAACTGCCGAGTCTTGTTACTTTTGGTGTTGGCAGTAAACACCTGGAGTAACAAATAGCTGTGACCAACGAGAAGGACTTCATGCATAACAGATAATCGTGAGGCACAATCTTCGTGATCTCTATGCAGAAGTCCAGTTCGCTTAACAACAACAACAACAACAATAATAACAATTATTATCATTCGGTTTAACGTCTGTTTGACATGATGGCATATGTTGGACGACTTTCAGAAATTGACTTCTAAACTAACCTATCTCTGCCCAGATTTTTCTCTATCCTTCTTTCTCTCAAATCCATCCTTATCACTTCCTCCTATGTTTTCCTCGGTGTTCCCCTGCCAACTGACCCTGATAACTCGACTGTTGTACATCTACTAACCCCAGAATTATTTCGATGTGACCAAACCAACGAAGTCTCCTGTTCTGCATACAACTCCCTATACTGTCCAGATTTTATTTTGCTCTGAGGTTACCAGATCTAAGCCTGTCATTAAAACCTATATTGTATCATTCTCATATCATTTCTCTTAATACAACACATGTCCTCAATCCTCACTGGCCAGATTTCACTTCCATACACCATCACACCGCACACACATACAGACCTGATAGACTTTTCCCTTGATCGATAATGGTAATGCTCTGCTGGTTAGTAATTGTAGAAGTTCCCTGAAGTTACTCCATTCTCTCCTAACTATTGTAATTTTACCAGCACCAACTCCATACTGTGTTCCAATTGTATCACCAGGATAACAAAACTTTTGTTGAACCTCAATAGCCTCGCTATTCAAATATACTTTCTCCACATGATAAAAATAAATGCATAGAGTGTGTGATTGGACTGATGGATACTGTCTCAGACGATAAAATTGTCTATGTTGAGTGCTATCAGTTTATGTAGCAATCATTACGTATGCATCAAACTAGAAGTTTACTGAATACTGTTAATTATTATTATTTGTTTGTTATGCCACTCTTGGCTCACAATTATCTAAGTTACTTCCCTTGAATTTATTCTCGACAATCTTAGGCTAAAAGCTCTCTTACATAATAGTCTGTAATCTCCTTCTACCCACTTATAAAATTTAGGATAAGATTTTAACCTCTTTCTTGCGCATCATTAAAATACATCAGATGTCTAACTGGCTGTCTATCTTTGTATGGTCTTTAGAAACCCTGACTCTATATCTCTCAGGTGCTTTTCTGATAGCAGTCGCATAGACTCCAACACAAAGTAAGTAACATTTACTCATTCATTGCTAACATATTATCTCTGTCTCTGACCCTGGCAACTTGTTCTTTCCTATTGTGTTTTGGACCATAATGTATTCTTTCTTTAGTGCTTATATCTGCTTTTCTCTCCTTGCATAATATATTGCGTACGAAATTACATTATTCCCTTTTATATATGAATTAATGTAATGCGATCTTAGAATTTCTATGCCATTCATAATTCTTTCATAACTATGGATAAAATAGCAACTTGTGTTGAACAAATAGTTTACATGGATCATTTTAAATAAGTATTGGCATTAAATAATCCCACCAAAAGGTTGATATGCCATTAAAAAAATCTAACCAAAATATATCAAAAACAATATACAAAATTAATTAAATTTAAAGCAATACAGCCTTGCCTTGTTTAGTCATAGGACTGTACTGTACATATGTGTACTTTATTGGCCATGCATAGAAATGTTACCAAGTTGAGAGACTATTTTATATGTGAACTTTTGCCTAATTGTTGAATATCTAGGCTGCATGTACCGGAAATGTCACCTGGCAGGAATAAAACGTACTTGAGACAGACACGCACTTGGCTGGAAGAAACTAAATATTGTTGATGACCGGTAGAAAAATTGTCGATTGTCAGAAATAAAATAATTGTTAATTGATTCCAAACCACCTGCAAAGGTTATGCTATCCAAAATGGTTAACTGCAGACGGAAATACCCCATCTCTAAATAAATGCCTGAGCTTACATTTACAGCGAAGACGAAATCCCAGAATGGGTGTTTACAGGTGGATACATGCATGTCACAAATTATTACATAAACTAACCCGAAATTGAGATTGATAGTCGACTGGCGATCAGGTCTGAGAAAACCACACTGCTAAGTCATGTGCATCCTCCTTCTCCACTAACCCACATTCGTTCACCGCCACCGACAATAATGATATATCATTATATTTTTAGACATCAGAGTTTGTCGTCATTTCTGCTGTGCTTCAGCACAGCAGAAATACAACACAATTATGAAGCCCTACATTTGGAAATTCATTTTCACAGATATATAATAATAAATAATTAAATCCATTACAAACCTTAGAGCATTGTTTCTAAACCTTTTCTTAACAACAGCACACATCGAAATGCACATGAAAATGTCACCGTCCGCTTGGCAAATTTTAAAAGGGTAGACATTTAAATGTTATAAGATAAAACCAAATAAAAAAAAATTAAATTAACCGAAGAATATTAAGTAACATTATTTGAAAAAAAAAGGTTAATATTCATTTGTTGAGAAGATTGAACTCGGGTCACTAATGTTGAGAGTTTTTTTCTTCTTTGTTTTAGTGACGTATATAAACGTCTTAAATTATCCATCCAGTATGTTGCATATCGGATTCGAAATAGACGAAAATATATTAATTTTGTATAGACAACTGGTTAGACAAACGAAAATAAAGTTAGGTAATGAATGTAAGATTCAAAGAATTTGAGAACGTTCTGGAAAAGGAAGGTGTCTCTCTGTATGGAGAAATTAATTACACGTCTTATTTTCGGCTGTCGCAGTGTGCGTTTAAGTGTGTGTATATTAGCATGTCTGTTTTGTTAGTGAGAGAGTCTAGTACTAACTTGTGTGAGAAAGTGTTTGGGTAAGAGTGTTTATATGATGGTGCTGCCTAATAATCTATGTAAGTTTTTAACTGTTCGTTTTTAAGAACATACCAACGTGCGTTGTATGTTGAAGAAAAAACACCTTACAAAAAGAAAAATGGCTGCGTATTTGGGTTTTTATATCACATGCTGGAATTCTCTGATTGTCTGAAAGAAACTGTTGATTGGAGATTTTATCCAATCCATAGCCAATACATAAATACAATATTGCCTCTTTCAAACATCCAAAGAAAATTTTAAAAGGCTATATTAAAAAAAAAATACTTTTTAAAAAATGAACATTGAAACAAAGTATTTTAGATAACATGAACGAAGAACAGAAAACGGAATTATTTGAAGGATAAAGTAAAAAAAAACACACTGTTTGGGTCATCTCATCAGAATTTGTTGAGGGTGTTATTAATTACGTGTGTTCCTATTTACTTATATCCCCACGGGGGAGAGTTAGACACAAGGTGGGGTTTTAATGTGGATAATTCAGCTCTCCAAATAAGAGCACTCTGGATTGGGACAAAAATAAAAATTGCCTCAGTATAGAAGGATTTTTCCTTCACTGACCGACGACAGTATGGAATTCACCTTTCAACAGCAGTCGACAGGCGTTTTTCAACACCCCGCAGAAAACGCCAAAATAGGGATCATATGTTTCCGGTCACTGCCCCTGCTGATTAGGACATATATAAACGTCGTTTGAGACAGATCCGGTCTCTTTGCTCCAGAATTTTTTCAGACACAACAGGGAGAATTGTTTCGCTCCATCGGCCACTCGCAAGAGATGCGACGACTACCTGTCGCGTCAAATCATTCCTTCTCCTTTTTTCTGACTGCTGGACACTCACAGTAAGCTTGACATTTTCTTTCTCTCTTTTCAATTACACGCGTACACACGCACACACACGCACACACACACACACGTGCGTTCTTTTTTCTCCATACAAAACTTATTTAAAGAGACATTGTTTTAAATAACAAAAAAAACACTTATTTCTTTCAGGCTGTCAAAGAGACATTTATTCAAAAGACGCTAAAAGACCTTCGCAAAACATGGAATATAATTTTATGTGTGAAAATGCAAAAATAAATTGTTTTTGTTAATGTAAATGTTTGAATATTGAATATTTTATTTCCTCTTCATTTGTGTGGAATGTTGACGTTTTCTTGCTCGTTTTTCTACCATATTTAAGAGGAATAGAATGCGTTAGCATCCCCCACAATTTGGTGACCCCGTTGAACATTTATTTAATAGGATTCCAGTATTCAAACAGCAATGGCTTTTAGCGACCCTACAGAATGTACACTGACTGTGAATTTGCCAACATACAACCCTACAAACGTACAAACGTGGTTTTCTCAGCTGAATGCAATTTTTACGGCGAAAAAGATTACTTCGCAAAATTCAAAATACGTGTACGTGGTAGAAAAACTACCAGCAGACGTAGCTACAGAAGTTGTAGACCTTTTAGACCACATGCCGCTGGAAAAGCCATACGACATTTTGAAGGATGCCATAATAAGACGAACAGGCAAATCGAACGAAAGGCGACTCCATGACCTTTTCAACAACCTGAATTTAGGAGACATGAAACCATCTCAACTTTTAAGAAAAATGCGCACATTGTTGGGATCAAATACAATGTCCGACACGGTTCTAAAAAAGTTATGGACAGACAAGCTCCAGGCCCACACTACACAAATTTTGGCATCACTACCGGACGACTTGAATTTGGAAAAACTTGCAGAAGTAGCTGACAAAATACACGAAAGTAACAACCCAGAAAAGAACGTGTATGCATCTTCAGTGCCGACACTAAAAACAGACACACCTGACATTGTAGCCAGGCTTGAAAAAAATATGTCAGAATTAACACTCAAGGTCCAGAGTCTCCTTAACAACCAAGAACAATTTTACCGACCTCGGAGACGTTTCAGAGACAATTCCTATTCTCCACATAGGAATCGCCGGAGCCGGTCAAATTCCTCCTCCAGATGGGGACAAACGCACGATACCTGCTGGTATCATCTCAATTTTGGAAAAAAGGCGAGAAAATGCATAAAACCATGCAATTTCAATGCTGACCAGACTCAGGCGGGAAACGGACGCTCCAGCAGCGATTAAAGACGACATTAACTGTTGGAATCAAACAAATTAGTCGTCTATTTTACATCCGGGATAGAAATACCGGATATCATTTTTTAGTCGACACAGGTGCACAAATAAGTGTAATACCACCAGAACCCAACAGCAAGTCTACACCATCAGAATACACGTTGCAAGCAGCAAACGGATCAAAAATCCAAACCTTCGGTGAGACATCACTAACATTAAATTTGGGACTGCGACGACCTTTTTCATGGATTTTTACACGAGCCCAAGTAAAAACACCCATTCTCGGGGCAGACTTTTTATCTCATTTTCGTCTATCTGTAAACATGTATACACACTGTCTCATCGACAATGAAACACAGTTGTCGATGAAAGGAATAACATCAGTGTACAAATCAACAGGAATCAGCTGTACTTTACCAACTAACAGTGATTTACAAGAACTGTTTCAAAAATTTCCATCCATAATGACTCCTTTGAAGCACACGGATGAAATTCGCCATTCTGCTAAACACCACATTAAGACTACCGGACCACCAACTCATGCATCTCCACGCAGACTACGCCCGGATAAGTGCAAAATAGCAAAAGACGAATTTCAACACGTGCTAAAGTTAGGAATCATCCGCCCATCAAGTAGCCCATACTCTTCGCCACTACACATGGTACCAAAACCAGATTCAGGGGCTTGGCGGCCTTGTGGAGATTTTCGACACCTCAATGCTAAAACAGTTCCTGACAGATATCCTATTCCACACATCCACGATTTTGCCATAGGTCTGCAAGGAACTAAACTTTTTACCAAACTTGATTTGGTCAAAGCATACTATCAGATTCCAGTGGCGGAAGATGACATAGAAAAAACAGCAATCACTACTCCTTTCGGCCTATACGAATTCACAAGAATGCCTTTTGGATTACGTAACGCAGCTCAAAGTTTCCAGAGACTAATAGACGAAGTTTTGAGAGGATTACCATTTGCTTTCGCATACATCGATGATGTTCTCATCGGTAGCCGAAGTATGCAGGAACATCACGAACACCTAGAACAGGTTTTTGAGAGACTGGCACATTTTGGTTTAAAAATCAACGTGAACAAATGTGTTTTTACAGTTCCTCAACTGACATTCTTGGGTCATGTAGTCGATGAGCAAGGTATTGCGCCCATACCAGAAAAGGTGGGAGTGATACAGCAGTTTCCACAACCAACAACATTACGACAACTGAGAAGATACCTCGGTCTTATCAATTATTACCGCAGATTTATTCCAGGTTGCGCAAAGATATTAACCCCACTCACAAATTTACTGCGCAAACAAAAAAAGAACAATGCAACAATTGCAGTAGAAGGGGAAGCATTGATCGCATTTAAAAACTCGAAGAAAGCACTAGCAGATTTCACAAAGCTTTCCTACATCCGTGATGAGGATAATTCACTACTCACACTGACTACGGACGCTTCTTCAGATTCGATTGGATCAGTTCTACACCAGTTTCAAAACGGTACAGAAAGACCAATTTCTTTCTTTTCTGTGAAATTGAATAACGCACAGCAAAAATACAGCGCTTTCTCCAGGGAATTACTTGCGATCTATCTCTCGATCAAACATTTTCGGCATCTTCTCGAGGGTCGAGACTTTACAGTTTTCACAGATCACAAACCCCTCACATACGCCTTACACACAAGCATGGAAAGATATACACCACGAGATACCCGACAACTGGACTATATAGCCCAATTTACATCGGATATTCAATACATCAAGGGTACAGATAACATTGTAGCAGATACTTTGTCACGTTCCACTATTCATGCCATAAATTCGGAAACACTCAACTTCGAGCTAATCGCAGTAGAACAGCGAAATGATGTGACATTAGACGAAGTAAAAAAGAACACTTCCTTAAAATTAAAGGCACAACCAGTCCCTTTCGGATCAGAAACATTTCTATGCGACACGAGCACAGGCTATTCCAGACCATACATACCACCTTCACTAAGACAAAAAGTTTTCCAACATTTTCACAACTTGTCACACCCAGGCAGACGAGCTACAAAAAAATTAATTAGTGATCGTTTTGTATGGCCTAAAATGCATAGAGACATAACTGACTGGACTAAAGTATGCTTAAAATGCCAAACTAGCAAGGTAGGCAGACATACAAAATCTCCTCCTGGACAATTTATTCACCCAGATGGTAGATTCACCAACTTACACATCGACATAGTTGGACCACTACCAGAAGCAAAGGGCCACCAATATCTACTGACAATAATCGACAGATTTACCAGATGGCCTGTCGTAACCCCTTTGCGTGATACATCCGCACATTCCGTCGCGAAAGCAATATTGCAGGATTGGATAGCTAATTTTGGTTGTCCATCCGTAATAACAACAGATCGCGGCGCACAATTTCAATCAACACTTTTCGAAGAGTTCACAAAACTTTTGGGAGTGAAACACATAACCACTACGGCTTATCATCCTTGTGCGAACGGAATGGTCGAGCGTTTCCATAGACAACTGAAAGCAGCTCTGACAGCAAATAACGATTCCGGAACATGGTTAGAAAACATCCCTTTGGTTTTGTTGTCCATCAGAAATGTGTGTAAACAAGATTTAGGGTGCACATCATCCGAAATGGTTTTTGGGACCACACTGACATTGCCTGGCCAATTTTGTGAGAAAACAAGTCATTTTCAACCAACTACAAACTTTGTTCAAAATTTTAAGCAAAGGATGAATGATTTGGTTTTTACACCTACAAGGACCCAGACAAAAGAAATTTACATCCCAAAAGACCTCAACAACTGCGAATATGTTTTTGTACACATAGATGCAGTAAAAAAACCTCTTTGTGCTACATATTCAGGACCTTTCAAAGTAGTCGAGAGGAAATCAAAGTATTTCACTATTATGAAAAATGGAAAACAAGATACGGTTGCCATAGACAGGTTAAAACCGGCATATTTGGATCTATCGAAAAATAGCGTGTCGGAACACCTCACACTTTCACAAGACACTGACGTGTGCGAACAAGATACTACAATAAGCAGCACACCACCTACACCGAAGCTAAGGACAAAATCCGGCAGGAGAGTAAATTGGCCTGCCAACTTGAAACAATATGTTACATATTGAAAATATTTTTTTTTCTTTCAATATTTTTCAATCTGAGGGGGGTTTTATGGAATTCACCTTTCAACAGCAGTCGACAGGCGTTTTTCAACACCCCGCAGAAAACGCCAAAATAGGGATCATATGTTTCCGGTCACTGCCCCTGCTGATTAGGACATATATAAACGTCGTTTGAGACAGATCCGGTCTCTTTGCTCCAGAATTTTTTCAGACACAACAGGGAGAATTGTTTCGCTCCATCGGCCACTCGCAAGAGATGCGACGACTACCTGTCGCGTCAAATCATTCCTTCTCCTTTTTTCTGACTGCTGGACACTCACAGTAAGCTTGACATTTTCTTTCTCTCTTTTCAATTACACGCGTACACACGCACACACACGCACACACACACACACGTGCGTTCTTTTTTCTCCATACAAAACTTATTTAAAGAGACATTGTTTTAAATAACAAAAAAAACACTTATTTCTTTCAGGCTGTCAAAGAGACATTTATTCAAAAGACGCTAAAAGACCTTCGCAAAACATGGAATATAATTTTATGTGTGAAAATGCAAAAATAAATTGTTTTTGTTAATGTAAATGTTTGAATATTGAATATTTTATTTCCCCTTCATTTGTGTGGAATGTTGACGTTTTCTTGCTCGTTTTTCTACCATATTTAAGAGGAATAGAATGCGTTAGCATCCCCCACAACAGAAAAGAAAAAAAATATATAACATATTTTGACAAATTAGGCACAAGGATGTCGTTACTGTTAAAGTTTTGTGCAGAAAGGAAATTTTCGCCAATAACAAAAATGAAAGGTTTTGTTATTTAACTGAAAAAATGTTTCCTTCTATTAATTATAATTAAACTTAAAATGTCTCCGATAAGTAAAATTTGTATTTTGTTGGCTTTTTTTTCTAGATATCTCTGTAATTGTTTCCCTATAATTGAGATATAATTCTTTGTTAAATAATACGTAGAATATAGTTAAGTTCGTAAAACAAAAACGTAAACAAAAACAAATACGTTTTCCTAATGTTTTTTTAAAGTTTCTTTTCAAACAAATATCTTTAAATTTAAACAATATAACCTTGCTTCTCCTCCCTTTGAAAATAGTTAATTAAATTCATTTACGAAAATATATTTGGTTCTTTAAAATGAAAATAAACATTCATTAATTAATTATTAATTAATGGAACGTTTTAATTCATAATTTATTTTTCCATAACATGGCCGAAAATATCAATAAATTGTTTGTCAATAATAAATTTATTCAGTGTCAGATATCCAATTAATGTCCTTACAGTTCATACAAAAATATCTGGCAAAACAAAACCAGTGTTAAAAAAGTATTGGGTGGTCAAATTCTTTGGAGTAGAATTATTCTCCGGTGGCAGATTCGTTGGAAAAGCCCTTATAAGATCGCTATAAATCCATAAAATCCTATCACACGAAAGGAAATTGATTTTCCTACAATGTGTATTGTCTTTTTATGACTTATCAGAGCGATACAAAACAATTTATATACCGTTTTTTATAGATTTTTCTTCATGAAACACATTTTTAGTTGATCTTTTAAAATAACTTTGGTATGTTTATAGTTTAACCTCAGGAATCAGCGTTGGTCTTTTTAGGGACAAGTTTGCGATAAGAAAAGCTTCACATATCGGAAAATTTCTCTATAAACGACCTTAAATCAATGCTGTTTAATGAACTTTTTCGGTAGGTGGGTTTATAGTTGCACAGGTGATTACTTTTTATTTTGTGGCTGTGTTGTTTCAAGCACTTTCGTTATTGGAATCGGAATCGGAATCAGTAATTGTATTAGAATCGGTGTAAAATATTGGAATGATCCCATCATTAGTACTAACCAATGAAAACGCTAGAAATATATTTTACTACCAGAGAATCTAAAAAATGTTTCTTATTAAATTTGTTCCCGATGTATCTGAGTATGAGACTAAAAACTCTTACTCTTGTCAGTGAAATTTCAAAACATTGACTCCAAAGATTACAATGGAGATGGTTAAACGTGTTTTTAAGTTAACGTAATTTTTTAAAATAAAATAAATTTTATTTGAAAATCACAGAATTACAATTATAATGGATTAAAATAATAAACACAATTTACTAAATGTTAAGAGTAATGGTTATTTATGTTAAACTCTGGTCCTCCCCCTGTTCCCCACGATAGCACTGGAAATACATTTATTTAACAAATATCTAACTGTTTTTTCCTCCAAATCAAACAAAAGTTGTGATCTATATTATTCAAATCGTGATGATTGCAAATAGACGATGCACGCTTCACACGTTCTTATTGTTTTGAATCTGGCACGTGCCCATGATATAATACATCCTCCCAGGAAAATCGGCACATTAAGGGCCTCAATCCGCATAACCACTCTCAGGAATAAGATTGTAACTGATCGATGAAAATCAAACAAATTCCAGCAATAATTAGTGTTTGAAATAAAACAAAACCAGCTTTACATCAAAGATTAACCCGCAGAAACATTTCAGCAAAATAACATCACGAACTTTGAAACTTTCAACAAATAAATAATACTTAATTGGTAAACAATTCCGACAGAGAACAAAGAATATTAGATTATTCGATTTAATTATTTAATATTAAACATCTGTGAAATGTGTTTCCAAATAATGGCTTTGTAATTGGTTTGAAGTCAAAATTTTAAATGATTTGCGTTTAGTCTCTCAACTTGGTAATATGCAGAGCGAATAGAGTACACATATGTATAGTACAGTGCTAAGACTTAGTTCCGAATTTAATTATTTTTTTGTATTTTTGTTCTTATAATTTACAAAATAAAAAACAAAGATAAAATATGCATCTTTCTCGTGATGAGCCTTAACATGGATCGAGCAGTGGAAGTGGCCTCGACTTGCATTATTCCCACCATAAAAGGGTCTTATTTTGCCTGCCATGGATAAAGCAAGTTGAAGCTACTTCCACTGCTCGATCCATGTTTAAACTCATCACGTTCGTCAAAGGCAAAGATGGACCCTTTTATGGTGGGGATAAGGCAAGTCGGGGCCACTTCCACTGCTCGATCCATGTTCAGGCTCATCACGTCTGCCAATTTTCAGATAGACATAATTGCTTATGTGTAATACATTTAGTGGGATGAGGGAAATAGAGGGAGTAGTAGTAGTAGTAGTAGTAGTAGTAGTAGTAGTAGTAGTAGAATAAGAGAAGAGGGACAAAAAGACAATGTAAATAAATGAATGACATAGATAAAGAAGAAAAGGAAAAGAAGAGAATAGGAGGAAAGAAGGAACAAAAAATGAAAGAAGAGAAGAAAAATATACAATGTACCAAACGTTGACTCAACGGGTTTCAGTATTAAAATTAGGAATAAAGGATTTCAATTATAAAGATAGTTTGGAATTCTTAGGTTTGACTACTTCACTCGAAAGAAGAATGAAGAAACCTTGAAAATAATTAATGGAATTTCTACATATCCAACACACTTTTATAATATATTTCTTTACATAGAAAATGAATTGGCAAGACAGATTTCAGAAATAAAATCAGCCATGCAGTTAGATTTCTTTTTCTAATAAGGTAACATACTTTTGTAACTAATTACCTATTAAAACAGCTTTATCCCACTGTATCTAGAACATTTCCTAACAAGGGTCTTCATCTGCCATTTTGAGTTTCTTAAACATTTGTTTTTCTATGAAAGAAAAGTAATATTTGTTCGCTGATTCTGCGCTCTGCCATCCAACACAGAGTTAAACTTCAAATTGCCTTGATCCAGATGGGGATACACAAACAGTATATTTGAACCAAGTAGAGTTTTGAGTCGCTGTTAGTTTAAAAAATAGTGACCCCAAACTAATATTCAGTAACATGAAACAGTGATCAAGCTTTTCGGATGAGAACTCAGATGTGGAGAATGTATATCTGGATGGTGAGGCTATTGAAGGTGTTCAGAAGCTTTGTTAATGATACTATTGGTGCAGAGGGAGGAAATGGTGTCAGTGTAATTGCAGGAGTTAGGGGTGTATGGATTAAATTCATGGAACTGCCATTACTAACCAGCAGAGTGTTATCCGTTAACTAAGGGAAGAGTGTATCAAGCATGTGTACAAAGTGTGATAATGTATGGAAGTGAAACCTGGCCGGTAAGGGTTGAGGATATGTATTACATAGAGAGACATCATATGAGAATGATACTTTAGACGTGTAATGTGAATCTTAAAAACAGGCTTAGATCTGCTGACCTCAGAGGAAGATTAACTCTAGGCAACACCCAGCTTTACTTGAAGTAGTAAGTTATTTACATGACGATGATCATAGAGAGATCTATTATGAGGGCTGAAGATTGGATTGTACTTCTCAGTGTTATTTTGAAATTCAAAGCTGAATCTGTTTTAACATGTTGTTAGTTATGAGGTGAATTGAGAAATGAACATTTGTACTTTGTTGTTGAAAAGAAAGAATGCGTAAAAACAAAAATACTATTGATAAATATGGTCAGCAGTCGAAAGACGACAGAGCAAAGACTGTCACCAAATAGGGAAAACGTCCTGTACTTTATTCTCCAGTAGAGGTCTGACAGAGAGATTACTTTATATAAAGGAATGAGTGTGAGATTGAGATAATGTCTACATATATCAGCAATAGAAGTAACATGAAATCCTTTGTGTTTCGAGTCTTCATTTGTGATCAAACCTGCGGAAGAAAATAATTTCTCAAAATGCTAGACGAATTCGTCGAACGAAGAAAAACGAGTGCTGTTTTTCAATTTTATGTCATGTAGCAACGCAGATAATCAATCAATCAATTTTATTGGCAGAAAATAGCAAAGTTCTGTATTGGACACCTCAACAAGATAACGACATATATATTACTTAAGAAGCTCAAACAGCAGTGAAGTTTGACCCTGAACATGTAAAGATATGTAATAATTGTTATGAACTGCCGGTCAAACTTAACAAGTTAGCTAAAAATATAAACTTAACCATCAACATATATGGTCTATGATACACTCTTTTATGAATATAATCACTTTTCCGAATTTGAGAAGAATTAGTGCAGTGCTTCTGAAATATATTTAATATATATCTCTGTTTCATTTTAATTCAGTCGAAGTTCTCAGAAATCAAAGGGCCCCTTCCAGGAACTAGAACTTGATCTCTGTATAAGATACACAAATATTCTAATATTCCATTAAAGTTCTCCTCTACCTCTCAAACGTTCAGTTAGTAAAGAAGTTAAGAACATTAGTTTTTCTGTCCCCAATTGACCAGTTAACTATGTTATAGTATATCTTTCTTGTGCTCCCTTGGCCTTACCGGATTCCAGTACAAAACTTCATCTAGTCTGATGGAGTATCCAGCTAAGTACTCGTATGAGCCGAGCCGAGGGGATCTGCTTTGGGCTTCGAATACTATATTATTTTGAATATTGGGTCCGGGTTTACTTGTAGGGGGAAGTGTCCTCATGTAAGTTTGTCTTGACAAAACCTTGTATAGAGAGAACTAAGACACTCGAGGATGGTGTCTAGTAGGTAATTCTAACTCTCCAGTATATATATATATATTATTATTATTATTATTATTATTATTATTATTATTATTATTATTATTTCATGTATCCACATAAAATGTTATAAGGAGATATAATCTTTTATGTATCAATTTTCAATGTTTACTTCAACAGTGCTCAATACGTGAGTAGAGCTAGGTAGTAAGTTATAAAAAATATATTTATGGTAATTATACTACACAGAGGCTTCCGTGTTTCATCCCCGTAGGGAATCGTCAGGCTAAAATGCATGGAATTTGTATTGCCGAGTGTTTTTATATATAGACTTGGTCTAGCTAGTTAACCAATCAGATTGGTCAATCATTGGGCTTCTTATTTCCTATTCTATTGTTCTGTTTTCTATAGGTGGGCCCATCCTTGTTTCTTTGTTGTGTCGAAATAATGGGAGACCTTATTTTAACACGTGATTGCTTGTATTTCTCTTTTAGGTTTTAGTTTAGTTTAGTTTTTTATTTATTTATTTTTTAATTCATTTATTTATTTATTTATTATGTATTGTTAACCTAAGGTAAATTTTATTCTGTGTAGGCAGTTGTTTGCTATTTCACTTCTACAGTTTAATAGGTTTTGGGGGTCTTTAAATTTTAGGAATTTAAATTTCTCATTCAGACATAATCTACACGGGTTGTCTAAATTTCTACATGTACTGGCCTGTCATATTATTTCCCATTCGATTATTGGTGAGCGTCCATTTTCTTTGAGCTCCCAATAATTGTCTGCTAGTGCTGTTTTAATTTAGCGTTCTTTGTTTTTAAATGTGCTGTTGTGATCGTAGTATCTGCTTTTAAAATCTAGGGAGGTCATACCCACGTAGTACTTCTTGTTATTCGGTCTTTCTTTTGCAAATATTCTGGCTTGGTAAACAATACTTTTGGTTAGGCATTTATTTTGTAGTGGACAAAGTGTATGAGTTATGCAGTTACAGATTTTCTCTTCATTACTAAATTTTTCATTTCTATTTGGGTGATTACTATTAGGGTTTGGGTTATTACTATTTGTAGTGCTTATATCTTTGTTTATCTTAGTGTTATTTTTGCTATATTAGTCACTTTTTTATGCAATTTGTTATTTTCTTCCTCTCTACTGTTTTTTCTAGTATTTTGTTATTGTGTGTCTTCATTATCATTTCTAAGTTTTCGCAGCAGCTGTAAACCAGTTTTAGGCTATTTCTATTGAATATTTTATGCAGGGATTGGTTACCGGGAAGTGTTTTCCAATGAGATTTAAGAATTTATTGCCCAGTTTAGTTTTTTAGCATCTGATTATAGCGCGGTGTATACCAGATTATATTTCTTTTTCTTTTCTTTTTATTTTTAATTTTATTATAATTATTGGTGTCCGGTTTCTTATATTTAATTTCGATATTATGGTACCCATTATTTTTTAGAGCTGTATTGTAAATGTTGATTGATTTTTAAAATATATTTTCGTTGTTAGAGTTATTAATAAGCCTACGTTCGATAGAATTAGTAATCTGTTTTATGATTGATAGGGGTTGATTAGACTTTGCGTTGATGTATATTGGATTAGCGTTATCTTTTAAATATGGCTCGTAAGTATTTTCATTTAAGTTTAAAATTACATCTAAAAAGTGAGTTATTCTTATGTTAGTCAGTACGTCTACTCTTAGGCCTAATTTTTTCATTTCCATATGTATAATTTTCTTGAAGTTTTCTCCCTTGAGGTTGTTGGAATCCCTTATTATAGCTAATCCATCATCTCTATATAGGCCGATATCTGTATTATCAAATATATTTGTGAGTGTATATAGAATAAACAAACCCACACGATCTGATGCCTCTGCAGAGTCAAGGTCACCCATGGCCAAATCAAAGGAGTTTGTCATTTTTGTTTTAATCCATTGGTCTTTATTATTGATTAAAACTGATCTTCTACATTTTTAATGATGTGGATTTCATCCTTGGATAGTTCAGTATACATCTCGGCAAACTCTAGGGCGAGGTTGAAGAGTTATGTTATTAGTTTACAAATTACAGTTATTTAAGTTGATCTACTGTTGCAAATGACCTCTTTGGCCTTTTGGCTAAGATCAAAGTGTAGTATCTGTTCCGATGGATACTGCACCCCATAGACTGGTGTTGTCTTGGCCTTCGGGGCTTGATTTACGCCGGTCTATGGGTCTGTTCTGTGCAGTTCTAGGAGGTCAACCCTCCCAGGCTTCGCCTCCCCTCTTTGGGGAGGAGTAAGTTTATTGCTTACTGCCTGAGGCGCCCCTACCGCGGAATGCCGACGGGGCTGCCCAGGCAATTTTTAAACTCCACTTTCCCGACCCAACCTTGGGTCACATCTTACTTGTGGGAGTAAGATAAAAACTGGCCTTGTGCCTAACTCCCGGAGAGGAGTAAATCAATACTGTTACAAATTTTCAAAACAATGGAAAAATCTGAATTTTGTTTGTTGATAAAGCATCGCTTTCTGATGGGAAAAATACTGTTCAAGCAAAGTAATCACTTGATAAGTGTTATTCGAACCCTGATCCATTGGAAACAACGGTTAACAGGTGGTATGCTTACTTTAAACACGGTCGTACAGACACACATGATGTTGAACACCCAGGTCGCCCAAATCTGGCAGTTGTCTCGGAAATCATAAAAAATGTCCACAAACTTGTTTAGGGCGATTGTAAATTGAAGTTGCATGAGGGAGCAGACTGGTTGAAGGCAGTCTATTAACCATTCTGCATGAACATTTGTCAATAAGAAAGCTGTGTTCAAAGTGGGTGCTGCGTTTGCTCACAGTCGATCAAAAACAACAATGTATCGACGATGTAGAGTCTCGTTTGCAACTGTTTCAATGCAACAAAAAGGAATTTTTGCATGAGTATGTAACAATGGATGAAACATGGATCCACCACTTTACTCCAGAGTAAAATCGGCTGAGTGGACAGCAGTAGGTGAAAGTTATCTAAAGGGATCAAAGAAGCAAACATCAGCAGGCAAGGTTTTGGTCTCCGTATTTTGTTCATCGATTACCGAGCGAAAGGAAGAAACATCAATAGTGAATATTATATTCATTCGTTTGAAGGAAATATTCACCAAAAAAAACGTCCAAAAATGAAAACGAAAAAGTCGCAACGATGGCAAAACTACATAAATTGCAGTTCGAATTACTTATGCACCCATCCTATTCTCGAGATCTGACCCCAGTGACTATTGGTTGTTTGTATACCTCAAAAGACTGCTCCAGAGAAAGAATGATCCAGAGAAAGAAATTTGACTTTCATGAAGAAGTGACATCAGAAACTGTGGCGAATTTTGTGGCCAAAGACAACTCGTTCCACGAGAAAGGCACTAGATTTTTATATAAGTTTTGGAATCAGTGTATCATCGTAGGAGAAGACTATGTTGATGAATAAAGTCGAAATTTGCCTAAAAGTTGTTTGTTTTATTAGTTATTTTAAACGCTATTTATCACTAAACCTTCTGTCACTTTTTCTGTCTGTCTGTCTGTCTCTGTCTCCCTATCTCTATCTCTCTGTTTATTAACTATTATTGAATGAAATAAAGATAGGAAAGAATAAAAAGATTGGAATAGTCAACTATAAACAAAAGGAGAATATCACCATAGATAGTAATTGTAGCAGGAAAAGTTATTTTCCCTGTCGTACGTTTAGATGCCAGTGTTTGTAGCAAAAAAATCTCAACGACAGAAACTCTTTTTAGTAGACACCGGAACAACACTCGCAAGGGACTTTGGATTAGTGCACACCGCCTTCTTCTCCAACGTCTTCTTCTTCCACGTCTTCTTCTTCCACGTCTTCTTCTTCCACGTCTTCTTCTTCTTTAAAAGCATTGCCGTCGTCTTCCGTTGACTACATTTTTCTCCCCGATCTTGCCTCCAGCGACCCGCTTTTATTTCAAACCGGACTCTCATGTGAACACGATATTTCACGTGATCACCTGGTAATATTAAGCCACCGACGCCATCTTGCCATTTTTGGGGCGGTCCAGCCCTGCAAAGCGCGCACCGAGACCGTTTGCCAGGTAATCCCATGTTTTCGCAATTTCTTACACACTCCCCCCTGATCTCATTATCACAGAAAGAGCAGGGAGGCGGTGTCCTTTTTCTTCGAGTGCTTCTTCGGAGAGGGGGATTTGGGGCTTCATCATCTGTGCTGTCTTCCGTGGCATGAAGGTCGGCGAACCTAAGGCTGCGCATCGCAGCATCACTGTCCGGAATTTCATCAGCAGTAGGAAAGTCAGTACATTCAAGGTTACCACTCTCAGTGTCGCTGTGCGATGAAGCCGTCATGAAAATTTCAGATTCTTGCGAGTAGTATTTTTTTGTGTTCATTTATACATAAATAACACTAAACAATCAAACATTTTGAAAATTTTACAAAATTCAGAAGGTGCAGGCCAATAGTTTGGGGCTATTTTACATTCATGAAAACCCTTTCACAGCCTGAAAATGGTCCTAAATTACAGTACTATATCAGATTTAACCATCTACATCCATTCATAGCTTTTGAAGATGTTTTAGGACCTGCAATGTCGCATGAAACCACTTTTTCACCGAAAAATGATGGATTTTGAGTCTCGTGTAGCCCTAACGACTATTTTTGGCCTGTACCTTCTGAATTTTGCAAAATTTTCAAAATGTTTGATTGTTTAGTGTTATTTATGTATAAATGAACACAAAAAAATACTACTCGCATGAATCTGAAATTTTCACCCATTACGTCCCACCCCTAATATAAAGAGAGAGAGAGAGAGAGAGGGGGGGAGAGAGGAGAGAGACACACACAGAATGTATGCAATTTGAAAAAAAATGGGCAAAGTACTCAATTACCAGAGTAAGAATCTAACATATTTAAATAAATACAGACCGGATATTATGAACGAGCCATTGGTTTCATACCAAGAGGGTTGGTAATCGTCAGTGTTCGGCAAGGATCAATAGAGTCATAATATCCAGTCTGTATGTATTTAAATATATGTATATTTATAATGTAATAATTAAATATTTATATCTACAGACAAGCGTGTGTTTCGTCTCTCTAAGACTCATCAGTGTGGCTATATATACACCTGACCCGCCGGATGCACGGTTCAAACCTTAGAACTCAGGTCCCATAACCTAACGTCTTTATCCATGCACCCAAGTATTCATTTGTACTAATAAGAAGTATATATATATATATATATATATATATATATATATATATATATAGAAAAGAGGGATTTTTGGAGACGATAAAAATCAATAAAAAGTATTAAATTTCAAAAGAAACTCTCCACACCCTAGGAGGCTGGGATGACCGATGGATCATGGATGGGTAACACGCACTTGACCAAGAGAAGCAGGAAAAATGACAAATAAAATATAAAAATAAAAATCAAAGATACCCACACACCCGCAAACCCACGCATGCGCAAAAACAATAACAAATTCCTCAAATGAAACAACATTTGCTCGAATCGAAAGACATTTCTTCAAATGGATTTTCATATCTGATGAAAGCGGGCCACCGCTTGAAACGCGTTATATATAAAATCATAAAATGGTAAAACAACAAAATAATAAATAAATGTTGAAAAAAACATTCTACAAATGTTGGTAGCCTTACTCCTTTACATATATATATATATATATATATATATATATATATATATATATATATATATATATATATAAGATTTTCTATTTCATTTGTGTAAATTTTTTTTAGTGTAATGACATTTGGCACACTAACATTAAAACCTATCAGCTACGCATTGATGTAAAATAGTCGATAATATCTATAATTTCAGTATGTATATTTTATGACGTCTACGAATTTCTCGAATGGGAATATATCTTTACATAAATATATCTCTTTCTTCGAAATTGAGCGTATGCCGACAAGACATCTAAAATTCATCCAAAATAGCACATAAATGCAATGACGCTATCATTTTGTAAAAAAAAAATTTTGACGTCATCAATCCACTAAGTGCAATTCTGGAGAATTCATTCTGGTTCAATTTCAAATATTTTTTTAAAAATAATAGTCATTTTTGGTTTCGTTTCGACATTTATTTGAAGTTCTTCTTTTTTTTTTTTTGCACACTCATACAGTTATACAATAGATACCATCACAATGTCGGGTCTTTTTTGCCTTACCTTTTTGCTGTTAATAACTGTAGTCGATTGTGATAAAGACAGGAAATATATACAGGGTGTTTGTAAAATCGATGGCATAACTTCTGGATTATGTTCTATATGTGTAAAGGAGGCTCTTTGTGTAGGGGTTGCTTTTGTAATAACACTCCATTACTTGTCTAATTTCTTTTGAGCTTCATTTCTTCCTCTTTGGTTTCTGCTGATAATATTTATTGACCTGTATTTCGTCTGTTAAATTCTGTTACCTGAAATAAGGGCCAACATTCGCAGAATGCCACCGCCCCCCCATGTTGGCTATTAAAGGAGATCCTAACGATTATAATGCTAATACCGTTCTTCTGAACCCCACGGCTTTTATATTATATTTGGTGTCATTTTTTCATGGTTGCGTTGGTGTATATAACAACACCAGGCCCAGGCTTATTTTACCTGTGATCTTGCGATAGAGATAGTGCTGAATATCCTATATGTAGAAATAACAGTGCGCTATCACACACATTGTACCCGCTAAATGTTTATAATAAAGAATATTGATCAGTATTTGTTTCGATGGCCTATAACTCGGAAACCAGGTGATTATGGGAACTTTTTACATTATTTACACACATAGAACACTAAAAGAATATCCGTCCTATGAAAGGTAAAATTAATTCTTTGAACAGAATACTTTTGCACCACTTTTATGTTCCCTTACGGATATTAAAATCAAGATATAATGATACTTAACGTTATGTCTAGAATCCTTATTCTAATTTTGATCAAAATTCATTACTTGATTTTGATACTCGGAAATTTCTAAAATGTAAGGCTTAAGCTTAAGGAGCATTAAGAATAAATTGAAATCCGGGAAATCTTGCTTGATTGATGTCTAATAACTATAGATCAAATTAAAAGCAAATCTGAAATATTTGAATTTTCAAATGGGAGATTTTGTTCATTTTATGCCCCCTAAAACCACTTTAAAAGACTCTAAAGAAACTGAAATTGGGGGAATATTTATTAATTGATGTCTAATACAGATTGTTAAAATTTCACAAAAATCAGAGCTATCTGAATTTTTACAAAGGGCTTCAACTTTAAACTAAATATAGCTCACATTACTCACCCTTACGCCGAGCAGTTATGTACCATAATTCATAATCATCGGTAAATTAGTTTACATGTGAAATCCATACATACAAATATATAAACATATACACATACTTAACTTTATATACATAGAGATAATCCAGTCATACCGTCGGTTTTCCAAACAGCCTGTATATGAATAGTTTTAAATTATTTAATCATCTTTTTTAAGAAAGTCAGTTGTTTGCCAAACTTCCTAATTAAAATGTAATGAACAATAATTTGTTTATTGTAAATTTGACTATTAGCAGCGTAAATGTGGAACGAAATCTCCTCGAAAAGGTGAAGGAAGACAATATTGGAAAATAAATTAAAATTGACATGTTTTGCTGAACAACCCAGTTTCTCCAGAAATTTAATTAAAAATAAATATAAATCATTGCAATGCAATTATTTGTGAAGATCTTTTTCGTTTTTCGTTTTTCGTTTTTGTTTTCGTTTCAATGTAAAATCTAAATGTTTTTGAGCTGCCGTGCAAATTATTGCCTCGATGTAGATTTGCATGTATTCTAAAATAAATATGTAATAAAAGCAAGGCGTTCTGCAAAACATGTCAATTTGAATTAATTTTTCCAACATCGTTGTTTTTTCTTATGATTATAAAATAAATAAAAGATATTTTTAATAAATAAAATACATAACTATAAGAAGTATAAACTGCCAGGAACTTGGCCAAGAAAATGATCACTTTTGCTCGGGTCATTTAAATTAGGGGATCTGATGTTTGATTGGTTCAAATCCCTCAATGAGGCATCCTAGCGAACTGCAAGAGTGTATTAAATATGTACCTTGAGCAATATATTCACGGGCTACTATCCCCATACATGTCTACCAGACACCATTACTAAGATTAAAATAATTTTTCTCCCTCTGTTCATTTAATGTCACTTTTCCCTTTTCCAGGGATCAGACGTTTTTTGATATTTTGTAAGCTCACTCTCCAGTCCTCATGGTTCAGTAGGTCGACTGTCTCCATATTCCACTCTGTACTGTCTCGTCTAATCACTTGTTTCCAAGTTTTCCTTGGCCAGCTAACCTTCCTGCGATTCAAGACATTCAGGCTTCTGCAACGGTTTATCTAAAAAGATAAAAGTTCCACATGACCGTACCAGCATAAGCGATTCGTCCTTTGGATAACCTCTATGCTGGTCAAATATAGTGATTTCATCAAATCTTCCACCCTAATGTATTGGGTTGGTCAGATTTCGCATTACAGATCCATCGAATCATGGATCTGTTATTGCGCTACATCAGACGAAAGAGGACTAGATGAGAACCCAGCATGCTCATGACACAGCTGCTATAAAATGTATCCCGGATGTAGATGGGAATAGCTTGTAATGTTATCAGTGACAGAAGCTCATGAGATTTTGCTCACGTTGCCTTTCGGAAATATCTTTTCTGTAATATACGTAAACATGAGGCTCTTTTAACTAACAGTACACCTGAAAAAATTGGAATTACTTAAAATATCTTAATAATAGCATAGACTTCTCACACTTGACATTATCCTATATCTCTACAAAGCCACCATCCGCCCATGCGTCGAGTATTGTTGTCACATCTGGGCTAGTGTATCATCCACTAGTCTCTCCTTCTTAGACAAGGTCCAAAAAAGAGTCGCCAAATTAATAGGTCTCTTACTATCCACTAAGCTCCAGCCTCTGCCCCATCGCTGCAATGTTGCATTCTTGTGCCTGTTTTACAAGTACTTCAATGAATTGTGCTCCAATGAACTTGCTGCTTTAGTGCCCCCCCCCTCGACGTAAATACACTAGACCAACCCAATAATCAACTAAATCCCATCCATTCACTGTGGAGGTCCCCAGATGTTGCAGAGCCTTCTACTCCAATAGCTTCTTTCCACAAGCTGCCGGCCTCTGGAACTCCCTCTCTGCTCTCTATTTCCCCAACTGTACAGACATGCAGAAATTTAAAACTAATGTAAACAGACATCTCGCTGCACAGCTCCCAACTTAGGATGACCCCCAAAACTTACACCCTAATTCTCAGTAGCCCCTTACGTCTATAGTGGCATGCTGCCTTGTTTGAGGTGAACTATGTTAAAAAAAAAATTGAAAAACATACATGTACAAATTCTCTATTCATCATACTCTGAAACTGCTAATCACTGATGTCAAAGGCTCCATAAGAACAGACACGTTCGAATACAGAGTAACACGTTTCCCTTTGCTAATCATACATCAGGGATGTTGCGCTCTTCATCAGTGGTTCAAGCTGTTCATTGGTGCTTGTGGTCTGATACACTATCATCGCTGACACACCGTTTCTTGTTAAATCACTGAAGTTAAACAACGTTGAACCTGGTCAGTACCAGATGGGTGACTATTTGGGAATACAAGAAGCTGTATGTGGAAAGATGGCAACACCTTCCTACAAAATTATTTAAAACCTACCATTGGTAAATGTATCGGAATCAGGAAAAATATTGGATCATCCCATCACTAATTGAGACTACAACAGTTGCCTTGTTAATTGTCCTATTTAGAATTTAGAATATAATCGGTAATTGTATTAGGATCGGCGACTTAGAAAAGAATCACTAAATATATCAGAATCGACAATTTAGAACAGAATCGGTAATTGTATCGGAATCCGGAATTTGGAAAAGAATCAATAATTGTATCGAAATCCGGAATTTAGAACAGGATCGGTAAATATATCGGAATTGGGAATTTAGAACAGAATCGGTAATTGTATCAGAATCGGGAATTTAGAACAGAATCGATAATTGTATCGAAATCTGGAATTTAGAACAGAATCGGTAATTGTATCGAAATCCGGAATTTAGAACGAAATCAGTAACTATATCGAAATCCGGAATTTAGAACAGAATCGGTAATTGTATCGAAATCCGGAATTTAGAACAGAATCGGTAATTGTATGGAAATCTGGGAAAATATTGGAATCGTCCCATCACTAGTGGAGACTACAACAGTTGCCTTGTTAATTGTTCATGTTACATTCTCTCTATGTATCCTAATCATCTTTTGTGTTGTTAGATCCTCTATAGATGGTAGGTAAACATGTTTCAATGTTTCCTTGTCTTGCCAGACACATTAATAATATCCCTAATATAGCGTTACATGTTACCATAGAGTCTTTTAACTTCAGTCTCGGTTTCCAATCAAATGGAGAAGAGTGAAAAAGAAAGTTGCCTGAAAAGTTTGCACTTCACACTATAAGGATATATCTACAAGGATGCATTACCAACGGAACCATACTGAAGGAAATTCTTTTGGATACATTCTGTCGAAGTTACACATGGTGGAAGATACATGCGATCTCGTTAGATCACCGAAGTTAAGTGACGTTGAGTCTGGTCAGTATCAGATGCGTGACAAATTGGGAATACCAGGTGCTGTATGTGGGAAGACGGCAACACCTCCTTGAGAAAACTAAAGTGGTCAAAATCATTTCTTTTAATCAGGATATATATGTGACTGGGCACTTTTTGTGAATTTAATATTCCCTAGAAACTTTCTCCTTGAAGGAGGAAGCCGATTCAACCCGCCATGGGTGACAGCCACACCAGGATAGTACATTGTATGTTACTTGTTTGTTACTTGGTCATTCTGTACGCCCAACTGTCTCTTAGTCTTTCTGTCACACTGTCCAATGAAAAACTAGTTATTATTAATACTTGGGTTCACTGTTAATTCATATGCCAGACAAAATATGAGAGTATTTTGAATATTTCGTATTAAAAAGTTGTTTAAGAACAAGAAAGTGTATTCAATGTTATCAGCCATTTATTGTTATGAAGAAGCAGTCTTCACCTTTCTACTGCCGGTGTGATATCAAACTACTGGCGTGATTTCAAGAAAACTTAACGAGCATATAGGCTATAGCACAGGGAATCTCGTTGGCTATTTAAATGTGACCTGTCCTAAACCTGAAAGTCATGAAAGATCACATATAAGGTAACATATTTGATTTACATGAAAGTGAGCCTAGAATCAAAAGCTTTCACAAAATAAAATAAAAATGTATAGTGACCGTAAAGATAGGAAAATAAGACGGGAGCAGAATCAACTTTCTTATTTTCAACATGACGTGGGGCCTGCGTTCATACTAAAAACTCTATATAATATTGCAGAGGCAATGTTCAAAAGACGCTCACACACATTCAAACTATAATATTTCGATTATAGATCTCATCAAGCCATATTATAACGTTCTACTAATGCATTAAACACTATTAAAATAAACACTGGGAAATCGCTTTACAAAATTATTTCAGTTAATTATTTCAATTTGTATATGTACAAGGTCTCGTTTTCAGTCTCAAGAGATAATGGATAATCTTTCTAAGAGAGCCTGTGCAGGAAATCTATAGTGAAGTAAGTGTTGCACAATCTCCAATCGCACCTCTTCTGAATAACTATTGCTTCAGTCTGGCAAGGAGAATCCAGAACGATTTGAAACAATGTCGAGACAAGCAGAGAAAACTGGTGTTATTCCAGAGTTTTCCTTCTCCTAGACTAGTTGCACAACCAAGACTTGAAAGTCTAGTCTACCCTACTATTTAAATAGCGAATAAACAGTGATAATGTTAACACTTTATCGGCGGCTATAACGTCTAGAGCGTTCTACTTCTTTAATGGAAGGAACGATGCATTTAAAGCTAGTGACGTCATGCTGTGTTAATACAGTGCTCTACTTTTTCGAGGAGATATAATAATAAATATTTGTTATTGTTTATTATCTATGTACGTATACGTTTCGTCCTTTTTAATAATCAGGACTCATCAGCATAGAGATATGACTATTCACTACCGGTGATGCGATTTGAAACCTTGGATTATAAGTATTTTGCAACTCAATCCGACGCCTTAACCACACGGCCAATTTTAAATAGCAGATAAACGATGATAATTTCAACACTTTATCGGCGGGCTTAACGTCTAGAGCGTTCTACTTCTTTAATGGAAAAAACAATGCATTTAAAGCTAGTGACGTCACGCTGTGTTAATACTACACTTACAGTGCTCTACTTTTTCGAGGAGCGACAAATATATATATATATATATATATATATATATATATATATATATATATATATATATATATATATATATATATATATATATATATATATATATATATATATATATATATATATATATATATATATATATATATGGTACGTCAATGAAAATTAGTAAGACCTGCAAATGGAAGCAAATCGGTATTTTCAGTTGTTCAAAACAAGGAGTAGTTTAGTTAATAAAAACATTTATTTTTCATCTCTTTCTTTCCTTAAACCAGGCCTTTCAAAGATTAAAATCTTATCATCAGAGGAAAAATTATGATTGATAAGTTGACAGGGTAGGACTGTCAAAGTTCCAAATTTGAAAAAGTTTTCTTTTAAAATTAAAAATTTAAAATTAAAGAAATTCAAAAAACTTCTTGGACAACAGACCTGAGTGAAATCGCCGTCGTTGGATTTTTATGCAGATTCCTTCGGATTTACCAATATTTCTAAGCCCTACGTTTTTTTAGATTTCGTTATTGGTGATTCCCATGCCCGTTTGAACCTTTTGGAAACATTTTTTAAAGAAGTTTTTTGAATTTCTTTAATTTTTAATTTTTAATTTTAAAAGAAAACTTTTTCAAATTTGGAACTTTGACAGTCCTACCCTGTCAACTTATCAATCATAATTTTTCCTCTGATGATAAGATTTTAATCTTTGAAAGGCCTGGTTTAAGGAAAGAAAGAGATGAAAAATAAATGTTTTTATTAACTAAACTACTCCTTGTTTTGAACAACTGAAAATACCGATTTGCTTCCATTTGCAGGTCTTACTAATTTTCATTGACGTACGATATTTTTGCTCTATCCAGTATATTGAGCTTTCCTTATTTCACAATAGGTCCAACTCTCTAAAAGTTTACCTTTTAGTTATAATTTACATATATATATATATATATATATATATATATATATATATATATATATATATATATATAAAGTAGGTTGAGATAAACAAGATTAGCACATTATTCATATCAGTTCTACGAATTTAAACACAACAAATGAATATAAATAATGTGCTAATTTTGTTTATCTCAACCTACTTTATGATAGCTCTGTTTGATCTTAATAATCAACTATTAGGCTTATTTCAATAGCTGCACTAGTTGAAGTTTTTAAGTGCCTGTATTCTGACATTACCTATATTTACTATAAGTTGGTTATTCTATTGTACGTTTATATTCTACTTAAGTACTAATATTTTACTATAAATTGTAATTATATATATATATAAGTGGGGTCTGATCAACTCTGCTGGGAAGCCATGAAATTAAATACTGTCTTGTTTTTAAATTCCCGAAACAGTTTTTCATGGTTAACAACTGATGATCCCTTAAAATAGTGTTAGAAACTAACTAATATAATAACTGTAAAAAATAAATTGACTTACATGAGTGATTTTCCACTGGAAGACTTGAGACTATAAGTTTTTTTAAATTTTTTTTTTTATATATATATATATTTTTTTATTTATTTATTTTTATTTTTTATATTTTTTTATATATAGTTTTAATGGTTGAGAAACTTCCGAGACTATATATATATAAATTTCTTTGATTTTATTTCAGTCGATGTTCTCAGAAATCAAGGGGCCTCTTTCCTGGGGCTAACACTTGATCTCTATATGAGATACATAGATATTCAAATATTCCATTAAAGTGCTCCTTTACCTCAAAAACGTTGAGTAAGTAAATAATTTAGAACATTCATTTTCCTCTCCCCCAATTGACCAGTTAATTATGTTTTAGTATATCTTTCTTGTGGTCTCTTGGTCTTACCGGATTCCAGGACAAGAATTCATCTAGTCTGGTGGAGTATCCAGCTTAATGATGTTACTAGAAGCAACATCATTTGAAAAAAAAGGCACCATTCATCGTATAAGCCAGTGTGGGATAGCCATACCGAGGGGATCTTATTTCGGTTTCGAATACTACGTTTTTTTTTAATATTTCGTCAGGGTTTACTTGTAGGGTGAAGTATCCTCACGCTAGCTTGTCCTGACTAACCCTTAAAGAGAGACCGTAGACACTTGAATACAGTGTCTAGTAAGCATTACACATGTGTCTAACAAAAGTTTGTTCATTTATTCACTTTAAAAATGCAAATGCTTAAAGTTGGAAATTTAAAAATAACTTCATAATAGAACTCTGAAATAAGAATGATACAAAGTATCAGAATACTGCTTCCCGGCAACACCGAGTTTATTCGCTAGTTTAAAATAAAAAATTTTCTGCTTCGTTTTTTAAAAAAATCTTTTTTTGCATTCGAATACAAATAGATCCTTTTGTTTCGGAGGCTGATCTCGAGGTTAAAGGTTAACCTGACCTATCTTTAATAAACCATGATGTACCTGCTAACCTTAAGTTTTAGCTGTGAAAAATGAAACGGAAAAATCAAACTCAAATTAAATTGATATTTCAACTTATTATATCCAAACTAATTCGTATAAACTGAATGTCGTGCATTATTAGGGGAAAATAAATGGAAAATAATATAGACAGTACAATGAATCATGAAGATTTGGATCAACTATGAACCTCGTTGTGTTAGAAGGAAGATAAATCTGAACATACAATAAATAAACTATATGTTTTATTCTGACATTAAATGCATTCCGCAGATGATATGTTTCGTTTCTTTTCTTTTCTTTTTCTTTCTTTGGCTTTTTTTACTTTCTTTTTCCTTCCCCATCATCCGTTAGACTTCTACCTTTCTTCCTCATCATTTTGCGTCCTTCATCATCTTGTTAGCCTTCTTCATCATCTTTTTTGCTTTCTTCTTAATCTTCTTTGCCATCTTCCTTTTTTCTGTCACATAATTTTGGCATCTTCTTCATCTGTTTTGCCTGTTTCCTCAACTTTTTCCTCCTTCTTTCTTCATCTTTGTATTCTCTTTCTTATCCTTTTTTGCTTTCTTTCTTAACCTTTTGCCTTCCCTTTCACCTTTTCTTCATTTCTTCCGCATCTTTTTTTTACTAAATGTTTGTTTCTTCCCCCTTATTTGTTTTGCCTTCTTTTTCATGTCTTCATCGTTTCTACCTTTATCTTCATTATTTCCTTAATTTCCTTATCTATTTTCTCATCTCCTTCATCTTTTTCGCCTTTTTCCTCATCTTTATTCCTTCTTTTATCTTTTCGTTCTTTCTGCCTCATCGGTTCCCCCAACCCCGTCTTCAACTGTTTCGCCTTTTTCCGCATCTGCTTTTCTTTCTTTTTCATCTTTTTTGCCGTCTTCATCATTTTTTGCCTTCCACATCCTTTTCATTTCTCATCATTTTGTTCTTTCTTCCTCATCTGTTCTTGCTTTCTCTACTACTTGTCTTATTTAAACTAGTACTGCTACTCGTACACATTGTTTTCTAAATGTGTCCTACAACCAGAAAACAAGCAAACAAAACAACAACAAAAAACAAAATGGTAAGTAATCCACTTGCCACGGATACAGTACCAGAAGATATTTCTCTATTTCAAACTCTTTTATTCACTTCTCGAAATCGCAACAACATTCCTTCATTTAAAGTAAATATTTCTTCAAGTAGAAGGAATTTTAGCTGTAAGTTTATAAATATTCACAAAAAATATTTTATCAAATTGCTTTTCTTACAGCAGAAAACAATATCTATTTGCTTGTAAACAGTTTTCATTTGATCATTTTTTTGTGCATCTGTATGAGAGACCACATCTAATTGAAACTGAAAATAGCTTTTTCGTTAGTCTGTCACACTTCATTTTGAAATCGTATTTTTGTTTGTCTGTCACACTTCAGTTTGAAATAGGAATCGTTTTGGTCTGTAACACTTCAGTTTGTAATAGCATTTTTGTTGCTGTCACACTGCAGTTTGAAATAGC
Organism: Sepiola atlantica; assembly: GCA_963556195.1. Taxonomy (NCBI): domain Eukaryota; kingdom Metazoa; phylum Mollusca; class Cephalopoda; order Sepiida; family Sepiolidae; genus Sepiola; species Sepiola atlantica. The sequence continues at coordinate 135,253,575 of OY744523.1, forward strand.
ATTTTCGTTGATCTGTCACACTTCAGTTTGTAATATGGATCTTTTTGATCTGTCACACTGCAGTTTGAAATAGCATTTTTGTTGCTCTGTCACACTGCAGTTTGAAATAGCATTTTCGTTGATCTGTCACACTGCAGTTTGAAATAGCATTTTCGTTGATCTGTCACACTTCAGTTTGTAATATGGATCTTTTTGATCTGTCACACTGCAGTTTGAAATAGCATTTTTGTTGCTCTGTCACACTGCAGTTTGAAATAGCATTTTTGTTGCTCTGTCACACTTCAGTTTGTAATATGGATCTTTTTGATCTGTCACACTGCAGTTTGAAATAGCATTTTTGTTGCTCTGTCACACTGCAGTTTGAAATAGCATTTTTGTTGCTCTGTCACACTGCAGTTTGAAATAGCATTTTCGTTGATCTGTCACACTTCAGTTTGTAATATGGATCTTTTTGATCTGTCACACTGCAGTTTGAAATAGCATTTTTGTTGCTCTGTCACACTGCAGTTTGAAATAGCATTTTTGTTGCTCTGTCACACTTCAGTTTGTAATATGGATCTTTTTGATCTGTCACACTGCAGTTTGAAATAGCATTTTTGTTTGTCTCTAACACTTCAGTTAAAAATAGAAATTTTTTGGGCTGCCCCACTTCAGTTAAAAATAACATTTTCTTGGTTTGTCACACTTCAGTTAAAAATAGAAATCTGTTTGGTGTGTCACACTTCAGTTTGAAAAAGCATTTTCATTGCTAAATATACAGATTGAATGGAAGCATATTTTAAATGCATTCAAATATCTTGAGAAGAGACTCTTGACCTGTTGTCTAGGAGCAAAGTGTAGTATCTGTTCTATTGGTTTGTCAAGCTTAAGTTTAAATAGCATTTCCCTTGGTTTGTCATGCCAGTTTGAAATAGCCTTTCTGTTAGTTTCTCATGCTTAAGTTTAAAATAGGATTTTCGCATGTGTCTCATGTTTAAAATAGTATTTTCGTTGGTTCGTCTATTTTTCAGTTTGAAATAGCATTTTTGTACATCTGACGCTTCAATTTGAAATAACACTTTCCTCAGTCTCTCACACTTAAGTTTAAAATAGCATTTTAGTTCGTCCATTTCGTTAGTCTGCCACACTTCAGTTTCAAATAAAATTTTCATCACAAAACGCACAGATTGAATGGACATATCTTTAGAATGGATCCATTCTTTTTTATATTATCATCAAAATCGCCATTTTTATTATCATGATGACGTCATTACTATCTGCAGAAATAAATTCAAGATTTAATTGTTTTCTAACATACAACAGATGTCCGACAACTCTTTCTGTTTATATAATGATGCTCTTTCCATATTTTATATAGACAGTCCTTCCTCTCCATATGTTTGAATTGACAGTAACGTGATTAAAATTACTATAAAAATCGAGGAAAGCTTGTATTCAAACAGATCTTTTAAAACTTTTATTCACCCCAAACAAGTAATATTGCCACTGAAGTGTAAGGATTACTGTGGTAGGGGTCAAAATTATAGACAGGACGTGGTGGTGGAGTTTGGAAGTAAGATGTTTGTTCACATTACATTTAAATTTCTGCATGCTGGTACTGTCGGGGAAACAGAGAGCAGAAAAGGGAATTCCAAAGGTAAGCGGTTGAGGAAAGGAGCTATCAGTCCACATATGGTCTAGTTTAATATAAATATACTAGAAGAATAACCATTTAAGGATGGGTAAAATTAATTCCCCGAACACAACAATTTTGCACTGAAATTTGGAGAATATTTATTTATTGACGTCGAATACCTAATGTTAAAATTTGACAAAAATCGGAATGATCTGAATTTTCGCAAAGGTCTTCCACCCTTCTTTTTCTCCTTTGCATAAAACATAATTCAACTAAATATAGCCCACATTACTCCCTTACACCTAGCAGCTGTGTTCCAAAATACATAATAATCGGTTAATTAGTTTAAGAGTGGATCTTATACATACAAGTATATACACCTATACACATACATAACTTTATATGAATAGAGATATGATGATAATTATTAGAATAATAATCCAACATGATTGAAAATACAAAAAAGAAAACCGAAAATTGTTTAAATATTAATCTAAGTTTCGTCTTTATTTAAAGACTTTCTCAAGAAGACAGATTTGAAAAATTGACTTTTATGTTTTTCTTCAAATCAGTTATCTTAAGAACGTCTTAAAATAAAGACAGAACGTTTATGAATGTTTAAACAATTTTCGGTTTTCCTTTTTTTTTATTTTTCAAATAAAGATATGTTTTTATTAAAGAAAATTTTCTCTCATTAAATTTAATTAAAATAAAAGATGCATGATAGATAAATAAAAGTCCTCCAGCATGAGAGAGAAAGAGAGAAAGCTAACTGATATCCGACTCCTCTTTTAAACATTTTTCTAACCATTCTGCTTTTACTGCACTTTCTTACACACCTTTATTTTTCCTTTTTTCTTTCTTCCTTCTTTTACTTCATCTTAACTCTTGTAGTCACAAAGCTTGTAAACACTAACTATCTCACAGATACAAGGCCTGTGTCCAGGCAACACTAACCATCTCACAGATACAAGGCTTGTGTCCAGTCAACACTAACCATCTCACAGATACAAGGCTTGTATCTAGTCAACACTTACCATCTCGCAGTCACAAGGCTTGTGTCCAGTCAACACTTACTATCTATAAAAGAACAGTTAGAATATTTGTACATCTAGATTCCATCTGAATATTTGGTCAAGACGACCTTAAACCTGGATATGGTAGGCATCGTCTGGTAGGCTGTTCCACGGAGCAGAAACACCGACAATGAATACTTTCTTCTAATGAGACGAAAATGGTACATTTTTTGTCGGAAGGCCACGACTTGATGCTGGTGTGAAAAACTCCTCAAAAGGTATATTTAAATTCTCGTTTATGATAGTTTCATGCCAGAATTGCGTCTTCCCGCACTCTCCGCTGCTCAAGTGAGAGGTAATCATCCAAAGATCAGCGGCAATGATGCGTCCAGTTATGTCTTGAAGTGTTTAGTTGGTTAAAGGCTGACCATGGCTTCTGGCAGCGTGTTCTACAGTGCTGTGACCCGAACCGAACAATTAAGCTGAAATCGTCTCAGGGACAGCTTCACTGAGTTTCCACAAAGCCTTCTCTGTGGAGCTGTTTGAAGAAGAGGTAATAAGGTCTATTGTAGTTGACTCACATGATGTTCTATGCGAGGATAAGGCCCCCATGCAGCTGCATACGCTCTCACGAGTACAGTACAAGGGCCTCCAATCTATGATTCATTTTACACAATTCATTCAGCGCAAGTTTACATTTTATTTTGATGCGACGGTGAATAAAAAAAACTGAGCCTTAAACAAACATCTGCACAATAAATAAATAAAAAACTTTGCCCTTGTATTCTACCACTATTGGTGTACTTAACTACCAAATTTGTAGGTTGTAACACTTCCTGTTTTACTTTTGCAGTTTGTTGAAATGAAGGAACTGATGCATTTCTACAAAATGGAGTAAAATAGAATATTGGGCATTCATCAAGTATCTTCATCTGAATTCGGAAACCCAATATTTAAAATTACTACAAAAAAGGCCATCCTCTTCGAGGGTCAGCACAATAGCATTATGAATTTAAAATGGAGACATCCCTTTCAAGGTGAACTTGTTACAGCACAATCTATAGTAATAAGTGATATGCATTTATCTGTATGTGTTTGTCTGTCTGTGTATGCTAACTCATTTTAAGTTATTAAACTTAGGAATACGAAATTTGGTACAAATGATCTTTTGTATATATATTGTTAGTATATATATATATATATATATATATATATATATATATATATATATATATATATATATATATATTGTATATATCTTTTGTATTTATGATTGTTTGTATATATAGTGTATATATACAAAGAAAACTTACAAAATTATATATATATACATTTGTGTGTTTTAGGTTTGGCATAAAACACATGTGTATATGGGTTTTTTCGAAAATAATATTTATTTATAAATAATTATTCAAAACTCACAAGATTAAGAACTTTCAATTAAGTTGACAACAAGCCGCCATTCTGCGTAATGCATAACTCTAGGTCATGTCTATTGAGTTCCCTCTCGACTGCTTGCTGGATAGCCATCGTGTTTGCTATTTAGATATTAATTTACTTCCCATTTCTAGACAATGTGTGTCGTAGCATTGATACGCCCTCGGCTACTGAGTCAAATAGTTGAAATCTTGTCCTTTTTGGCAAAGATCAAAGTGTAGTATCTGTTCCGATGGATACTACACCCCATAAACTGGTATCGTCTTGGTCTTCGGGGCTTGATTTACGCCGGTCTATGGGTCTGTCCTGTGCAGTTCTAGGAGGTGCACCCTCCCAGGCTTTGCCTCCCCTCTTTGGGGAGGAGTAAGTTTATTGCTTACTGTCTGAGGCGCCCCTACCGGGGAATGCCGACGGGGCTGCCCAGGCAATTTTTAAACCCCATTTTCCCGACCCGACCTTGGGTCACATCTTACTTGTGGGAGTAAGATAAAAACTGGCCTTGTGCCTAACTCCTGGAGAGGAGTAAATCAATACTAAGTCAAACATGACTTTCATATCACGGTTCAAACCGAGTGACCGGCAGAGATTGTCTCTTCTCTTATTGGGGCTTGCAGGTTTGGCATGAAACATATGTGTATATGGGTTTATTTTGAAAATAATATTTATTTATAAATAATTATATATATATATATATATATATATATATATATATATATATATATATATATATATATATATGTATATCTAGGCAGCATCTTCTCTTGCAGGCAAGTATTGTTGAATATAAGTGAGAACTCATGTCAAGATATCCTTTGGTAGATCCTTTCAATAGTCTAAATCAGGATCTTAGTTTCGGAGGGGAATTGGCTGAATTGATGATGATACCTTCCAGAATGATTGAATTCATTTTTTTTTTAAATTATAAAATTTTAAAAAATATTCCCCCAAAAATATAGCATTTTTTTCTATCCTACATGACAGATAGTACTATCTTCACTATATATATATATATATATATATATATATATATATATATATATATATATATATATATATATATATATATATATATGTATATATATGAAAATTCAAAGAATACAGAAGAAAGCTGAAAAAAGAAGAAGAATAAAAAGAAGGAAAAAAAGAAAAAGAGGAGGGAAATTGTGGAGAAAAAAGGGGGTGCAACAAAAACAAAGATGGGAGAAATGAAAAAGAAATGAGATGAATGTGTGGAACATAGAGAGAGAGAGAGAGAGAGAGAGAGAAAGAGAAAGAGAGAGAGAAGAGAGAGAGAGAGAGATCAAGTCAAAAAGACAAGATGGTGAAAAATAAGGAGATACTGATGATGATGATGAAGAATAATTTGTAGTTTAATATACAGTAAACGATTCAATGTATACGATTAATTGAACACAACGTAATGTTTTCCTATGGAATATGGAAAAATTGCTTGTTAATACCTTTATGAACAGTTTATAAATACTGATAATAGATCTGATTGGATTTGAAATCTGTATAACTGATTCCATTGACCACCACGAATATCTATTAGTTCAACTCCGCTCTTAAAGAAGAAGACGACAGAAGCAGAAATGAAGAAGAAGATGACGAAGAAGAATACAAAGAAAGAACGAAAGAAGAAGAAGAAGAAGAAGAAGAAGAAGAAGAAGAAGAAGAAGAAGAAGAAAGGATAAAGAAGAAAGAAACAAGAAGAAAGGAAATATACAGACGAAGAAAAATACAGAAGAACAATAAAGAATACAGAAAAAGGAGAAAAAGAACAAAGAAGAAAGAAAGAAAAAGAAGAAGAAAAAGAAGAAAGAAAAAGAAGAAGAAAGAAAGAAAAAGAAGAAGAAAGAAGAAAAAGAAAGAAAGAAGAAGAAGAAGAAGACGAAGATGAAGAAGAGAAAAAACTCCAGAGAATACAAAAGAAGAAGACATAGAAATCATTTCTAAGAGAAGTTTTCAGAGGTACGGGGTGAGGTGGGAAGTAAATTAACATATGTAATTGATCTGTTCACAAAAAAATCGCCATATTGTTAATTTTTCTGATTGGTTCTTGTGTTTACAGGAAACATCTTTCGTACATATGGACAAAAAAAATAAACAAAATAAAACAAACAAAAAACAAGTCATAATGATGTTGCATTAAAAAACGTAAAAGTTTTTGTCCATCATTCTTTTTTCTTTATCAAAAGTAAGAATGGAATATCATGAAGGCAAGTCGATCATATTGCCGTATTATTTTCTAAACATAAATAACAAAACAAAACAAAGCAACAAAAATGGAAATAAAATAAGAGTCAGCATCAAGTATAGACATTAATTAATGAAACTATTTTGGGCCTCTTCTTTCTCATTTTTACGGTTGCGTTTTTAGTTTCGAGCTGCCAATCAAATATCGCATTTGCAAAATGGCTGCCATATGTTCATGAAAAATACATTAACATATAGTCAGTCATTGCTCTGAAAGATTCTGATGTTGCTTTCTTATTTCAACTCAGTGTTTAGAACTTTCTTTCCTGTTTTAATATTTTCTGGTATTAGTTGTAAGTTGAAATTTGGTATACAAGTATATCTAAGTAAGATAGGTACATTGTGTTGTGACCTTGAAGAACCGATAATAGATAAGACAACAGGGTGGTATATTTACAAAAGTGTGTATTTACAGAAGTACAGAGTCGTATGCTGCAGAAAGATTGCTCCGTGACTGCATTGAGATTTCGTCATAATCTCCTCTATGCATATTGTCCGGAAGGGTCCGTATATTTACGAACCAGACAAAATCACCATCACACCGTAACACATTGATGTAGGTGGGGACGTCGGTAGTGGTGGCGAGGTTGCAGTCCAAGATGAGTATGCAGTGTACTCTGACCACGAGTATCTCTCTTTCTCTCTCTCTCTCTCTCTCTCTCTCTCTATATATATATATATATATATATATATATATATATATATATATATATATATATATATATATATATATATACATAATTGTTTTTAATAAGGAAAATATGTTTTCAATTTTATATTCCTTACAGTATCCGTAAATTTCCAAATACAAGCTCAATGAATATTTATTATAAAATTCAGATAATATATATTATATCATATTAATTCAATTCCAAAGCCAATGTAAAAAGCAACCCAAAGACATAATTTACATCAGTTCTTTCAATTGTTTATATCCGCACTTCAGTGGGGAATCATCATTTACATTTTCGTCTTACATACAAAACCATCACTTTTTCCATGTTAATCTATTCGTAGACCTACACGTGTTTCTTGGCGGATGGAACAAAAATTACAGTTCGAAAGTCTATCTGTCAATCATCAGGGAATAATAAAAAATATATGGTGGAGTTGTAGAAACAACTCATACAGTCCAAAGGCAGAAGAAAAAGCACATTGTGCTTATTTCTTCTTAGACTTAGACTTAGAGTTTTTGTAATAATAAATCTTCAAATATATCATGAGGTGTTAAAGTATCATCCATTGGAATATCATGAAGTATATTGGATCCCAGGAAAATAGATAAATATATGTAAAAATAGTCAACATTCAATATATTTGAAGAAGAATATATGTTAATTAATTATTCTTCAATGCGTCTTTCTTGGTATTATTTTTAAATATGATGCGTTTTGTTCAGAGTTAATGATAAAGAGAAGAAAAAAAGGGAAAAAGAAAAAGAAAAAAGAAAAAAGAAAAAAGAAAAAAGGGAAAAAGAAAAAAAGAAAAAAAAGAAAAATAAAAAAAGGGAAAAAGAAAAAAGAAAAAAGAAAAAAAAGAAAAAAGAAAAAAAGAAAAAAAGGGAAAAAGAAAAAAGAAAAAAGAAAATAACAAAGAAAAATCAGTAAAAGTTAAACGCTAATGAAACGCTGAGAATTTACAAGATTTAAAATAATATAAAAAAAACCTTTTGAATATAAGAAAAACTTTAAGAAGACACTACAGATTTAAAGTTAAGAAAATAAACGTATTTAAATTAAAATATAATATAATATAAATAAAAATAAAAGTTTCAGAAATAGATAGGGTGCGGATATAAAAATAGGAAGATAAACAAAAATATTTGTTACGTAGATAAGGTATTTATCTACCTCCCACAGCGGTAAGATGAGATACAAGGTCGAACAGTGGGATTTGATAAGTCAGCACCCTAGAGGAAGAGCACTTATGACCTTTAAAAATTGCCTGAGCAGCCCCGTCGGCATTCCCTGGTAGGGGCGCCTCAGGCGATTAGCAATAAACTAACCCCTTCTCAAAGGGTGCGAAGGCAAAGCCTGGGAGGGTGGACCTTCTAGAACAGCACAGGACAAACCCACAAACCGGCGGAATCAAGCCCTGAGGGTCAAGACGGTACCGATCTATAGGGTGTAGTATCCATCGGAACAGATACTACACTTTCCTCTTAGCCAACAGATAATAATGAATAATGAATAATAAATTGGGAATTAATTAAAACACGAAACAGTATCCAATAAATCTTTAGATATACTAAACTAAAAGCGTAGAAATCAATTGCGAAGTAAAGAACTACGACATAATAAAATAGAATAGATTATTTAAAATATAAATAAATATATGTACTTTTCTATATTAAATAAGTTAGATTAAGATTAACTAAAAAAATAATTCATTATTTATTTATCGTTGGTTGTCTGCCCCTGCCTTAAAAAGAGGAAAGTAAATTTAGTTCAAGTGACGGTTGAAATGCAGAAGTGCCGAAAGTTTTATTAACTTTATTTATTGATTCAATGAATAATATTGAATCTCAACGTTTAAAATGATACTTCGGAAGAAAAAACGAAAATAAAATACATGTTAAAACTTATCATGTCATAATTAAAGTGGGTAAACTACTATTACTCATATTTACGGTTAGAGCGACATCATGTACTCTTAAGCGAAACTAGAATATTGAAACATTGTTTTCATTTTTTTAAATTAAATTGCACAGCTTTATAATAAAAAAATGCTTAATTAATTTTCGTAAGAACATTTATGAAAATATTTTAGCACTTCTTTAGTTTAGCTGTGAATTTTGAAAACAGGGGCAGATAATCAACCGGAAGTAATATAGAATTAGAAGTTTTTAATCAAAAACAATTAATAAAGCGAACAATAATAACAGCGAGCAGTGTTTTTTTTATTTAATGATGTACAATTTTATAAAACAAATAGTCAACAATGTTTTTTTTTGTATAATTTAAAACTTTATAAAACGAAAAGTTATTATTTGTGCACCTGCAGTGATTTTTTTTTGTATAATTTAAAACTTTATAAAACGAAAAGTCTGAATAACTTCCGGTTGATTGGGTTAGGAGTGAATGTAACTCTTCAAAATTGATTTCTGATTCACAGCTAAACTAAAGTAGTGCCAATATTTTTATGGGTGTTTAATAATTTAAATTTTGCAACTTAATATTATTAATATGCAAAGAAAAGATTACAATCTTTTAATCATTTTAAAACACATCAAATTATCGGTAATGATTAGTATAATTAAATAAAAACAAGTGCAAGATACATAACTATTTAAAAACAAAAGTAAACAAAATAGATGGATATTCTAATTGTAATTTTAAATAAGTTTAGAATAGTAACTACATTGTTAGGGTTGATATTGTCAATAATAATATCATTTGAAATATTAGTAAAAAATCTATCGTTGGATAGATCATTGGTATATTGGTTTGAGGGAGAGTTATTATTCCGAGATAAATCTATATTATCGACAAGATTAATTATTGGTTGTTGATTACTTTGGTCGGGACTATTATTTAGGTTTATGTTATTTTCATGTATAGATAGGGCAGAGGTATGAGTCTGGGATGGTTGGTTGTGAGTAATTAGTTGAGGTAGGGGTAAAGGAGTTGATTGTGTATTCGTATTAGTGTGTAGATAGTTAGTGTTTATCAGAGGAAAGGTAAGCTCTTTGACTGTACAGGCGTAAAGTATGTCGTTATGGATAAAATCATTCTGGAGTGGACATTGTTGTTTGTTTTGGAAATTACAATTAACGATGGGAGGTTAGGGTGGGGAAACTATCTGTGCTGTTTTGGTTTTCTTATTGTTGCAGGCTGATTATTTGAGGTAAGTTTAGAATTGTGAAGTATGAAACTTTCATAGTATTTTATTGAGAATGGTTCTATATTTATGTGGATATTTAAATGATTTTCTATTATTCTAAAGAATTTCCATGGAATGTTAGTTTTTACGTTATTACTGTATGGAAGTTGAACCAAAGGGTGTTCTTTCATCTTATATGCTTGCGGAGGTATGATTGTTGGGAGGTGTGTTGTCTTCTTTATTAACTTAATTAAGAAGACTAGTATTATCACTATTGTCGGTATTCCTAACTAAATCTTACTTGTTTCTATTATCATTGTTGGCAACTATTCTATTCTTGTTTTTCGATCTATTTGTTCTTATTGTCCTGTTATGTGTAATAATACTATTTGGGTTGGGTTATGGGTTTGAATTTTCTGTTTGTAGGTTATTTGTTCAGAATATCCAGAGTTAGCTAATGCATTATTGTAGAATAATACATTTTGATCGAAAATTATTAGCTGATAGCTTGAAAATTCTATTGGATACAGATGGGACTATTGATTTAGTTTGAACATACAATAGAGTAAGGTTCGTTTTATTATACGGGCCATATGATTCAGTGTTCAAGTTAAGGGTTGTATCTAGGACGTTAGATGTTCTTTTCTCCAAGTTTATTGTAATTTTTTTAAAGTATGGAGATTCTTAATGGTCTTATTATACATCCTAGGTCTATCGTTTGAAACCAAAACGGCATCATCTGTATATAAGCCTCCATGGAGAGTTTTGAAATCATACTCTAATTAATTTAATGAATATAGGCCTACAAGATTAGTAACTTTGGCAGAGTCCGATATACCCATAATGATATCGTAATAATTAGATGTGTCCGTCCTCGTCCAAAGTTTGTTGTCGAAATATAAGAGACAATCTAGCTAATAGGATCAATTTAATTTCTGAGTCAGTAATATCAGAATTATTTCTTTGCCAAAAGTAATGCTTTATTTAGTAGGATGAGAAAAATAGATTGGTAATAATTATTAATATCAAAAGTAATGAAATTAAATCTATATTTATATTTTAGGTCTGCAAACCATTGTATTGCAGCATCCATGGATTGCCATAATGAGAAGTGGATTTTATTCTTAATATTTGGAATGATTATATCTAATATTATTTTGCTTATAATATCTAAGTCTGATTTGGAAAGAACAAATTAAACTGATTGAGGGAATATCCTGGAAATTGATTTTGTGATCTCTAATATATAAGATGTTAAATTGAAAACCTACAGAAATCAAGAAAACCAAACCTCATCAAAGATACATCTACTGCTGAAACGCCACCCATTAATTCATACAGTGAACAGTTATATATATATACATATATATTTTTTTAAAAGAAAATATTAATTATTATTACTTAGAGACATCGATGTTTCATGCTTACGCAATCTTAAGTGTAGGGATGTTAATTCATGTAGGTCAGAGGGCTCGAACCCAGTTCTAAAGTCGCCACTGACTCGTAACCCAATTGGCATGAAAATTAGGAGATATGATACTCTATAACGCCAAATCAGGGGGGCAATACAATGAACAGAAGAAACAGAATTCAATAACAACAAAAAGGTTGGAATATCGCATTTAAGCCGTAGTATAACTGCTCATTATTAAGTTCTCTCAGAGTGCACCAGTCCTTGTACAGAGGGCTATAAATATATATATATATATATATATATATATATATATATATATATATATATATATATATAATTATTTAATAATAAATATTTAATTAAGCAACGTTGAGCCTGATCAGTACTAAATGGGTGACCATTTGGGAACACCAGGTACTGTATGTAGCCTGGAGAGGACATGGGCTCCACCAGGTTCTATCATGCCCACAGAAAAGTTAGGACAGATAGAGTATCTGCCTGACTCCCTGAGAGCGTCCCCAGACGTTATGGGAAAAACAACAAACAGCAACAACAACAACAAATATAATACGTTTCATCCTCGTGGAATCATCAGTGTAGAGATAACCATTCAAGCCGGTCACACGATCCAAACCCCTGAACAAAAGTTGTTTGTTGATAACTCCAAATCTGATGCTTTAACGGATGAGGCCGGCATAAGTAGATTCTCCAGTTCAATTTCTGGTTAATAGAATTTGGGCTTTTCTGCACCCAGGAAACGGATGGGTAGAGGAAAATGATATTTTAAAGGATTTACTCTTTTGATAAGAAAACTTTAAAATGACTACTGTTTATCCACCGAAGAAAAAAGGAAACTGAGTGGAATTGAACGAAAATGTTTAATTAAAGTTAACAGAAAGAAGAGCGATCTGATATCAATAACAATATATATGCATACATACACACATATGTGTATGTGTGTATGTATGCATTTATATGGGCATATATGAGACACACTCACACACACACACGCACACACACACACACACACATATATATATATATATATATATATATATATATATATATATATATATATATATAATGTATTTTTAGGTAATTATTTTTATTGGTGATTGTAGTGTTCGTTGTTTTTTTGCTTACTATTATTTCGCGTGTCTCAATATTCTAAGTGATTAAAATGCATTAAATTGCATTATTAGTCGCCCTTCACTTTATAGGACGTATTTTTCGTTAATATTTTTGTTCATTTTATACGTACATGAAAGTAATCCATGGACACGTGTGTCTGGCTCACAGCCGTCATCAGCATGGCTAACTTAGACAAGGATCGATATTGATGTCTATGGTCCAGCGCTATTATATATATATATATATATATATATATATATATATATATATATATATATATATATATATATATGCGCAAATACATACATTTATATATGATGAAAATTATGGAAATAATATTCTAACGTGATGAAAGATGAAAAACAAAATTTTTTTTTTATATATTCCTATCTTTACTTCAAGGCTTTATTTTTAAATATTGTACTTATATGTTATTTCTTCAAATCAATCATCTTGAAAATGTCTCGAAATAAAGACGAAACGTTGATATGAATATATAAATAATTTTGTTTTTTTCTTTTTCACATTTATATATATATGTATGTATATGCATAAATTCCTATGTATATATGTGTGTTTATATATCAAAATATTCATAAAGAGAGGGGCTTCTTATGAATCTACTCGTATGTTTATCATCATTTGATCTTTATAAATAAAAGCTAAATGGCGAAAATTCTTGTAATTCTTTGAAATCTCTTTATATTCTTGGAATTTTCTGATGCCATATTTTATCCTTCCTTTTTTTCTTGTTCTGTTTTTGCTCTGATAAAAATTCTGTAAAATTCAATTCTACATTTTCTCTTCAGATTCAATTAAAGCTTTTGCCGTATCCTGTTTTTTTGAGTTTGGTTTAAAAAGGCTTGTTATTGCCAGAACCAAATTCTTTTGCCGAGATGTGAATCAAATAATAAAAATAAACAGTTTTTTCTCTTTCCTAACAGAAAAGATTTAGTTTATTTTATCTTGTTTAAATTTACGTACGTTTGTAAAATACTCATATGAGATTTCAACACTCCAGGAAAATATTTCCGAATTCACAACAGCAAGCCGCAATCAATAGACTGTCTCTCCGGTCATAATTTTTTAAAAGTCATAATCTTTTTTATGTAAAACTTTATAATTAAAACTTGCTGAAAAGAAAAGATTTGTATTTTTATTTTAAATAATTTCTTTTAGAAAAATAAGTAATAAAATAGGTGGGTTTTTTTCGAAACATTAAAATTTTACCAATCATAGTGCTGTCGGATCGCAGATATTTAAAAAAAAACATCCAATTTTACTTTATATTTAATTTTCATTTTAAAATAAATTCCCAGCAAGTTTTAATTATAAAGTTTTACATGAAAAAGATTTTAATTTTTTAAAAATTATGACCGGAGAGACTATCTATTGACTGCGACTTGCTATTGTGAATTCGGAATAGCGGCACGCTGACTCAGAGTCGAATGTTTTTCTGGAGTGCAGAGACTTCTACAGTCTGTGTTGCCATATTTAAGACTTTAAGACCCACTTAAATCTGGCAACATAGACTGTAGTAATCTCATGTTCACTGGTTTAACTTTGATTCGACGGCGTTGGAAATTTAAATATATAAAAGTTTAACGGTAAGTATGTTAAACACATATTTTGAATTTAGTCACGTGACCCTTTCGGATAGTAATTTTGCTTTATTCTATAATATGAAAACATAAAAGAACAACATTTTTAGCTTGGAGATGTCAGGCTTATTAAAGCTACTACTGAAACATGTCCTGAATGTGTAGCCAAACTATGTATAAATAAAACATTTTACTATAAATAGCTCTATTTATTATTGTGCACTATTATATAAACGCAGTAAAGATTCTCCAGATTTTTACCCTGTGGATACATACCTTACCCGGCTTACAATATATATATATATATATATATATATATATATATATATATATATATATATATATATATATATATATATATATATTCTGAAGATTCCCACGGGGATGAAACGTGGGAGCCTCTGTGTAGCTTAATTGTCATAAATATATTTTCATAGCTTACTACCTCGCTCTACTTACGTATCGAGCACTGTTGAAGTAAATACTGAAAATTGATACATAAAAAATTATATCTCCTTATAAAATTTTATGATGATACATGAAATACTAATATATATATATATATATATATATATATATATATATATATATATATATATATATATATATATAGTAAGCTATGAAAATATATTTATGGCAATTAAGCTACACAGAGGCTCCCGCGTTTCATCCCGGGGGAATCTTCAGGCTAAAATGCATGGAGTTATTTTTGCCGGGTGTTTTTATATACATGGCTAGCTAGTTAACCAATCATATTCTTTGTTGTTCTCTCAGCCAATCGTTGGGCTTCCCACGAACAAAGGTGTGGTTAGTGTTACTTCCTATATCCTGTTCTATTGTTCTGTTTTCTATAGATTGGCCTATATCCTATTTCATCTGTTGTATCAATATAATGGGTGAATTTATTTTAACACGTGGTTCGTTGTATTTCTACTTTAGCTTTTAATTTTTAAATTGTTAGGTTTTTGAATATGAAAGAATATGATTGGTTAACTAGCTAGCCGTGTATATAAAAACACGCGGCAAAAATAACTCCATGCATTTTAGCCTGAAGTTTCCCCCCGGGGATTAAACGCGGGAGCCTCTGTGTAGCTTAATTGCCATAAATATATTTTCATAGCTTACTATCTAGCTCTACCTATGTATCGAGCACTGTTGAAGTAAATACTGAAAATTTATACATAAAAAATTATATCTCCTTATAACATTTTATGTGGATACATGAAATAGTAATTATATATGTATATATATATATATATATATCTTGTGTCAAGTATGTTGAAAAGAAATCAATAAAGTGCTTGATCGTAAGATTTGCAAGAGCTAATATATAAATTATTTATTTAAAATCTATACATTACAATTTCTGTGGATGAACCAAGGTTTCATTGATATGGACATGCTATTACTGTTTAAAAATGCCCTCCATGCCCACCTTAACTCGTCAGCATCCAAGGAACAAAGGGAAGCCGAAAAAACTGCAGTGTACACCACTTGTGAGTGGGCAGTATTTTATTTTTAGCTGCCCTTTATGGGAGAAGGTCCGGGTTTACGGGAGGTGGAGAGGCTTTTTATAATGATTATTTGGGATTTATTATTTACCTACAGCTTATTATCATTTTATTACAAGTTAATGTTGTTTATTACAGAGGTTTTTTTTATGTGTGTGGAATTAGGGGTAACAGTTTGAATTTTAATTACTTATATGATTGACCAGCACGAGGTTTGATTTTGTATTTCATGGAGTCGTGTTTCATGTGTTTAACATGGACGTCTGTTGTTAATTGTATATTTAAGTTGTATTTATCTTATTAAGGGATTCATATGCTATTCTTATTTATGCTTGAATACAGAAAGGGTTATTATAAATTCATTAATTACTTAATGGTACGACTTTTTATGTTGTTAGGCTGAATTGTGAAAAGGGGGGAATCCTTGCCAGAATGAACGGCCGGCCTAAACGATATTTGAATAATGATGGAAGCATCTTTATGTGTTTAATGATGAATCAGACTTTACAGGTTAAACATATATTTGGGTGCTATCTTCTAAGAAGATAACATTTTTTTCTTAATTACTGGTTTCTGCATTGAATTCATGTTTTACTTAAGATGCCACTACAGCCTAGCATAAAAAACAACCAGGATGCTGACAACTGTCAGAACCATGTAAATAATGTCAATTATATCGTGTTCAATAATCTCATGTCCAAAATGATCGATATTTTCCAGCGATGTCTTCCACGGTTTAGTAAAAGCCTTATCACGCACTATTGTTGTGTACGTGTGTTGGGTATGTAAGGCGATGTCTCTTCCACTTTAAATCAGGTTTACATTCATTGATTCGATCCTGACTCTAGAATAGTAATAAAGAATATATATATATAGTTATAGGGGTATATCTCAAAAACTCTAAGAGGAGTTCATGAATAAACAGACAGGAACTACAAATTTATGCATATATATATATATATATATATATATATATATATATATATATATATATATATATATGATAATTTTATTTACACAGACATGTACAAAATCTGCGACAAATATGATCTGAGGTTAAGATCGGATTCTAACTCTGCCTGATGAGATCTCAGTTTATAGTAACTGTTGATCGATAACATCGACATGCCAGTGTCGCAGATTTTGTACATGTCTGTGTAAATAAAATTATCATATATAAAGCTCTATTTTGATATTGAGCACTTTTTATAAACCTGGTTTAAATTCTCTGGATTACCACCCTGTGAATATTTTTTACCTGGATTTATTACCATTATATATATATATATATATATATATATATATATATATATATATGTAAAAGGATTCAATGAATTAGAACATTACAATTGTTCCAAGAATTAGAGCATCAAGTCTAGTATGGTGTACGATCGTTTCGAAAACATTTTTGAAATACTTTATTTTATTTTATTTTATAAATTAACAAAGCTACTCCAAAACGTCACTTCATCAGCACCTTTAGCACCACGTCTTATAGAAAATCAAAGAAAAAATAACAAGCTCGTCGTAGAGGAACATCTATTGGCAAAAAGAGCCACAGAGACAAATATAAGAAAAAAGAATAAGTTGCAAATATAAAATAAAAAATAGAAAGATAAAATGATAATAATAATAATAAAACATTATAAAAATAAAAATAAAAATAAAAAATATATATATATGTATAGTAATCCACAGACAGCTGTTTCCATATCATGGCTCCTCATTGTGAGTAGACATGGTGAGCGTTTCAAGCTAAGATTCGAAACACAACCGCTTGTACAGTAGTCAGCAATAAGTAAGGAGTAAATGTAGTTATTTATAGACAGCTGTTTTGACGTATCACAGCTCCTCTGTACGCTAAGTGGCAACCATTACTGCTTCTACTAGAGAGTTCAGCCAACAAGTATCGAGCAAATGTAGTTATTCATAGACAGCTGTTTCGATTCAATAACTAGGGAGCAAATGTACTTATTCAGAGACAGCCGATGCTTATTCCGCTTCAAATCAGGTTTACATTCATAGATTCAATTATAGAATCGATCCGTATCAAATCAGGTATGTTCGACCACTGTTTATTACTGTGTAGCAGTCACACATTTTCATGTACTATTTTCTTTCCTCCTTGTAAGACATTCACTGCAAGAACTCGTTTTCTACCATATCGAAAAAAGACTTTCCTTTCTCCCTCCCTGTGCCCAGTGTCAAGCGAAATTTCCATGGATAGAGCTTATTTGCAAGGGCTTCCCATCTGTGGAACACATTATTGTGGGATTGATTCCCTGCTGATTACAATTTGATCATCTTCAAATCCAACGTCAACAAATTCTTGTC
The DNA here is from genome assembly GCA_963556195.1 of Sepiola atlantica. NCBI lineage: Eukaryota > Metazoa > Mollusca > Cephalopoda > Sepiida > Sepiolidae > Sepiola > Sepiola atlantica. Next base: position 135,271,712 of record OY744523.1, read on the forward strand.
AAAAACGCCCATAAGTAATGATCAGTTCATATCATTGATCAATGTTGGTACTCCCATAGTGTTCCTTATCTTTCAGCTGACAATCATTCCATCTCATTAACCCTTATCCTTGAGTGGCGCTTGACATTGATAAGTGGTGACCCAATAGTAAAAAAAAATAATAGAGAGCTTTATCGCTGAGGGATTGGCCCACCGGTCAATCGCATGTCTTGCCAGCATCCATGCAATCTGGTTTTTCCGCTTAACCAGAGTTTTGAGATCGTACTAGCAGGACGTATGTTGTTGACCTTTCCAACTCGCCAGCAACATGATAAAACCTACCAAGATGTATGGTGCCCTTTTCTAAAGATTGACTATATTCTTTAATTTCTTTTCGGCACAGCCCAAAATAAAAACGTATTCCCGCACCTGACACGTCTTTGCTTGCCACATGCCAAGGTAGAGACGACTAGAGGGCGACGGATCCTGATGCCGACTCCTGGATTTTCACCAAAGCTCTGTTAGGTGTGAAAGTCAAGTAATGTCTATGTATGTAAGTATGTGTGCGTTTTGCATTAAGTAGTCCACGGGTGTCGGCAAAAGTAGCCATGTTGGAATCTTAGGTCTTCTTGTCAAAGTCGAACCTCAGGCCAAAGGCCTGGGCAGTTTCTGCTGCATTCCATGAGAAGAAGTTTTTAAGTTAGTAGGAGTGCCGTGGAATGAGTCAGAAGCTGTGAGGTCTCCTGACCGGAAAGAGAAAGAGTCTAGCTGGCCCTCTTGTCATGTGGTCAGCTCGCATGAGAGATTGCCCCTGATTGGTCAAACCAGAAAGGAAGTTAAATGCTTGCACTAATCAACATAGAACTTATGAATTACGCCCAGATTCAAAATCGTAATGACAGCTGTTGCTGCTAGTTATACAGCTGCCACAACGCTACTTTTTCATGGTATACTACTTAAAAAAAAATCCTAGTTAGTCCAGAATACAATACATTCTCATTCTCTGATAATCAGTATCAACTGATCACTTAAAAATGTTGCTTTTCAAGTGAAGAAAACATAAACATTTTAATTTTCTTTCTTTACTTATTTCTCTTTTAAAATAAACTCTTAGTTACATGTCAAATGCCAATGTTGTCCTCTTAATGACCAAGTTTTAAAGTCCACATAGGGTACAGCCTTGAAGCTTGTAAATAATAAAACAATACTCGTGACCCGTTGGGTCAGAGCGACTACTTCTATTTGTTCCACTTTGATTCATAAACTGTGTCATCTGCTAAGAAATTCTTCTTGCATAACTGAAAATAATAAGTCTCTTTATTATCCGTGGTATGCTGAATGGTAGAGGATCAAGCTGCAGTCTCTGGGTTCTTGCTAGATTCAACCATGCGGATGAGCCTTAAGACGACGAAACATGTGTCCATGGATAATTATATTTTATATATATATATATATATATATATATATATATATGACGAAGAAAATAATTTGGATCAAATCTGTCAAAATGTTGAAGACATAAGTTGGATAGTGAATACTCGCACAATACAATCAAATGTACAGGTCTAATATTTCGACTTTAATTATTGAAAGTACAAATTATTGAAATAGTACAAATTGAGAATAATTAATTTTAATTAAAATTATTCAAAAATATATATATAAACAGAAGACATTAGAAGATAAGAGAGGAACAAAGGGGAAGCAGGAACGAAAGAATGCCCAGACAGAAAGATAGAAATAGATTGAATGTGAAACCCTAATGTCCCTTGGTGCAACGCCCATAACATCATATTGCCTTTTATACACTTTATAATATTCAATTTTTTACGGTATGGCTTAAGGATGTACTCAGCATTGATTTGGTGAAAGTGGGTGTAAGTTAATTAATTTAATTAAAATTGATTAAATATATAGTCTTTACATCCTGGAGGCACATCCAGCTTGATGAGTACACCTGTGCACGTCTGCTCCAAGACGAGAATTCCTTATTAACATTGCAATCTTTATTTTATTTATTTAGAGAGCACACAAAGAAACTTGAGTAAATTAATACGATTTATATCTTCAGTAAAAATGTGTTAGAATCCATGTGTTTAACTACTTTATTAGATATAAAATTCCGATATAGTATTAAAATAAAAAGCAGTGCAAAGAAATCTGACTAAAAAATGAAAAGGGCTTACATAGTTTAGAAAAAAATAGGTTCTAATGCATAGGTTTAACTACTTTACTTGGGATGCGATTTGAGATATAAGTGTTATATTAGAAGGCATACAAGAAAAATAACTAAGTGATGGTTTGTAAATTATTATTTCTTCCTTTATATCATTTCTTTGATTATATATATTTGGTATGCATTATTTTGATTAATGGAATTTATGACAGCCATTTTGAAAGAAACAAAAGAAAAAAAGATGTTTTAATTCTCTTAATATACCAGTTTTGACTTTACATACAATTATGTTTTTGTATTTGTTTCCATTACCAGGTACTAAAAGAACTCTATTTTAATTATGAAAAGTAATGTTTTACGCAAATTTACTTCTTCTACTAGAGAGCTCAACCAACGAGCAAGGAGCAAATGTAATTATCTACAGAAAGCTATTTTACTGTACCACGGCTCATCAGTGTGGCGAAACGTGTGTATGCATAATAACATTACTATTCATCCATTCTTGTTTTCTCAGCAGAAATCTCTGTCTGTATCAAATGCTATTTTATTGTATTTTGCAACTCACAAATTGAACAGCTGTTGCATTGTGACTAAATTATTTTCTTACATTTGATTGGCTTATCCAGTCGTGTGTTGGGTGGTGAGTGGGTTTATTACTTCCTCTGAAATCTGTCAAGTTCACAAAGCAGAAAGATAAACTTATACATTATATGTTTTCCATAAGATGCAATAAATTTGGATCTGTACCATTTTACTCTCAAATTTAAAAAAAGCTCAACTCAAAATTGAAAGGGCTCAACTTCAAATTATAAAGCTCAACTTCAAATTGAAAAGTCTAAAATTTAAATTAAAAAAGCTCACGTTTAAATAAAAAAGCTCAACTTTAAATTTAAAAGGCTCAACCGCAAATGAAAAAAGCTCAAGTTCAAATTTAAATTGCTTGAGTTCAAATTAAAAAAAACTCAACTTCAAAATGAAAGGTCTGAACTTCAAATTAAAAAAGCTCAACTTAGAATTGAAAAAGGCGAAACTTCAAATTAAAAAACTCAACTTTTAATTTAAAAGTCTTAACTTTAAATTAAAAAAGCTCAAATTCAAATTTAAAAAAACTCAACTTTAAATTAAAAAATCTCATATTCAAATTAAAAAAGCTCATATTCAAATTGAAAAGGTTAAACATCAAATTGAAAAAGCTTAACTTCAAATTAAAAAGATAAAATTCAAATTTAACATGCTCAACTTCAAATAAAAAGAGATCACATTCAAATTGAAAACGCTCAAGGTTAAATTAAAGGCTCAATTTCAAATTAAAAAGCTCAACTTCAAATTAAAAAAAAACTTAAATAGTAATTAGCAAAAGATGAATTGCACATTAGTATATTGCATACATATTTTCAAATTTGAAAATCAACAGTTTTAATTTTAGTTTGTTTTAAAAAGTATATAAAAAAATAGGGTTTATGAGGTGATTAGCAAAGTCAGTGGGAGGGCTACATATTTTAGGAGAAATCCTTTTCTATCCCTGATAAGTCACTTAGGTGTATTATCTTTTGAAAACTGACCCTGTAAATACACAAATATTAAAAACTGATTTATTACTTAATCATAAAGAACAAACAAGAGATTTTGATTTTTTTTATTATAATTTAGTACAACTGTTAGGACAAAGTTATTCGAGTGTACATAATTGTTCAAAATCCACAAAGCTGTTGAATTAAATAAAATATATTTATTTATTTATTTATGTATTGGTTGGTCATCGCTTATCAAGGCCTAAAGGCCACTCGAGGTTAAATAGATTGCCAGTTGGATGATGATCGCTACCACAAGATGATTCGAAACAGTGGATAGAATGGGCAAAAGATTACTTAAGAGGACTTGATTACCAAGAGGACAGCTAAACAAGTATTTGTTTGTTTTAGACTTGAAGACGACTATGTTGTAGTCGGTTGGGAAGCAGCCTCGTGGTATTCTGTTCCACAGATGGGATGTTCTAGGAAATAAACTTTGTTTATGGAAGTTCCGTTTGGTTTTTGGTACGAAAAGAGAAAGGGAAGTTCATTGTTAGTGTTGTAGCTAGGAGAGTTCTTGCTGTGAATGTTTTACAAGAGAGGAGTAAGGATTAGAGCTCAGTCGAGCACCTACCAGGAGCATTATGATGCAGTAGTAAGAGACTAACAACATCTCTTATGTGTGAAAGAGGCAGCAGAGTAGAGAAGAGATTATCCCCTACTATAGGTATGGACAAAATGAATGGCCGACCTCCCAAATTTAAAAACATTTTGACTCCTCCCGTCACTAAAAAATTCACCAAAATCACGGAAATCAACCAATTTTAATGTAATTTCAGTATTTATAAAATAACAATCACAGAATATAATAAAGTCATTATTTCATTAGAAATTCTAATGAAAATGTATGAACAAAAAACACCTTTACTAAATTTATATCTCAAGGTACTAAAAAACGCATAAATTTTTTTGTAATTTTTTATGGAAATAAAGCACTGTAGATGTTAACAATAAAAGATATTTTTAAATATAGTTCTTATATATTACGAAAAGAGCCCCTAAATTCCGTTTTAATAAAATCAATATAACTCAAAGAAATTTTTTTCGCATTAACGATATTTTCATTTAATAAATCATTGTTTCACCAAAATATATGATTGCAAAAATATTATTATATGATTTTAACGATAAAATTTTACTTGAAATATCACAACGCGAATTTATAATATTTCCCTTTTGCACATGAATGTGTAGTTATCAGCGTAAGAATTTTTTTTAATCCTGAAAACAAAAAAGAATTGAAAAAATTGAGATACTTGGCCATTCCGAAAAAAAAATAATTAAAAAGGGGGCAAATGTTTACTAACGATTAACTTCAAAATCTATGGATGTACAGTGCTACAATAAACAGACGGGATTTGCACCGCCACCTGCCGTCATCAAAATAAAAAAAAACAGCGTATTTATGAAAAATAAATGTAAACAATCTCGTTTTAATTTCGTCTGTTTCGCTCAAATTTTGGATAAAATTAATTGTTGGTCTTAATTGTATTTCTTATAATAAAATTCCAATCTACTTTTTAAAGTTTTGAAAATCGAATTTTAATTTAATGTTTTAGTCGCTGGCGGCCATATTATTTTTCCATGCACCAAAAATATTTTTTACAGCGTAAAAGTTTTATTGCATACAAAAAACAAAGTTTTTGATACAAAATAAACTTTGAACATGTTTTTTTATAGAAAACAAACTTGTTTAAAACAAACAAAAAATGGTTAATACTAAAACATATTGGTCGATATTTAAAGGATTTTAATATTAGATTGGGAAATAAAATCTCATTGAGCTCAATGAAGTATCAAATAACATTAATAAGTAAAACAATGTAAACTGTAGAAGTACATTTTTAATAAAATTAATTAATTGTTAATATTTAGTCTAATAAAACTATAAATAAATGAAGGGAAAACTATTAGAAAACCATCTGTTCTATATAAGGTTGAAAAAAAAATTGTTGTTCGGGTCTTCTATACTTGTCAATTTAATGTAGACATTTTTATAATCTTCAAAAATAAAGAAATTATGGTATAATAATTATTCAATTTTTCTAAACTATTACAAAATCATATCTTCTTTATAAAATTAAAAATAATAAAATGAAATATTATTGCAGTTATAGTCTCTCACACAATGTCTGAATGTTGGTAAAAATCTTGGCCGCTGACGGTTTCCACATTTACTCTGACATTTTTTGGATAATTATGCAATTTTTAGTAAAAAGTAGGTACATTTTTTAATTAAGTGTTTTAAGCCTTTAATTTACTAATTGCCTTTGAAACAGTTCCAGAAAACTGATATTTATCTTTCAAGAGATTTTTTTAATTAATTTCTTAAAATTTGAAATTTCACTGAATTTTTGTGTTTTTTAGCCGCCGTGAGAACAGTTTTCATTTAAAAATTTATTTTCATGCGTAAAATTACATTTTTTTAGATATTAGCTTTAGGCTTTTATCTTTCAAACAAAATATAATTTAAACTGAAACAAATAAATATTGATTATGATTTTTCTATTTTAATAACCATAGTTCGTATAAGCTATGCCCATTTTTGCAAATTTTTACCCTACTAGGTTGCAAAGTCGGTTTTGTACTCTGTCAAGGCAAAGTAGTGTTACAAGCGGTACCTCCCCAAATATGGCAGCAGTACTCCATCTTAGGACGTATATGGCTCTTATCGAGGTAGAGGATTACGTTAGAGAGTGTGGTTGGAGCGGTAGAATGATCCAACCATTTTTGGAATGACCTTAGCAACAGATCTGATTTAAGTCTTCCATTTCAAGTGTGGAGTAAATTGGTAAATAATTATGGAATTTGCATCGCCAAGATCAAATTCTGCCGGATCTATTATGTTCACTGATGGACGAATAGCAACAATTTCCATCCAGTTATGTAAAATAGCAACTTGCGTTCTATTAATTGTATACAATGAATCGTTTAAAAAGGTAATGAAGCGCGGCATTAAATAACTCCAAAAAGGCTGTAAAACAGACAAACCAAATGAAACCAACCCAAAGGAGTGAGATTATAATAAAATGCCCCCCCCCCCAAAAAAAAAGAGGGTGTAGATAAAATGTCTATAACAACCTCATTTTTCGCCCTTATTTCATTTGTCTATAAAGTTCATGGTAGGTGCTCCACTGAGCTCCAATCTATGGTCCCCGTTCCTGTAAGACATTTGCAACAGAACTCGTCTAGTTACAACCATTGTAAATAATTTCGCTTTCTCTCTCTGTGTACCTGAAACTAAACGGAACTTCCATGAGCAAAGTTTTTTTTCAAAGAACTGTCCGTCTGTGGAACACAATACCACAAGGCTGCTTCCCATCTGACTACAACATAGTCGTTTTCAAGTCCAATGTTAACAAATTCTTGTAGCCATCCTCTTAAATAATCTAATTCTGACCAATCTCAACCATTGTTAACAATCTTCACGTTGTTGTTTCACTGTTCTCCGGACAAACACATTATCCCTTATCCTCGAGTGGCCTATGAGCCTTGATAAGTAGTGATTCGTTAGTATATTAAAAAAACAATGTCTTTTAAGAACTTTGTGAAAATTCGGATTTTGATGAAATTCTAAACATGGGGTTATTAGACATCATTTAATAAATATTCCAAAATTAAAATTTCTTTGAAGTATTTTAAAGGGTTGTCAGCGGGCATAATATGGACACAACCTCGATTTGAAAATTGAAATATTTACGATTTGCATGATATTTGATCTATAGTTATTAGACAACACTTATTCAATTATGCAAGACATCAATTATGCAAGAGTAATCCACAGACAGCTGTTTCGTCATATCACGGCTCCTCAGTGTTAGTAGACACGATGAGTGTTTTAAGCTAACATTCGAAACACAACTGCTTGTACAGTAGTCAGCAATCTTCTCCATATGTCATCTCACTCACCACGAAAGTAAGAGAATTATGATGTTTTTGTATTTGTTAACATTATCGGTTTCCAAAATAATTTTATTCTAATTACGAAGAGTAATGTTTTACGTCAAGTGGAAACCATTACTGCTTCTACTAGATAGCTCAACCAACAAGTAGGACGCAAATGTAGTTATCTATAGACAGCCGTTTCGATCTATCACAGCTCTTCAATGTGGCTAGACATGGTTAGTATTTAAATCTGAGATTTGAAACACGGCCAATATTTCCTCTACACCATCTACCACACCAAGAGATTAAGAAATTATGTTTTTTGTGTTTGTTTACATTACTGGTTAACAAGAAAACTCTATTCTAATTACGAAAACAATATTTTACGATAAGTGTAAGCCATTAAATCGTTTTACTATAGAGCTCAACCAACGAGTGGGGAGAAAATATAGTCATTCAAAGACAGGTTATAATTTTTTAATAATCCTTAAGCTTAAGCTCAAAATTTTAAACGATTGTGCAGAATCAAAATCATTTAATTGACTTTTATCAAAATTGGAATTAGGATTCTAAACATAACATATATATATATATATATATATATATATATATATATATATATATATATATATATATATATATATATATATATATATATATATATAACTGTTCTGTGTAGTGAATGTACTATTCTTATTATTCTTTCCAGTAAATCTATAAGAATATATTTTATTATTTTTTCCTGATATTCATGAGGGCAGTGTTAGTAAATGTGACAATGAGAGTAAAAACTTCTCCCTCTTCTTCTATTCATGACTAATAAAAAAAAATTAAAATATCAACAAGGACTATATATTAAAATCGATGAAATCAATTGAGAAGATTGTCTGTGACTGCTAGTATTTAAGTCAGTTGCTGGTGCTTGTATTCACTTGAATATATACTGAATTACTACCTTAGTGTTACATACATAGGAATAGCTATTTATACATATATATATATTAAAACAGACAAAGCATATTTGAGATTATATGTATACTAACTGGCCTAACCCGGCAATGCCTATGAGTATCTTTAAAAATAAAGTTTTTATCTAAAAAATTTTTTTTAAATGTTAAATCCTAGTTGATTACAAAAATTCAAGATAATTTTATAATTAATCAACATATAAACGAGTAAATATTTTCAGTTCATTCAAAATATATCTATAATTGTGTTTGCACATATTAATAATAGTTATTGATTTTTTTAAATAGGGATTCACTGTTATTGCCAAAATCAGAATATCTGATTTTGGTGAGGTAAAAATAAAATGTAATTTCATGTACAAACATTTGAGGTTGTCCCCAGGAAACACGCTACAGAATCAAACAGGAATATCAGTTTCTCATTCAAAAATTAAGTCAGTGTATTTTATTTATTTATTTGCTTATTACTTTCTTTGTGTTATGAAAATATAATTTCCTATTATTGTTGGATAATGGCCCTATGGGAATGGACATATCTGTTGGAAATCGTTGGTTTGACTTGCGCGAGTTAACGCGGGTGCAGTCGAGTGCAGAATAGGGCTTGTTCTCACAGTCAGAGCTAACAGACATGACAAGGTTACCGTGTGACGAGACCCCAGATCAAGGGTCAGTCTGCACCTGCGAGAGGCTTTGTGACGTCACTTGTTCTCGTGAGAAGCGAGTTTTCGTCAGTCTAATTCGGAAGGCGAACCGAGCAGGACGATGTAAAAATAAGGAAAATATTTCCCTTAAGGGAATACAAGTGAGAGAAATCCTCCCCCCTCTCTATGAATGGTTAAGAAGACATTGTTAACTAACTACGATAAAGTAGTGATTTGCTCTCTCCCTCTCTCTCTCTCTCTCGACGTAGTGAATGACTCCCGGTTGAAATAACAACGCTTGTAATAAAATGAATTAAATTTAAAAGTAGAGTTTGTCTTCGGAGTGTGTCATGAGGCTTTTGTTGCAGACACGGACGGCGTGGTTCACGGCAGGAAGGAAAGAACAAAGAATTCATCCACTAGACGACGCGACCACCCTCTACAACAGATGAGGGAGAAAATTAAGTATGCAACATTATTCTTTACATATTATTCAGTTTTCCCTTTGCTTCTCTTCTTCTTAAATAAAACACAATTGTGCTTCCAACTAAATAAATCTAGACATTGAACGCATTTACTCGTAAACAATTACGCTTCCATCTGTTACCAGTTTCTGTCAAATAGATTTGATTATTACACACCCATTTCTTTAATTTATCTCCTTTGTTAGGAGAGTGCTAGAAATATTGCAAAATGGCCGCCTGCTTCTTTTAAAATCAACTTTTGGGAACAATCGAACTATAAATCATTTAATTAAGAAACGACATTAAAAAATATCAAAACGACAAAAGATTGAAATCAGTAACATTTCAATCATTGTACCTTAAACGGGCTTTCTTGGAAGTAATCAGTTTCAAAACTTAAGTAAAAGTGTCATAAAAAATGAATCCTTCGATATGTAATTTAACTCCATTAATTAAATAAACAATGTGATATTACAGGCTTGTGTCACAAATAATTTCTATCATAATAAAGTTATATATATATATGGAAGAAATGCTTTAATTCAAATACATATATATATATATATATATTGCTTTCTAATGCATCATTCCTTCCCTAATAGAAGTAGAATGCCTGGCCGTCAAGCCGCTTTAAAAAGTGTTAAAATTATCATTGTTTATCAGCTATTCAGAATTGGCCGAGCGGTTGGCGACGTTGGATTTGAGTTGAAAAATACTTGTAATCCAGGGTTTCGAATCACATGACCGGTAGTGAATAGTCATATCTCTATGCTGATGAGTCCTGGTTTAAGGACGAAACGTATACATACATAGATAATAAACAATAACAAATATTTTTATATATATAATATTTTTTATATAAATATTTATTATTTTTTCCTACAGACACATGTGTTTCACGCATATACATCTCCAGTGTAGGAGATGATAATCACAACTGGTCGAAGGATTTGAACCAAGTTGCAAAGTCACCTTGGACTCTGCATATATATATATATATGTATATATATATATATGGAAATTGGTAACATCTTTGAAGCACCACGTGTCTGAAAATTTATATTGAAATTTGTAAAAACAAAATATAGTGCAATTTTAAATGATAAAATTAATTTTTTTGCTAAGATTTTCGATAAATACATCTTCCTAAGAAGCAAGACTAATTCCTTTTTTTCCTTCATTTTGCTGGTATTAACCCTGATGGATCATATCCACTGTAGAGTCCGAAAATACGTCAAGTTGTTAGAGACGATAGTTTAAAGTGAAGTAGAGCCTAGTCGATGCTGTTGCGATGGTTAAGCGCCTTTTGAATAAGGTAATTGATAACATCTTTGAAGCGCCACAAAGCCTTAAATTTTGTGTAAACAAACCCTCTTATATATATATATATATATATATATATATATATATATAATCCAGGTAAAACATCCACAGGGTAGTAATCCAAAGATTGATCGATAACATTGACATGCCAGTGTCGCAGATTTTTTACATGTCTGTGTAAATAAAAATAATCATATATATATATATATATATATATGTATATATATATGTATATATATATATATATATATATATATATATATATATATATATATATATAGTATAAATTGGAGCAAATGAATTTATAACATAATTTATATCAGTTCAAAGAATTCAAGATCAACAAAGTTTTGGCGTACGATTGTTTCTAAGACGAAAGATAATTTATTTATTTAATTCCAATGTGTCTTGTTCAACGCATTTCGAGTATTAAATGTTATAATTTAACTTAACTGTCTTTACTTTTGAGGTTGGGCTATTGTCTGTCCATTGGATTTTCTAATCATATATATATATATATATATATATATATATATATCACAATGTTCCCACAGGGTGTTCGAGACATATTTGACACTTTGGGAAAGGAAAGACGAAATCTTATATTTTGACCAATAATTGATGTATTCTCAAAATTGCATCTCTTTTGTAGAATACAGCTCACTCGAAGAAGCTACCCTGAGCACTCCATCACGGCTTCCAGGCGGGACCTGAACCTGGAGCACATGGTCTTCGTGGTGTCGTTCACGTGTCGTCTGAGCACCAGTTTGATCCCTAGAATCAGCTTGTCCTTGGTGTTGCAGACTGTACAGTGGGTATTTTTCTCAACTGCACCCAGATATAATAGTCCAAAGGGCTGCAAGTTGGGGGGGGGGGGGACTGATGAAGTCGTGGAATTTCTTAGACAACTACTTCTGGATTTTCCCGGAGGTGTGACACGGAGCTGTGTCTTGCTATCATAAGCATGATCCTCTCCACCCAGTGCTTGACAACAGTGGATAACTCAGTATACCCATCTGAATTGAGTCCCTTTCTGAAGATGTAGAGTGACATGATGTGGCCTTCTCTAGAAACACACACAAAGACCATCACAGGTTGGGAGATCTTGGTCTTCATGGAACACAAGACTTTGTGTGGCTAACCATATGTATTATTTAGATTATTCGGACAACTGTTATCATCTTAGAGTGTTAGTCTCGCCCATTTTCGAGTCAATACCGCTTTGGTATTATGTTTCTGAATTTTTTAGATGAGGATTGTTTGGATTATTCGGAGTACTGTTCTCATCAGTAGTCCGAATAATTCAAATAATACAAATTATCAATCATCATCTGAAAAATTCAGAAACATAACCACATGTTGTTCTGCATATTGTGCAACTGGTCCTGAGAATAACCAAACCAGCCCCGGTTTGAATGGATGTTTAACGTTGTTGAACCCCTTCTAAAAAAGAGAAGGTAAAATATGGGAGTGTGGACCTCCTATGGCTGATTAGAACAATACCTTAGCTTGCCAAAGCAGGGCAGCTGGTGCTCCAGCAGAACCACCCTTTTAGACTGATTGTAAAGGACGTATCTTCGACTGATACGAAGTGTCAAAAAGAATTTTCACACTCAAACACACATCAGCTTGTATATTTTTAGACATACACAAAATACTTTACTAGGATGGCTTAACATACAAATGCACATTACTTATTGTCAACTTGCACCAAAGAAAAAACTTCATCAACTGTGCAGTTCAACAAACAAGCAAATAATTAATACAATTTGTTGAATTTGCAGAAAGTGTTTTTTTGTGTTTTCCTTTACTTAAACCTCTCTTCAAAACTGACTGTTGCAGAAATTTTTGCCTCTCCACCATGACTCTAGCTCCCCACCTCTGGTTTCAAGAACATCCCGTGTTAACTGGATTACTCATTGTCACGATGGATAAAGAAAGACATTTTCCTGTTATTTGGTGTCTTATTTCAAAATGCCAATGTAATTATGATACAGTGGATACTTCTCTCTTTTCTTTTTTCAATTTGCCTAATAGTAATATTTTGTGACTCTTTGACCTTTGTCTATAACACCAATGTGACCTTATAGTGCTTTGTACTACTAATCAAAAGAATCTAGTTCAAGCATCAATGGGACGCAGAAAGACTCAATTAACAATTTCTCTTCCTCCTTTAAATATTATCAACCAAAGAACAAAATTGCTTTGTTTTATAAACTCCAATATTCAAAGTTTTGACCATGCATATTGATATTGAACTATAGTGTTTAATAAGAGATTAAGAGAATGTTTGGATTGCTCATTAAAAAAAATGTATGCAGTATTGATGTAATAATAAATTTTATATCCTACTAGCTGGACCTGTCTTCCGGCGTTGCCCGGGAGAAATATAAAAGAATGAATTAAAATTTGTCAACATCCGACAGAACGCAAATAGGTCAGATCGGACAATTTTAATGTTTAGAATAATTGTAGGTTTGGAATTGTTGAAGGGTGAAAGGAGGAGGAAAGGAATGAAGGAAGGAAGGAGACGCGGTTGTAGGAGTCTTCCTGCCCATCCCATGGTACCGGTATGTCCCAAACACCCGCTCTATCTATTATCATGGGAACTTTAAAAATTAAAGAGGCCTACAGAGCCATATTAAATTCTGTTATCTTTGTATAGAAATTACATTTTTTTTGCGAGGAAAGAAAAAAGAAAAATAAGTATGCCTCCTGAGGAGTAGTGAAACACATAAATATAATTAAGGAGCCCTGCAGAGCACTAATAAACCATGTTTGTTAAAAGAGAAATGATGATATTCACAATAGTTAAAGTGCTACCTATTACATTGATTTCTTTTCAAATTACTACATAATGACGTTGAATTTAAAAAATGTGGGCAATAGTCCTCCCTCCCCCCTTGTAGGTCAAAGTTTAACAATGTAAAAATAAAATTGTGTGAGTCGACTGGAATCGAATGCTAAACCACAAAAGCGAGTAGAAAATCTATTAAAAAATAGGTCAGTTTAACTAAGCGTGTAGCTGGCATGCATTTTATATTATGATCACCAAAAGGCGACCAAATGTTGGGTCCACCAGTCACACATTTTGGGTCATTTCTATACAGATTGGCTATTATGTGTGTGAAAGGTGTAGAATTCAGAAATTGTCAACTTTAAGCTTATCTGTTGAGTAGCTTGGCGTATATTGACTTAATTCCAAAGTCGAGTCGCTAAAGAAATTGTAGCCGCCATGTTTAATAATGAAATACTGCAAGGAACTATGTTCGTTAATTGCATTCTCTAAAAACGGAATGAGTATAAATGTATATGTAATAGGTAGAAATAACGTAATCACATATTCTCGAAAATCAGCGGAATTATCGGGAGCGTCCATTAAATGTGTGCTTAATGTTTTGTATTATGTAGTAAATTAATAGCAGACAAATAGTAAATATTAACGGACACTTCTTTGAAAAGTAGACGTTGTTTATTAATTCTCGGCGTCGATTTGTTAGAAAAGCGTTGGAATCGCTATATCATCAGAGAGGGAGATTATGTTGATGAATAAAGTAGAATTTTGCCTAAAAAGTTGTAGTTTTATTAGTTAGGCTCAGGACGTATTGAGTGATTTTATATATATATATATATATATATATATATATATATATATATATATATATATATATATATATATATGTGTGTGTGTGTGTAAAAAGATAGAAACAAAGAGATTAGTTTTATTTGAGTTTTGATATTACTAAATTAAAAATTTTAATTATTTTGGGGTTTTCTCATCTTCAATTTCAACGTCTCTCTTATCAACATGAGTATAAGTGATACATATCAAAAGTTCTCTAAGTTCATACACATTCTTCCTTCAGTTTTTAGTATTTAGGGTGGACAACACCAGGCAACATCTCATGCCCACTCTCCATCTGATTCAATCCCAAAAATCCAAAATGTTGACATCAGTTAGGATGCATGTAGTCATATCGCTTTTTACGTACACTTAAGCAGCAAGGTTTTCCTTGTTCTACCGCTCTTCCTAGTGCCTGGGATATACAGATGCATTATACAGTTTATGAAAAAGGTGGAGCACTGTACATGGCCAAACCACCTGAGATGTAGTGCATAAAGCATGTGTAATCTCACCAATATCAATTTTCTGATGAAGCACGATTAATGGGATAATTTCATCCAGTTTGCAACCGCACATCCATCTGATCATGAATGAAGCCGTTATAGATTGGAAGTACTTTCGGCCATGCCTCACTGCTGTACAAGATAGCAGAGCGAACGAACACTGAAAAGATTTTGCCCTGAATCTTGAAGGAAATGTGCCTAGATGTAAGGATTGGCAGCATTATCGTGTTATGTTATTGGATTATCTTTTGTAAGTGAATGCGTGTGTGTATCTTTATTTGAAGGTCCCTTATGTTGCTCCTATGTATTGTTTTATTCGTGTAAGGATTGGCAGAACATATATTCAAGTGTAATTGTTCAGCTCGGTTAGCACCTGATGAAGAGAGGAGAAGGGGGTAAGTTTTCTTGGCCAATATAGAAAAGATGTTAGCAGACTTTGTTCAGTCAATGACAATGGAAGTATTTGTTTTAAAATAGTCACTTAAAACTAAAAGAATAAACATTGATTGAAATTTGTGTTGGCATTTCGATAGAATTAAAAGCTTTCTTACCGGCACAAAATCAT
This sequence comes from Sepiola atlantica, assembly GCA_963556195.1. Lineage (NCBI taxonomy): Eukaryota > Metazoa > Mollusca > Cephalopoda > Sepiida > Sepiolidae > Sepiola > Sepiola atlantica. The sequence goes on from OY744523.1 coordinate 135,287,412, forward strand.
ATTAAAAATGGATGAATAATTCAGTAGCAAAGAAAGGAAAGTGAAGAAATCTAAAGAAAAATGTCCGTCTCGATCGTTTCGTGATGCTCGAGGGATGTCATGTTATTTTTTGGTGATTCTTTACAAATCATGAAAAACTTGACTTATTATTTGTTAAACTAGTGTACACCCGCTGTCAAAAGAATATGCTCCGCCAGTGTTTGCACAAAAATTTACATAAACTCATAGACTTACATGAGTAATTTAACTTTGCATATATTAATTCTTTTCATTACTGGTGTACATCCTACGGCAAAGTTGATGGGAAAAGAAATTATGCTCCGCTTGTGTTCGTACTAATATTCATATAAAATAATAGAATTTCGTCAGTAATTTAATTTTTCATATATTAATTATATTATCACTCCGACAAAAAGGATTGGGAAAAAATTATGCTCCGTTAGTGTTCTCTCTAATATTCATATAAACTCATAGAATTACGTTAGTAATTTAATTTGTTATATATAAATTATTATCACTAGTGACACCCTCCTTCAAAAATGACAGGAAAAATTATGCTATGCCAGTTTTTGCACTAATATTCATATTAAATAATAGAATTACGTCAGTAATTCAATTTTTCATGTATAGATTATTATTGCCATTTCTGATGAGCTAAAGAAAAAACACTTACAGTTAATTGTTTATTTAGAGTGAGAGATTTGTTTCCGAATTCATTTCAGACAGTAGGGGTTGTTAGACGTGCTATTTACTTTCTTGCTTCCCTACACCGTTTGAAATGGTTAGATAAATGATTTTTTTTTACTTGCTAACTCTTGTGTGACAGGACGGCTATATTTATTTATATAAAATATACAAATAAATGCACATTGGTCTTTATTATAGAGTGGAGGATAGTCCAATGTTTGGAGTGAATGACTCTAATAGTCCTACACTCTTAAAATCACTGTGTATTTCCATAGCAAACAAATAATTTTGTATTATTTCAATCAAAATTTGTTTTACTAAATACGTGATAGCATTATGGTGTGCCACAAGCCTTGTAACAATACACAACGGCAAAATTATAAACAAAATACAAATGATCAAACTAAAAAGGAAATATGATAAGCAGCGGTTGTAAAAATAACCAATATTTTATTTAGAGAAAAGACGTAGACAGTGTTTTGTGTTCACGCGCGTGTTTCTTTTTTTTAATTTCTTACTTTTATTCATCACAAACAAAGCATATTGGCATTGAGAGTATGGAGCTACTGGGATTAGGGGCAGATAACAGTGTAAAAGTTGAGTGACATAAGTGGATGGGCGATTACTGACATTGTTTTATGTAGGCAGGGAAGGGTGTGCTGGGTGAACTGATTATCATTAAGAGCTTTACTTATTAGAAAAAGATCGGCTCGATGAGTCGGCAGTTTTCGACAATCGCTTTTCTTTGAAAAAAACAACCTGTCATAGGTTCTTTAATCCAATTTTCTCTATATATTTACTTTTTATGTTTTTGTGCGAGTTGTGTTAGTATAAGAACATTTGTGCATCTCTCACGCTTGTTTCACGTAATTGAATGTTTGTCAGGTAGACAGATATATATATATATATATATATATATATATATATATATATATATGTACGTTATCAGCAGTAGTAACAGTTCATTAGGAATGCTTGCTTGGATTCTCAAGTAGATGTTGCTGATTGTTTTTGTTGGTGGTGGTGGTAGTTGCTTTAGAAGGTTTCACACATGCGGCAAAATGTAGCAGTAATGTTGTCAGCCGTGTTGTTAACCTCTTTATTTGATCACAGCAGCATAACACACTCATTGTTTTGAGGCTTAGGTACGTATTAAAGCTTTTTATTGCTGTTTCGATAACATCCTTTACATGGTTTCTCTAATTTTTTTTAATAACTGAAATTAAAGAAGCCCTGAAAATTATATTCCCGAACGAGTAGAAACTTGCTTCACGAATCTCATAATGGTGAGCGCTTTATGATGCGGTCGTTTAATATTAGATACACGCACACATACACCGACGTACTTGAAGTACCATAATTTAATCAATATATGTATATATTCTGAAGAAGGCAAAGAGAGAGAACAATAAATTCCATTTAATCTGTTTCTGTGAGTACGGAAAAATGTCTCCACTGTAACAGTTTTTTTTAACCGGAATAAGTATTTTCTAGAAAAAAACTGAAACAAAATAAAATATATCCGTGCTAATTATATAGTGGAAGAAAAAACCCCGAAAAAGCATCGTTGTTACACGTTATACTAATTTAGTAAGATTAAGTAACATTTTAACATTAAAATAAAGCGTACTTGTACCGTGATTCTGTAGTAAATAAAACTAGATCAGGTTACTTCTTCTACCCGAACTCCCACAGGGCATCAAATGGGACTTACAGAAACCCAAAGTTCAATCGGTTTTTCACTGAATTAAACTTAAATGGATGAACATACCAAGGGATACACCACCTTCAACGAACAAGACCTTCGACAACCACCACCTTCAATGAACAGGATCTTCAACGACCACCACCTTCAATGAACAGGACCTTCAACGACCACCACCTTCAACGAACAGCACCTTCAACAACCACTAACTTCAACGAATAGGACCTTCAACGACCACTACCTTCAACAAACAGGACCTTCAACAACTACCACCTTCAACAAACAGGACCTTCAACAACCACTAACTTCAACGAATATGACCTTCAACGACCACTACCTTCAACAAACAGGACCTTCAACAACTACCACCTTCAACGAACAGGACCTTCAACAACCACTAACTTCAACGAATATGACATTCAACGATCACTACCTTCAACGAACAGGACCTTCAACAACTACCACCTTCAACAAACAGGACCTTCAACAACCACTAACTTCAACAGAATAGGACCTTCAACGACCACTACCTTCAACAAACAGGACCTTCAACAACTACCACCTTCAACGAACAGGACCTTCAACAACCACTAACTTCAACGAATAGGACCTTCCACGACCACTACCTTCAACAAACAGGACCTTCAACAACTACCACCTTCAACGAACAGCACCTTCAACAACCACTAACTTCAACGAATAGGACCTTCAACGATCACCACCTTCAACAAACATGACCTTCAACAACTACCACCTTCAACGAACAGCACCTTCAACAACCACTAACTTCAACGAATAGGACCTTCAATTACCACTACCTTCAACAAACATGACCTTCAACAACTACTACCTTCAACGAACAGGACCTTCAAAAACCACTAACTTCAACGAATATGACCTTCAACGATCACTACCTTCAACGAACAGGACCTTCAACAACTACCACCTTCAACGAACATGACCTACAACAACCACTAACTTCAACGAATATGACCTTCAACGACCACTACCTTCAACAAACAGGACCTTCAACAACTACCACCTTAAACGAACAGGACCTTCAACAACCACTAACTTCAACGAATATGACCTTCAACGATCACTACCTTCAACAAACAGGACCTTCAACAACTACCACCTTCAACGAACAGCACCTTCAACAACCACTAACTTCAACGAATAGGACCTTCAACGACCACTACCTTCAACGAACAGGACCTTCAACAACTACCACCTTCAACGAACAGGACCTTCAACAACCACTAACTTCAACGAATAGGACCTTCAACGACCACTACCTTCAACAAACAGGACCTTCAACAACTACCACCTTCAACGAACAGGACCTTCAACAACCACTAACTTCAACGAATAGGACCTTCAACGACCACTACCTTCAACAAACAGGACCTTCAACAACTACCACCTTCAACGAACAGGACCTTCAACAACCACTAACTTCAACGAATATGACCTTCAACGATCACTACCTTCAACGAACAGGACCTTCAACAACTACCACCTTCAACGAACATGACCTACAACAACCACTAACTTCAACGAATAGGACCTTCAACGATCACCACCTTCAACAAACAGGACCTTCAACAACTACTACCTTCAACGAACAGGACCTTCAAAAACCACTAACTTCAACGAATATGACCTTCAACGATCACTACCTTCAACGAACAGGACCTTCAACAACTACCACCTTCAACGAACATGACCTACAACAACCACTAACTTCAACGAATATGACCTTCAACGACTACTACCTTCAACAAACAGGACCTTCAACAACTACCACCTTAAACGAACAGGACCTTCAACAACCACTAACTTCAACGAATATGACCTTCAACGACCACTACCTTCAACAAACAGGACCTTCAACAACTACCACCTTCAACGAACAGCACCTTCAACAACCACTAACTTCAACGAATAGGACCTTCAACGACCACTACCTTCAACGAACAGGACCTTCAACAACTACCACCTTCAACGAACAGGACCTTCAACAACCACTAACTTCAACGAATAGGACCTTCAACGACCACTACCTTCAACAAACAGGACCTTCAACAACTACCACCTTCAACGAACAGGACCTTCAACAACCACTAACTTCAACGAATAGGACCTTCAACGACCACTACCTTCAACAAACAGGACCTTCAACAACTACCACCTTCAACGAACAGGACCTTCAACAACCACTAACTTCAACGAATATGACCTTCAACGATCACTACCTTCAACGAACAGGACCTTCAACAACTACCACCTTCAACGAACATGACCTACAACAACCACTAACTTCAACGAATAGGACCTTCAACAACTACCACCTTCAACGAACAGGACCTTCAACAACCACTAACTTCAACGAACAGGACCTTCAACAACCACTAACTTCAACGAATAGGACCTTCAACGACCACTACCTTCAACAAACAGGACCTTCAACAACTACCACCTTCAACGAACAGGACCTTCAACAACCACTAACTTCAACGAATAGGACCTTCAACGATCACCACCTTCAACAAACAGGACCTTCAACAACTACCACCTTCAACGAACAGGACCTTCAACAACCACTAACTTCAACGAATAGGATCTTCAACGACCACTACCTTCAACAAACAGGACCTTCAACAACTACCACCTTCAACGAACAGGACCTTCAACAACCACTAACTTCAACGAATAGGACCTTCAACGATCACTACCTTCAACGAACAGGACCTTCAACAACTACCACTTTCAACGAACATCGGTTATTTCAATGGGGAGCAAGCTTAAGATGGAAATCGACTAGAACTGAAAAGCAGTCTAGTCGCTGAAATAATTGTCCAAATTAGCGAAATATGTCTTCTTATATCGAGCCCAAAATGCTATTGATTTGTCAGCAGAACGGATCATTCGTTTAACTGGATGCGAATCATTTTGTAGTCCAGGATGTCTGTCTTCAACCGCTTGTTTAGGACATACACCGTCCCCTTACCACCGCAGGCACAACAGACAAGTTAGCCGCACTTCAACTGGTGTGGTCACCTGTTATAATCATGGGGTAGGGGGGTAATTCATTGTTTCTATCAGCTCGACTCCATTAACATAGAATTGGACGAATTTAAAGTCCATGTTTACTTTTATATTAGCAAATCAACTAAAAATAAAGTAAGCAAAGCTTACACTCTCCTTTGAGCTTGCACAATTACGTCCCTTGCAAAGCATGCACTCTCTCTTTACTGATATTGTTTCGATTGCTAATAGTCAAACAAATATTTTATTTCCTATGTTAGAAAGATAGCCCAAGTTATAAGCACAAAAATGTTACTTAATTGTGGTAAATAAAACTGAATCAGAACACTGGTTGTACCCTGACTCCCACGGGACAGCAAACGATCTACAGAAAGCCAAAGGTCGACCAGCTTTTTTCTAGCTTAAACGTCGACGGCGAATGGACCAAGGGCTACAGTTTTCTACGAACACTGTCTTCAACTTACAAAGCATGCACTCTCTCTTTACTGATATTGTTTCGATTGCTAATAGTCAAACAAATATTTTATTTCCTATGGTAGAAAGATAGCCCAAGTTATAAACACAAAAATGTTACTTAATTGTAGTAAATAAAACTGAATCAGAACACTGGTTGTACCCTGACTCCCACGGGACAGCAAACGACCTACAGAAAGCCAAAGGTCGACCAGCTTTTTTCTAGATTAAACGTCGACGGCGAATGGACCAAGGGCTACAGTTTTCTACGAACACTGTCTTCAACTAACACAGGTTATCACAATGGGGAGAAAGCTAACTGGAAACTGACTAGAACTGAGCAATAGTCGCTGAACTAACTGAGTGAATAGGCGAAATATGTCTGCTTATCATTGATTGGTTATCATTTGCTTAACTGAATGAAAATCATTTTGCTATCCTGGGTGTCTGTCTACAATCCCTTGTTTGGGATAGCCACTGCCCCCTTTCCACCGCAGACATAGCAGATAACTCAGAGGTGCTTTGATTGGCATGGGCGGTCGTTATCACTGGGGGAAGTGTGCAGTTCATTGTTCATATCAGCTCTATTACATATTCTATATGCCTATTAGAGTCCTACTCCAAAAATTAGACTATTTAAAATATAATAAGGCACATTTTTCATGGCAGTGATATTGTATGGAAGCATCTATTTTTTGTTGTTGTTGTTGTCAAACATAATCTTATATTAGTCATAACTATTATATAATTATACACATTTTGTTTTGGAGGTGTTAATGAACATGTTAGCCTGTTTTTAATGTCAGATCTTTGTCATCCATGATTACTTTTCCTGTCACCATGTTTTATCTCTGATAAAATAAATAAACAAAGTTCTTTTTTAGGAGGACCCTACCTCCTTGTAAAGTCGAGGGTCTCAAAAAGATCAGGAGAATTCAGAGAGATCCTCCTTGTGTAGATCGCTAGATGCCGATTTGACTATTATTTATTTAGATGTGCACTTGAAAATGCAAATAACTCCGAAATCTAGCGTAGAATGATCTCTTCGAAACGAAAAAAAAAAAAAAAAAAAAGAAATACGAAACCCTAGGAGATTTAAGCCGTTTTTTCCGACGGAGGAAGTTTTTAGGGAATATTAAATTTACAAGTAGCATGTATATCCCGATCAGGGAAGATGACGACGTTAGGTTTGGCAGTTATTGCAGAAAAGTGTCGTCGTCCCACATGCAGCGCCTGGTATTCCCAAATGAGCTTCTTCGTAAGGGCTTCCCATCTGTGGAACAGATTACAACGGGACTGCTTCCCTGCAGATTACAACATAGTCCTATCAAATCCAATGTCAACAGATTCCTCTTATGAACCGCCCCCAGAAGTATTCAAACTTGGTACATCTGAGCAGTCATTCTCAATCCTCTCATAAAGTTCCTCATCTCTCAACGGATAAATATTTCGTTTCATTAACCCTTATAATCGAGTGGATTTTGGCCTTGATCATTTATGGTCCATTAGTAAAACAACAAAAAATGAGGACCAACTGAGACTTGAACCTCAAACTGTTTCATAATATAACAAAAGTGTCAGCTGTTGTAAATCAGACAAGGCCAACAGAGACAAGAACCTTACACTGTTTCATAATGAAATCACCAACATTTGCATGAAACACAAACGTGAACACGCTTGTTTTCTTGACAGCTATGACAAGCAAACTCCTGAACACATGTCCGGTTGCATTTATATTGGGCTCGGCCATTTGCAGGATAAATAATAAAACATCAACAAATTCATAGCTCGTGTTTCTTTACCTAATTCTAACGTTAGTGACAGTGCATGCATGCTAATCGCAACTTTTTTTTGCCATTGAACTGTAGAAATGATAATTTGTATAAGAGACTGTCAACTTCCGGTTGAAAACTCATATGCACCTAAACTGAATTATGGGATATTTTTCAATATAAGCGATTACATCTACCGTCATGCGACGAAGTACAAATCATAAACAGAGAAGAACGGTGGATAGTAAGCTGTCTCAAAGAAGCAACACAAGCATATATGTCAGCGACAATGGCCTTCTAAGTCAACCTAATATATAATTTAATACTAGATTAGAACACCACTACAAATGAAGAAAGTTATATACATATATAGTAATAAGTAGTAATATGTAGTAATAGGTAGTAATAAGTAGTAATAGGTAGTAATAGGTAGTAATAAGTAGTAATAGGTAGTAATAAGTAGTAATAAGTAGTAATAGGTAGTAATAAGTAGTAATAGGTAGTAATAGGTAGTAATAGGTAGTAATAAGTAGTAATAGGTAGTAATAGGTAGTAATAAGTAGTAATAGGTAGTAATAAGTAGTAATAGGTAGTAATAGGTAGTAATAAGTAGTAATAGGTAGTAATAGGTAGTAATAAGTAGTAATATGTAGTAATACGTAGCAATAAGTAGTAATAGGTAGTAATAAGTAGTAATAGGTAGTAATAAGTAGTAATAGGTAGTAATAAGTAATAATAGGTAGTAATAGGTGGTAATAGGTAGTAATAAGTAATAATAAGCAGTAACACAACACATCTAAAACAAGAATAGGTTTAAGGTTCACAAAAGTCATACTAGAATTGTCCACATGGAGCTATGACCCAACAGATAAAGTGTTAATTAATAACCTAATTTACAGTCTTATGGAAGTTGAAGGTTCAATCCTCAGTATAGGTGATACTAATAATATACTAAAGAATTACTTAAAACTGTTTATTCGGTCAAGGAGGATGGAACGAGATCAATCTACTCCCATGGATAAAATAAAAAAATTCAGTTTGAAATTGCTTATAGATTTCCAGGTTCTACAGAAGGGTTCCTGATCTCGACAAAACACCCCCAAAGAAGGTTAGAGGTTACATTGCCCAAAATGTTTTAGTAAGATTACACATCTAACACAGGAATACGTTTAAGGCTTTAAAAATCCATACCTGAATTGTCTGCAAAGACTTGTGGCACAATGGATAAACGTGTTAAGTAATAACAAGTTGTAAGTGAAAGTCTTCAGGAGGTTGAAGGTTCAATTCTCAGCACGGGCGATACTAAGAATACAATTATAAATTACTTTAGACGTATGAATGAGAGTAAACAACCCCGGGTTTCGTACAGATTCTTGAGTTTGACAAGATGCACCTGAAAAAAGTTGAAGATTACATCGGCTGAAACGTTGTGAGAATATCATCCAAGATGAAGACAGTAGTCCGAATAATCCAAATAATACTAATTTTAGTAAAAAGGTTGATGTAGTTTGCCTGAATCATTGTTTAGTGTGTATATAAATGTAATTTGCAGAAGGGGATACAATGCGAAGGTGTAACGGATAGACACAAACTGAAGCAAATGAAGACATAGAACGGTGGAATGAGTTATGCAGTTTCGACCTTTGTCTAAATGACCCGCTAATAAAATTATATTCATTTTAAAAACTTTGTCTGAAATTAACCCCTGCACGTTTAGATCTTATAAGAATTTATCAATTAATAACACCATCATGAGTTACTTTTGTTGCAGCTATATAAATTGTGGATAAAGGAAGGCTCTTTATTAAATACTCCTTTGCTAATATAAACATTACTCCTTTGGATATAGATTTATCTGGGTCAGTTTTCAGGTAATGATATGCTTCCTTAGAACCTATTTTATAACAGCATGTAAATGACAGGAAAATACAAGAAAATGATATCTCGGTGGCAAGACTTTCCTGGGGTTATTAATTGGCATACAATAATATAAATATCACCACTGATACGACCATGCTAGTAACTAAAGGAATTTTGCAAGAAATTTGGAGAATGGCATATATTATATTAATGTCACCACAAAGTCATAGAACTTTGGGTTAGGATCCAAGGTAGCTATGACTTCCCTTCTTCCTCGGCTGAGCCTCTCTCCATTTTCACTCAAGTTCCCTAGGTCTACTCTCTGACGACGAGCTCCCATCCTTCCACTAACAACAGTAGGAGTTTTGCAAAGAGACGAGCTCAGGAGATTTATGAATTAGCTACGGTTTTCATATCCAACTTCTCCATGACGTTGTAACAGTTACATAATTAAGATTTATTTTCTTTTGCAGTTGCATGTTATCACTCGCAGGGTGATTAGTATATGGTTCGCTAAGAACACACTAGCATGTTCTCACTCGTGTAGTGATACGTCAGGCAATTAGAACACTCTGTGCATGTGCGGCTATTTCCATTTCTTCCCAAAGCCGTTTTGCACCTTTTACAAACAATCAGACCTTAAGTGCCGTGTTGACAAGACGTCATATTACCTTGCTCGCCTCTCCCCATGGCTTAGTCCAGTTTGAGATGTCAATGTGACAAGATGTATAGACTCAATCCATTCATTCATTTTGTATGAATCACATGATGCTATTATTGGCACCGATTCCCCCAATATCTTTCTAGTTAGAATCCTTTCTAGAAAGACATCGGGTACTTACAGGAGTGACCATGTGAAGGTTGCCAACATCCTAAGTTGAACGAACTGGATTAGAACTTGGCACACCCAGGTTGTCAGTCTGTGTCGTTAACCATTTAACCACTGTCATTTCCCATTTTACTCAATTATATTTCTATAGTACATATATATGTTGGTGGAATCAACCTGTTTAATAAGTCTGTTTCTATAACTCTTTCCATACCATGTTTTGTGTTGAATAAAAATAATTTAAATTGTAAAGAAGAAGTTTGTCCTTTTAACTGATGCTTGGTGGCAAGCAAAGTCAGAAGGATGGATACAGACGCAGCGACCCTACTACAAAATGGCGATCTCCAACAAGCTTTTCTCTTCATCAACCTCTACAATGTCAATGAAATTTGGAGACGCTTTGAAACTGGTCGAATCTTCCTATCTCTCCATCAACGATTGGCTTTTGCTTTTTCGACCACTCACTCAAAACCACCTCTATCTTTGTCTACAAAGTCCTCAATTTATAATTATGGTACACGAATCTCAACTAGTCTCTTCGTCCTTTTCATCTACAAGAATTCAACAGCCTACTCATTCTACTCCCTCCTCGATTGGATCTCTCAATAATAACACTCGAAAACCATTGTCTTTTATTTCCCATGACTTCAAGTACTTAATAAAGCTGTCTCTTCTTTGCTACTGCCTTCTTCTTCTTCGGACACAGATCGAATCTATATTTCCACTATAATTTTAAAGCCTGTAGTTAAATGAAAATTAAAAACATAACAACTTTCAATCTTTTAAAAGTTAACATCCATTGTGTCGGAACATTTTGGAAGAAATCCATATTATTTGTCGTAAACGAACCTGATGATATAAAATATGTTTATCTTTATAAACTTGTCCCAAATGAGCTCACTAATAAAAAATATATAGATTTTAGTAAATTTAAAAAAAAAATTATAACATAGCTAACTCCAAACAAGGTAAGTTGCCACTGTAGATGTAAGGGGCTTGTGAGAATTAAAGTGAAAGTTTGGGGAGTCATCCTAAATTAGGAGCTGTGCAGCAGGATGCTTACTCACATTAGTTTAAAATTTCTGCATGTCAGTACAGTCGTGGAAACAGGGAGCAGGGAGGGAGTTCCAAAGGCCGGCAGCTCGAGTAAAGAAGCTATTGAAGTAGAAGGCTTTCCAGCATCTGGGGACCTCCACAGTGAATGGATGGGACTTAGCTGATTGTCAGGTTGGTCGAGTGTCTTTACGTCAAGGGGGTATCAGAGCAGCAAGTTCATCAAAACACATTCCATTGAAATACTTGTAAAACAAGCACAAGGATGCCACATTGTGGCGATGGGACAGGTGCTGGAGCTTGGTGGATAGATTAGCAACTGTTTTTTGGACCTTGTCTAAGAGGGAGAGACTAGTGGATTCTGCACCAGCCCAGATGTGACAACAATACTCCATGCATGGGCAGATAGTGGTTTTGTAGAGATATAGGATACTGTCAGGTATGAGAAGTTTTCTAGCACGGTAAAGGGAGCCCACTTTATTTGTAGCAGCCTTGGCAATGTCTTCTATGTATTTGTTCCAATTCATTTTACCTGTGAATATTAAGCCGAGGGGTTTGAACGTTGGACTCTCAGGTAGGGTGTTATTAGCCATGGCAATCGTTGGTTGAAAAGGTTTCTTGTAGTTGTTGAAGGAAAGGAGCTTTGCCTTAGCAGCATTAAATGTTACCATCCAGTTATGACCCCATTCTACTACAGACAGGAGGTCAATTTCTAAGGATTCAGCCATTGCTTTGGATATATGCACATCCGTTTTGCCCACATGACGAGAGTAGATGTACTCATCTCAGACACAATGCCATCGGGGAAGTCGTTTATGAAAATCAGGAGCAATAAAGGTCCAAGGATCGATCCCTGAGGTACATCTGCATTTATGTCATGTTGTTTGGATTAACGGCCATCAAGGACAACCTGGATCTTTCTTTTGGTTAGGAAGAATCTAATTATATTGAATATTCGTCCAGTAATACCATAGGAATTATTTTTTATGAGAAGACCTTTATGCTAGACCTTGTCAAAGGCTTTCGATATATCAAGCGCTACCTCCTTAGCTTCACCTGCCTTGTCCAGCATATGGTAAATGCATTCGGAGATCACTGTTAGGGTATCCGCAGTAGACTGTGCTTGCCTAAATCCATACTGGTGGTCAGAAAGAAGTTTAGCATTAACGAGATGCCGGACTATTGTTAGATTGCTTAAAGATTCAAGGATTTTAGCAAAGAGCGGGAATAGATTGATGGCATGATAATTCTTCTATCTCCAGAATTCTTGAAGACTGGTACCACAGAGGTAATTTCCCAGCTATCAAGGAAGCAAGATTCAGCAAGGCATTTGTTGTAAAGTTTGGAGAGGACAGGGACCAGTTCAGCAGAGCATTTCTTTATTACTATTGCTGGTATAAGATCAGACCTACATGCTTTGGAGGTGTCAAGGTTTTTTATGATGTCCCGGACATGAGATAGAGTCATGACCAGGTCATCAAGGCTGGCTTTAGTCTACAATGAGAAATTTGGGAGGGAGTGGTTTGCGGAGTCCAAAGTAGAGTTTAAGGTGAAACACTGGGCAAGTAGTTCAGCCTTGTCTGCTGCCGTACAAACAACATCATTGTGGTTGGATAGCGAGGGAATTGTTGATTGCCCAGTGTTCACCACACTATTGAAGATTTTCCAGAAATCCCGAGTACCTAGTTTCTGTGACTGAATAGGGTTTCTGGTCATCTCTGTATACCTTATATTTGCTTCACTTATCACAGTTTTACAATATTTTTCTTGACACTGTAAATTTCTGTTTATTCGCAGTTTACTTATGGCAGCTGAATTCTCGGAATGCTTGCTGCCTCTGAGCAATAGCAGCTGCACATTTTGAGGTGAACCATTGTGGAGAATGGGGCTTAATGTAGAATTTTCGCATGGGAACATGTGCTTCAAATGCCTGCTTTGACCCATTCGGTTACCTCATTTGCGCACTGATCAGCAGAGCGAGAAAAAGTTTCACTCTATGGGGCATCTCTGATGTGATCTCTGATGGAATCAAAATCAGCCTGCTTGTAGTATCTTGTCGTTTTGAGCAAGAGCTCATCAGGTTTGGGACGAGATTTTAGGGTGATACCAATTATAACCACAAGATGATCAGCTTCCTGAGCGGGCTATGGGCATTCGTCACACAAGCCTCAAGCAGTGAGGTCAAGAACAGGTCGAGAAGTGAGGCTTACTGGTCCACACGATTAGAGACGCAGGTCAGGAAAGTGACAGTCTGTGAGAGGGAGTGCGCTATAGAGAAACTATACATGGAGTTACCAGCTGCATTTGTATAGCTCGAGAATCCATGCCAGTCACGGTGATTAAAATCCTCAAATACATGTATTTGGGCACTCAAGTCAAGCTAGCATGTTCATTCTATAAACTTTGTCTAAATTAAACCCGTTAATAAAAGCATGTTCATTTCACATGAACTTTGTATAAATTAAACTGATTAATAAAAGCGTGTTCATTTAATAAACCTGGTTTAAATTAGACCTGTTAATAGAACCCTAGTAATTTTATTAAATTTGTCTAAAATATACCCAATAAGAAAAAGTGTGTTCTTTTAGTAAATTTATCTAAAATAAATTTCGACAATAAAAGCGTATTTCTTTCATTAAATCTGTTGTGGGGACAGCCCTATGGAGGTTTCCCCCAACAACTTTTGAGAGACAAAAAGACAATATGACCAAAGGAAAAAAATCATGACAAACACAGTAATTACAATTATATATAAAAAATAGTTGATTTTATTTGGTCAGAAGGTACCAATTACGAACGGTCAGGTTTACTTGGCAGCGTCATATGAACGTTGAAGTTGAGTGCCTGGTCAGTTTGCTTCTCCAACGTTAATGGCCGAAATGTAGACACCAGACTGAAAGAGAAATTTTCCTATGGTGACAGGTTTTGTCCTAAGAAAGACATCTAGATCACAAGTGTTATAGTTTTGTTGATTGTAATTAAAAGGACAGTTTTCCACTTTTGACAAATAAATGTAAAAACTGTGTTGAAGTCTTATTTCAATATTTTCTTTTCTCAAATTACTAATTTTTTTTCTCAGAATTATCAAATTTCTATACTATTACGAATTTTTAGATTTTTTTTTATCTAAGAATAATTTGTCCTACTCCTATTCAAGTGCTTCCAGGGTCTACACTGCACCAACTCCCTATATTTTTTTGCAAAAGCTTTTCTTTTTAACTGAGATATCCCTTCCACTTTATATTGTGTCAGACGATTCCGCTTTTATTTGACTTATTGAATCTGTATTTCTTTTATAGGAAGGTGTTAGCTGACCAACCCAGCAGTAGTAGCAGGAGCAGCAGCACCTACAAACACAGGTGAAGTGATTTAGGACACGCCATAAATTATTTACTCCAATCCAATGAACCTGCCATTCTCCTTGGCCGCCTTGTACAGGCGCTTGTGAGCCTAATTCACGTTTATTTGGATAATGTGCATTAAATTTTAATCAGAGATATTTGGCCTCGGAGATGAAATAAAAATAAAACAAAATCAATAGCACAGAAGTATATGTTAAATAGTAACACTCTTCAGACACAGAAATGCATATGTGTGTATAAAAACAGAAAAAATTTGCAAAATAGTATTACACACCTTCCATAAATTTTGCACATGAAAAATAAATAGCTTTCTTAGATATCCTGTCACAGTTTCGTTTACCTCGTTGGGCTGGGTGCACTTGCTGGCTGGTGTATCTTGTGTTCGTTACTGGGGTTGCTGTACGTTGCTGGGGTTAATGCTCGCACTCGGCATTGACAGAAAAACCAGGTGGATGCTGTTGTTGAGTTATTTTAACAGTTTTATCTAACATTGAACAGACAGAGATTTAGTGGTTGTTTTACACGGAAGAGAAGAAAAAAGTTACTGGGAGAGATTTACTTCAGTCATTCTGGGTTACTGCTTTCATCTCTTCTGATCCTTGCCTACTCGGCCTCACAACCTTACAGATCGCCAGTCAGGAACAAAGAAATCGACAAAGCTTCACACCGTCATGACGTCACTTCCGACTTCCGTTTTTGGCTCCTACCGCCTTTATGGGGCCTTCCTACACTCTGCACCCACCACTATCTAACAATGCTACCGATCACCGAATACTCTAAGTTTCCAGGTCTATCGCTAACCAACTAACAAAAAAGACTACATACATTTCTATTCCCACCAGGGATCTTTAGAAATTCAGAAATGAGAAACAGGGCAATATAGATGAAGAACGAAAATAGAAGAATTGTTACACTGTCATATACGGATGGGTGTATAACCGTTATACACCTGTATCGTCGTCGTCATGAATCCAGGTTCTTTTTTTTCTGTTGAGGTTTATAAAAAGGTTTATTTAAAAAGAGAGTTACATAAAAATCCAGAGCAATATGTCACTTGTGTACGCATGAGAGAGAGAGAGAGAGAGAGAGAGAGCGAGAGAAACAGACAGACAGATAGACAGACGGATAGCCACACTGTACATGCTGCCTCCCATTGAGAATAGCACTCAGACACGTCTTTTTTGATTGAAGTCTCGTCAGCCAAAGTTAACACTTAACCTAAAAATAATAGAGTTATTTTCTTTGGACCAAAGAAAGGAGAGATCGGCCTTGGGGAGAATTGAGACTCGCCATGACAGCTGAAAGGTAAACATAAGTGCTTTGCCATCACAGACTCTAATTATAACACATCCAGCGGCTCGTACATTATCATTAAATCTGTAAGTTGTTAAATAAATCTGTTAAAGGTTATCCTTCGTCCTCTGCTCATTTTTGAGTTTTTATTATACCGATAACAACGTATAAACATCAGATGTAACACAAAAATAGCGAAAATCACGTGACTTTGCGACTTCCGTCACCTATTACTCTTAAAAGTGTCACTCAAACTTTTCAATTCAAACACGGACATCGCTATACAACAGAAACACTGGTAGCATGGAACATAAAAGATCAACACGACGACCATACTTCCAAGACATTACCATCAACGAGCTAAATTTCGTCCATTCCCAACACTCAACCTTCGTCAGTGATTGGCTAGAGAAACAATTCATTTGCACAGCTAGCAACATGACACAACACATTCGCGTATCAGTTGATAACGATTACTTGACTATCTCGAATATTAGTTTGCATCCCAGCTCGTTTAGGGAAAACCACCGTTCCACTACCATTACAGACACAACACACAAGGTGATGACGTTTCACCTGTAAAGCACGGTTGTGTCGACCAGAGGCAGTGGGCAATTTATTTTGCCTATCAGCTTCACTTCAAAGTAGCATAAATAGTGGTAGTGGTTGTGACCAAACGGGTCATGGATACGACTAGTATTCCTTCTAATGTTCAATTCCCATATCTAGCTACTAGTGTCCGAGCTTGAATACAATATTTTATATTATCACAAGCATGAAAGGAAGACGAGTTTTAAAAAAAAAACGCCAGCGTACCGTTTTCGCCCTCATTTAACAAAAGCTGTATCGAGAGATTTTAAAACAAGGTGGAGGGAGAAGAGAGAAAGAAAAAAAAACAACAACTGTATATATTTAAAATAAAACACTGTTCTGCTATGTATACAATGGGGGTCTTAGAGACTGATCACGTCTAATCTCAATAGACACTTCCTTTGTTTACAAAGAGAGGGACGTTAGAAACGAAGGTGAATCGCCTCCAAGATTTTTGGATGATATAGTGAGTGAGCGTTACTCAAGATTATAAATGAGTCAGTGATGAAATTCCTAGTGCACGGCAATGATCCTTGATTGAAGAAAGAGGTTTTAATCTCTCGATACAGTTTTGTTAAGTGAGAGCAAAACCAGTCGGCTGGCATTTTTTTTAACTTTTAATCATGAACGAGAAAACTCGTCTTCCCTTCATGATAATGAAATGTTGTACTCTCCCCACAATCATGAAATATTCTATATGAATTCGTATTAGAGTCTTATATATTTTTGCATTCAGTTATTATACTGACTGCGATTGGATCAACGTTTGCTTCCCCAAGGCTTTTTTCCTATATACTTTAATCACACAAAATACATGCTAAAATATACTTTAGTTCTGGGATTGAGTTATGTTTAAAAAAAACAATCAATTTTAATTGTTCTAATTAGCCGTAATTCATAATTAACTGAACAAATCACCCACCTTTCTATGAGTTATCTATCTATTTCTCTCGCCTCCTCTCAATTTATGTTGATTTATTCACTCTATAATATTTCTTAATGTCTTTGTGGCCATTTAGGAAAAGAGCGACAATTTCTTTTCGAATTCTACAAAAGGCTTGCCTGCTAGGAACAGCGAGTGTTAAGATCCAGCTTGAATGTCTAAGGTCAAGGGATTTGACTTGATGTTCAAAAAAGAAAACTCCAACTAAAACATCCAAAAGTTGAGACTACTATGAATAATAATAATAATAATAATAATAATAATAATAATAATAATAATAATAATAATAATAATAATAATAATATAGAAGTAAATAGACTTATTTTTAGTTATGCAAGGAGTATGTCTTAACAAAATGTCTTAAAAGGTATGTCAAAGTTTATGAATTTTCGAATGAAATCAATGTAGAATTAATAGTTGTAGTGATTGTGGCCAAACGGGTCATGGATACCTCTAGTAATATCTATATCCTTTGAAATAAAAGTTCCTATAATCCAACTAATTATTTTGTTCTGATGGCAAAATGTGTCAACTGATGCACCTTTAGTATGGTTTGTCTACTTTTACGGCATATCAACCCTTCTAATCATTTGATACCGAAATAAAATACCTATCGGAAACGAGTCATCATGCAGGGTAGCCCAAACAGATGTATGCATCGTTATAACCTGTTCAATTTACTGATTTTGACTTACAAACAGGATTGATAGAAGAGTAAAAGAATGAGAATGCACATTTAAAAACACTGACAGTAATATTAACAATCGTTGTAGGTTCATTTCTTCATGATGTAAAAGGTGTATTGAGCAGAACGGGTTGGTATTAGAGTTCAATTTATGTACATTCTGAAATTACCCCAGATAGCCTTTACCTTTATTAAAAGTTAATTTTCTATTCTTGTTGATTTTACTTTAAGTATTTTTTAATGTGTATTCTTACTCTTCTGCTCTTCTATCAATCTTGTTTGCAAGTCAAAATCGGTAAATTGAACGAGTTATAACGATTCAAAGGGCGCATAGATCTTTGGGGGACAGCTTGTTATATATTTTCTGTGAATACAATGCCGTGTGGACCCAGATAACTTATTTTAAAAAAAGAATTTCAGGTCAAATTTTAATGAAGACCTAATTATTTTTTATCGATCGGTTTTACCTAATAATTGATCAATACTTAAGCAGTGAATGATTTTTACTTTGATATCTTTAATTATTTTCTTAATAAAACTTTGAATTGCAACTATGAGATTTCGATCAAGTAACGATTCCTTCATAATTACAAAGTCTTTTCATCTTTCGGAACTCTAATTTTACTTGAACAACGCTCTGTAATCGCAAGTCTACTGAATAAATCATTTAAACACGCTAGAGATGATAGGTTGTTCACAAATCCCCCGAGGGAGAACGTTGATAGACAATTGATTCGATCAGGCGCAACAGTCGGACACTTACAGAACGCCAATAAATCGGAATGGGCGAGGGGGAGGGCATTTTACGATGATCTGAAAAACGTCCTTTATCTTAGCCAGGATTGAATCACTTCTGCACTTGTGAACCATTTTTAAGACTTTATAATTTTGTTAACTCCCTTGATTGTGTTTCTCCTCTTCATCTCTTTTTGTCCACAAATTGATTAAGATGGCTGCCCGCTCTGACCCCCCTCCTCGGTTTGAACTGTCTCGTCTCCTACACGGGAATAAAGTGAATCTCTTTATGCTATATCGAAGCATTGAGTAGATACACTTGTCTTCTATTCATCCTGTTTAGCTCGCTCATCAATACCGGTTTAGAAATATACACATCAAAGGCTCAATTTTCAGTCATGATTGGTTATTTATGTTTGCCAGATAATGTAGTCTTCACAATGACTGCTCCTCACACTTAGTTGTCTTTATATAAACTACGATGTCACAAGTAGGACTAAACACAACCATTAGACATCAAATTTAGGTCATCTTCTGGTATGCATTAGCATAATCAGGCTTTTAAGATCTCTATAAAGCCACTATGGAGTATTGTTGGTACATCTGGGCTGGTGCATCAACCACTAGCCTCTCTCTCTTGGACACGGTTCAAAAGAAAATGTCTAACCTAATAGGTCCCGCACTATCTGCCAAGCTCCAGCCCCTGTCCCATCGCCGCAGTGTTACATCTATGTGCTTGTTTTACAAATACTTCCACGAAATGTGCTCTGATGAACTTACTGTTCTTGTATCCCTCCAACAAAAATACCTCCGAACCACCCGACTAGCAGCAAAATCACACCCCTTCAATCAAGAGGTTCTTAGATGCTGGAAGACTTTCTTCTCTGATAGATTCTTTCCTAGGTCCGCTTGCCTTTCGAATTCTCTTCTTCCCCCTTTTTTCCCAGACAGTACCTGGGTGCTAGCAGATCAGGCTGTCTGAAAATACTGGATTCCTGAATTAAAAGGCACTAAACATTAATGTTATTGTTTTTTTCCTTTCCCTTTGCAAAACTCAATCATGTTCTGCAAAGTTAAAAACAAAAACAATTTTTCTTTAAAAAACAACCAAACCAAACACCATGAATAAATATTTGAAGATATAAAGAACTTGAAGCATAAAAACTTTTACCAAAATGACCGGATTCGGCATTAAATAACCTGAAAAGGGTTGATATGCCGTAAAACAAAACAACCAAACATAACACCATTAATAAATATTTGAAGATATAAAGAACTTGAAGCATAAAAACTTTTACCAAAATGACCGGATTCGGCATTAAATAACTTGAAAAGGGTTGATAGGCCGTAAAACAAAACAACCAAACCAAACCAACCAGACCGTACTGATATGCAAAAATTTAAATGTAATGTGAACAAACATCTTGCTGCCCAATTCCACATCCAGGTTGCCCCTATAAATCTGGCCCCTATCACCATAGCCTCTTATGCTTCAGTAGCAATATGCCTTGTTTGGGTTGAAGAAATAGTTTTAAAAAATCATTTCTGGTGAAAGCTTAATGGTACAATCAGAAAAGAGACCCCAAGTTGCGCATGTGTTTACTTTTATTGAAAATAGTAAGACTTGTTAAACCAAATGACGCCGGAGGATAAACCTTTCACATGCAAATTTCTTTTGCCAATTAGCCATGATTCGTATATGATTTCAAATACAGGTTTTCTGACAGTTACCGCAGTTAATTTCCTTATCAATGGCAAAACCACTTTTGGAAAAACTCTTCAAATAAAGTTCGTTTTAAAGTTTGACTCACCTTCTTCCTTCTTTAAAAGTGAAACAGGAGATAGAAATAATGCCGTATTTAAACTTATTTGAATATGTTAGTGTTATGGCCCTGTTTAGGGGCCGGAATGAGAACACGGACACAAGGTTAGAGTAAAACAAATATATTAAAGAAAAGTATATACAACAGAAGAACAAAAGAAGTAGTACGTCAGTACTGACTGCCAGTGTAGACTAGGGTTGGATCAACGGTATTTAATTGCTTCCCACCGCAGCAATATGTGACTCAAGATCGGAAGGTGGGGGAAGAATCAAGCCAGCCCCCCTAAAGGAGGAGCACTCTGGTCTAGCAAAAATAGCCTGGGCAACTCCGTCGGCATTCCCCAGTAAGGGCGCCTCAGGCAGCAAACAATAAAATTACTCCACCCTAAAGAGAGGAGGCAAGGCCTGGAAGAGTAGATCTCCTAGGACTACCCAGGACAGTATACCTCAGCCCGACAGATAAAACGCCACCGAAATGGCCCAGTAACTGTCGGATTGACTGTCGAGAAGGAATCCCGGACAGATGTACCGCAGTCCGAAGACTGGGGTTGGCTTCAACAAGTGAAAAGCGTAATGCTTCCAGTATTTATTGAGAATGGACGAGTCCAAATATTCGTCATAGGTACGGCACCATAACAGTTAGTGTGTTTAGAGAATTAGTGTTCACTTTATTTTTAAAACGAGTGTACACTCTCTGTCAAAAATGATAGAAAAAATTATGCTACGCCAGTGTTCGCATTAATATTCTCTATTCATATAAAATAACGTCTAAATCGGTTAAGTAAAAAAAGAAATATAAAAGAAGGAAAACGTCTCAAACTGGAAAGTTTTAAAAAAGAAAAAAAGAAAGAAAAACGTATCATTGGCGATAGAAAGACGAAAGGAAAAAAAAGAAAGAAAACGTCTCATTATGGAGTGAACGATTCATTTTAGGTGGCGGCGGGGAGGGGTCTGACTTTCTATTTGCTTTCTGTTTACCCCTAAACACTTGGATTGTTTCGTCAGGCAGTCTTGTTTACTCGCTAACTTTTGTGTGACGGGACGGATATATATATATATATATATATACATATATATATATATATATATATATATATATATATATATATATATACTATGTGTATTTATTTGTATATATATATATATATATATATATATATATATATATATATATATATATAGTCTAAAGAAGCTTTGAGTCATTAGAAAAAAAAATGTAAAATGCAGTTTAAATCCCCAGACAAACTAACTAAATCCAAGATATTGCAGACTTAACATTCGTTGGAAAATTAATAAATGAAAATATATAAGTAAAAAAGTAAAAAAGAAAAAAAGAAAAAAAAAAAAAAAAAAAAGGGGTTAATTATCTAAGATTGAAACAAAAACAGGAGACCTTAAGCGTCTAATATTAACACAGGGATCATCAGCTGTTTACCATGTAACTGTTTCGGAGATTTAAAAACAGGACAGTTATAATATTCATGGCTCTCCAATGGTACTGATTATACGACCATTTCCCCAATAATCAAGTGTCGAAATAATTCAGCTTAAAATATCACTAATATATACATAAATAAATAATAATAATAATAAAATAATAATAATAATATATTACCCTTAAGACTACCGTATGATATAGTAATTTGCATATCAAATAACATTGATTAAAACAATAATAAAAAAAAATATAAAAATAAAAATAATACTATCTAAACACTACATCCAAGAACCATTCTGCAATATGATAGCTAGCAATAAAATTATATAGGAATTTAAGTTGCATTAAAAAATAAATAAAAAATAAAGCTTAAGTACCTTTGTATATATATATACAAATAAATACACATTGGTCTTTATTATAGAGTGGAGCAGAGAATATTCATGTGGTCAATGTATATTTGTTTAGTAGTAGTAGTAGTAGTAGTAGTAGTAACGATATATAATTGCTTTTCTTAAATGTTTGCAAATAGATTAAAATCTACTGAAAGACAATATGACAAAATTGAAAGATTGAATAAAAGGATGAATAGGCAAAAATTATCGATTTTGGTTCAATCAAATATATTTGTGAAAAATTAGTACATAAATCTTATTTTGTTGCAGCATATGCTGTGGAACAAATTTGATGTCAATGGTTATCAATAAATTCAATCTTTACTGATAAAGTACAAGGTGACATAGGTAAATGGACGGATTTGGTATGGTGATCATCATCATAACTGTTATGTGAATACGTGTAAAAATATGTAGGAGTTCACTTTTTGTGATGCGTCCCCTTTTTTTGTTGTACAGTGTGAACCAGAAAAAAAAACTACCTCACCTCCTATGGAATCGTTAATAACATTTTTAATCCGTTTTGCAAACCAACCATATTTATGACAAATACATTTTATTTAGTCCATGCCTGACTTTTCTATCAAAGTTCTATCGTCATCATTATGAAAGTTAAGAGATCATACGGAACCCGTTTCTCAACCTTTCACAATTTATTAAGCGCCATAAACATAGGATGGATGCTGGTAATGCTGGTATGCTTTACATTGAATTCTTTTCATGTCATAATCGCACCGCATGTTTTTAATTCTGACGACTATGTTTCGTTTGAAAAACTTACATTTCATAAACACATTATCCATTTTAAATTCTAACAGCTATGTTTCGTGAAAAAAAGAACAAAAACATTATTTCTACGTCACAAACGCACAAATATTTTCAAATATTGTACTTGTATGTTATTTTTTCAAATCAATCATGTTATTTGATATGTTCCAATGTTGAGAATTTGATTTTGTATAAACATAAAAATGAATTCCGTATAATGAAAGGAATAAACTAAAAATCGGGACGATTGTCAAGAATAACTGACAGAAATAGGGGTGAAAAAAAAACAAATAATCAAGAAATAACTGTTATCAAATGCAATAAAGTTGCTTTTCTAGCTTCCTGCCCATTTTTGTGTGCTTTAAAGGATTTTAAAACTTTTTTTTATTGCATTTTAATAATTTCTCCCAATCCGATCGCATTACAGTTCCATTTTCAAGTTGGCGTAAGCAAACATCCCCGAAGTTTGTTTAATGAGTTTTTCGTTTTTTGAGGTGAAAAAAACAAACAAATGGTCAACAAATAACTGTCTCAAACGCTTAAAAATTTACTTTCTACCTAATTGAAAGGAGAAAAGTACAAAAAAATCATCAGACTTTGTAGACGGTCGGCGATCGCCTGTCAGCCATCTTTGTTTTTCAGTCTAATGTAATATATTTGAACGAACATTTTAATTGAAATAAAAACCGGTTTAAAATACTTTAAAACAAAAAAAATAGGCAGGTCGGTAGAAAAGTAAGTTTATTGCCTTTGGTAACAATTATTTGTTTATTATTTATTTTTGCGCCCATTTTCTTTCGGTTGGTTATTTTTGACAATCGCCAAAAGCGGAACGTTAAATGGTCCGATAAAATAATTATATATTCCTGAGTAATTTAAAATAGTTACTTTGTGTTTTTAGCTTTTATTAGCAAAACTCGGTTCTGTCGTTGCCCGGGGAAAATATAACAGGCTAATTTTAATTTATGAATTAACTAAATAGATTCAGAAAGGAAAACATTTCATTGTAAATAATTTAGGTAATTAAAATAGGATTTAACATGGACCCGTGTCCTGGTGTTGTTGTGTTAGTTTACAGCATCTCAATTTACATGTTAAGATGTTTTTCTATACAATTAATTGGAGTCAAAATAATTTGGTGAGTTTTAGTTGTTAAACATCCAAAAACATTGTCTCTGTAGATATCTATGTTCCAACAGGTCCCTCCTTTACAGAAGTATAAGTTATTTGTACAAAGTTCTTGGATGTTTGATGTATTACCGTCTGGTGCCAATATGTATAGACATTGTGGGGAGCCTACCCTTGAACATCCTACATAAAACATAATTGGGCATCCAGCTTACAGCTTTAATTTGTGTCAGCCTACCAGACAGTTCTAATGAATGTTAAAATTCTGTAGAGTATTGTACAGCATGATGGTCATCGAGAGTAGAATCTAAAAAAGTGAAAGTTTGTTCCTCACCTGGAATTTCATCAAGCAGTTGTTGATTGATGACATGTACCATGTCAGTTTTAGGAGCTAGAATTGCTCTCTCTGAATTAGCCATTCAGGATTCACATAGTTTTCGGCTATATTGCGATAAACTTTGCTTTTGGTTACTAAATTATTAAAGTTATACAAAAGAACCTACCAGAAAACTGTTCACTCCGATAGCTTCTTTTCTGAGATCGCTTGCATTTGGAATTGTCTTCTTGCTCCCTGTTTCCCCGATAAGAAATGAAAGCATGCACAAGAGAAGTAGTGCGTCAGTCTTGACTCCCAGTAGAGACTGGGGTTTGCACAAGTATCTAATTCCTTCCCACAGCAGGAATATGTGGCACAAGGTCGGAAGGTGGGGGAGAGTCAAGCCAGCACTCTCTAAAGAACAAGCACCCTGGCCTATAAAAAAATTGCCTGTGCAGCCCCGTCGGCATTCCCCGGTCGGGGCACTTTAGGCAGTAAGGAATAAACTTACTCCACCCCAAAGAGAGGAGTCAAGGCCTGAGAGGGTGGACCTCTTAGGACTACCCAGGACTCAACCCCTTAGCCTGACAGATAAAAGGCCACCGGTGTTACCCAGTCCAAAGACTGGGGTTTGTAGAACACTGAGAAGCCTATGCATCAAGTATTTATTGAGAATGGAAGAGTCCAAATTTTCGTCATAGGTATGGCACCATAACACCCCCTCTGACGCCTTACCACCGCAGGAGTCTAGTATCGTTTCCTTTTTGGATTGACTTTATTCTGAGGTTGCTTGATGTAGCTGTATGTTGAAAGTGTTGTATCTGGTAACCATATCTTCTTCCTGGGTAATGCTGTTGGTGTCCTCCGATAGTTGTCCCTTAATTTGGTTTATGTGTCTCTTATGAGGAAACTGATGGTCTCTATCAAATTCAGATCTGATATCTTCCAGCTTTTTAATTCCAGATGTCTTGTTTGCTTCGACATTCCACTTCAAGACAAGTCATCGTATTTTTCATAGTATTTAGCTCTTCTGAAAACCCTTTTGAGTTGTAAGTTTAGCGATTCCAGCTCTGGAAACATGAATTCCCTTTCTTTAACCTTTAACTGGTGATCCAAAGAATTAGACTTAATTTCTTTCAGTTTGGTGTTCGCTTTTTTTCAGCATGAATTTTGTTTCCTTGTGTGATTTAATTTCTGCAGACAATTTATTTTGCGTGTATTTAATACTATTTTTAATGGTTAAAAAATTTCCCTTTTTCGTTTTCTGACCCGGTCGTTAGCTTTTTGGGGGGGGGGGGGGCTAGAAATCTTGGTTGATAATCCCCATAGTTTGAATAGCTGCATTAAGTCTACGCCAAATAAATTATTTGTGTTTTTTAATATGTAAATTTTTACTTTTTTCGTCGTTCTGTTAACAGTCATGTCGGTAATTATTTCACCTTCGAAATTTATTTTTCCCCAGTCACTATTCTGGCAGTTTGATTGGTTCTTAGTATGGTCGGTTTTCTCAACCTTCTCTACGTATGCATGTTGATAATTGATAAGTCTGAACCCGAATCCAATTGTAGTTTTACGTTTTTATTTTAGATTTTTACCTGAACATATCTTATAATACTGCCGCCATGTTTGATAGTCTTTGTAGATTTAATCCGTGTTTTATTTCCTTTAATCGTTCTACAATTCGAACTTTTGTGCCCAACGTTTTTTACAAGTCAGGCAGGTTTTAAACGAAATGGGTAATATGCTACCCAATGCAGGATCTTGCACCGATAACAATGGCTTGGCGATAATTTATTTTTATATGGCTGACTTGTTTGTGAGGCGTGAAAATCCCGTTTTTTGTTTTGAATTGTTTTTTGGATGATACTTTAATTTCGATTTTGACATACTTTTCGTATGTGTGCAATGCCCGACTCTTCGATGTCTTTCGAATCCTGCTTAACACTTATGGATTACTGGCAGTCGTCAGGTAATTTCTACAGTGTTAAGTTCGGTTCATTTTCTAATTCATGTAGAACCCTCCGTCTGATCTCAGCATCTTTTCCTGATACCAATCCTTGTACGACAATTAAGCATTTAAAATTATCAGCACTAAGTTCGGCTAATTTAAAATCGTTGCAATGTTTATTTACTACCGATGCGAACGTTGAATAATCTTCGTTGTCTTTTTTACCAGGTTTAAACAGTTCCAGCGTTTGTGAAACAAATGAGTCTTTGTGCTAAACAATTCCGTTAAAAGATTTACAGCTTCATCAAAAGTCAAATAGATCGTTTTAGGGGGTAAAATGAAATCCACAAATGTAGTATGTTCGGTAGTGTTTAATTTCCGAAGTAGAAGGCGAACCATTTTAGATTCCGACCAATTTTCGCAATCTATCTTATATAAGTCTTCATATTCTTAAAATACGAAGCAAACGTTGTATCCTCATCTGGGGAATACGGCATTCTGTGAAAAATCATTATCCTTTTCTGTTACGTTGTCCCCTATGCGATATTGTTTGCATTAATACTTCAATTTTTTCGTTTTGTCCTAATAGTTTTTCGTCAGCAACTTTCTTTTTTTCTAGAAATTTTTCTTCTGTCTATTGTAGTCTGTCATCGGCTTCTTTTTGTTCTAGAAGTCTGTCATCGGCTTCTTTTTTTCGAGAAGAAGCTTTTGAAATCTTTCTTCAGTTTTCTGTTGTTGCATTTGAAATTTCACCAGTTCTGAAATAGTAGATTTAAAGTCTTCCATATTGTGGTATAAGATACTGTGATAATTTGCCTTGGTGAAAATATTTGTCAATTGAGCTATCTCCCCTTTGCAGATTGGCTGTTTGAAGTTTAGGGACATAGGTGGCGCTGACTAGTAGTCAATTTGCATAGGTGGTGGGTTTTAGTAGGCAATTTGCATATTTTACAGAGGAATTGGAGAAGGTGATGCTTGAACGGGCTCCAGTAATGGAGATGATAATGGACAATGGCACAGTTTTTCGCTCAGAACTTCTCCATACAATGCTAAAAAAATGGAAGATAAGAAGATATTACAGGGAAACCTATAGTCCCGGGGGAAATGGAATAGTGAACCAACATCATCGGACAGTGAAAGTAATAGCTGAGAGAGGAGGGCTATCACCTGAGGGCTATCACTATGAGAACTAATCTTTTGACATTGAAGAATTCAGTTAATTGCTGGGCAGCAGAGAGTGAATAGTAAGCAGTGAAAAGTGAACTTAATTCCATTATCCGATTACACATATTTAAGTGTGTCCTTTTTAGAATATGGTTTTCAGAAAGTAAATGTGTCCTTTTCGATAGTTCTTTCTTTTAGATTATGCTTGTAATATTATTTGTAAAAAGAGCATAAAACCTATTTTCACTCGACAAAGAAAATCACTTTTTTTAGTATGCTTTTCGCGTAGCTATAGAATTTGAGATCGGCACTGTAGTCAACAAAGAAAAAAATAAAAGTACGGTTTCAATGTTGTTCTTTCTTTCGGCAGAAGAACCTTTCTCTCATTTGAAGAGAGAAAAAAAACATGTCTTCCCTTCTTGTTAAAAATTACAACAGTGTCGGAATAGAAATTAAAAAAATCACTGACCTATCTTTAAATGTGAGAAAAATAAGTTGGTCTTTTACGTGTTTATTTTTTCTTTTTTTTTCCACTGGTAAAGCCAGTTTTTAGAACTAGGACGTTGTCTACTGAATTTTTAGTTGATTTCTCCAATTTTCTTATTTTTTTAATGTACTCAAAAAAACACTTAATATACTTTTTTGCACGTTGTGGCATCCATTTAAAGGTTCTCGAGAATCCTTTACTGTAACCACATTGTCAGTCATTGTGGTGGTGTAAGTTTGAAATCTCACGTCACCGGTTGTTGTGGAGTCCTTTCTAAGGCTTTCAAAAAACATCCTTAATGTTGT
Organism: Sepiola atlantica; assembly: GCA_963556195.1. Classification (NCBI taxonomy): domain Eukaryota; kingdom Metazoa; phylum Mollusca; class Cephalopoda; order Sepiida; family Sepiolidae; genus Sepiola; species Sepiola atlantica. The sequence goes on from OY744523.1 coordinate 135,316,202, forward strand.
TGTTTCCCATGTAAGTTCGAACACCTTGTAGCCAATTGTTGTGAGGCCCTATTTAAGGTTTTTCGTGGGCTATTGTGGGTTCCTGTGGAAATTCGAATACCTTTTAGCCAGTTGTTGTGAGGTTCTTTTTAAGGGTTTTCGTGAATTGTTGTGGGTCCCTGTGTAAATTCAAATATCTTGTCGCCAGTTGTTATGGCCCTGTTTAGGGGTTGGAATGAAAACACAAACACACAGTTTAGGTAAAAAAGTATATTAAAGGAAAGTATATACAACAGAAAAACAAGAGAAGTGCTACATCAGTCCCGACTGCCAGTATAGATTGGGGTTTGCACAGGTATTTAATTCCTTTCAACTGCAGAAATATGTGGCACAAGGCCGGAATGTGGGGAGAGTCAGCTAGCGCCCCTAAATGAGGAACACTCTGGCCTATAAAAAATTGCATGGGCAGCCCTGTCAGTATTCCCCGGTCAGGGCGCCTCAGGCAGTAAGGAATAAACTTACTTCACCCCAAAGAGGAGAGGGAAATGCCTGGAAGGGTGGACCTCTTAGGACTACCCAGGACCTAACCCCTCAATCTGAGAGATAAATGGCCACCGAAATGGCCCAGCCCCTGCCAGACTGAATGTCGAGAACAAATCCATGACAGGTGTTACGAATCTCAATACATGGCATACCCAGATTGCCTTCAGATAGATGCAAGTAGCAGACTTCACGATGAACCATAGGAGCCTTACCAAGCCATAAAAAACTTGATTAACGCTCGCTGCCACCCCAGCAGCATATCTGACTAGAATGGAAGTACTGAAAGACGATATAGGATGAGCGGGTAGATGTGTGAGCCATACCTTCACCCTTCCCTTTTAATGAAAGATTTCTACGTGCCCACAACCCTGCTGCGGCCATAACTGCTTTCAATACTCCAGACTAATTTTTCTCCAGCTGAAGATCAGGGCTAAACCAGACACTGAATAGCTTGCAAGGCCCATCAGTCCAGTTAAAGGGCCCCTGCAGGGATACACCCTCCCAGGCACCAATGCGCAAACCCACAGACTTGTCACGGTTAATTTTGGCTCCTACTACCGTTTCATACATTCTGATTTCTCTGTCGATGATACAAATCTCAGCACTGCTTGTTACAAGCACTATTACAACGTCGGCATAGGCAGAGTACTTCAATGTGGTGCAAGCACTTGGCAAAGTAACCCCACATAGTACCGGATTCCCCCGAAGCCTGTGAAAGAAAGGTTCCAATGCAAGATTGAGCATCGGTGAGTACAGGCATCCCTGACGAATTAATTTGGACAAGTTGAAGGGCTTCGACCCTTCACCTTCACCATCGCCCTGGAGTTAGCATATAAGAGGCAGATCCAGGACCGAGACTGTGGGCTGAAGTACGCTGAAGACAAGACAGCCTCCAAGTAGTGATGGTCCACCCTATCGAATGCCTTGGACTGATACAAGTGATCAGCGCGGCTTTGCTGTCGACTTTCTCAATGATTAAGCATAACATGTGCAAATTATCCTGAAAAGTTCTGCCCTTTACAGTCTGTTCGGAGCTAATCAGACCAGGCAGGACAGCCTGCAGACGATTTGCCAAAATCTTGGCCCAAATCTTAACTTCTGGATTTAGCATAGTTAAAGGCCGAAAATTTTGTTCTCTTGCAAACCAGCTTGATAATCCCCTTGGTAAAATACTGAGGTATACACCCGTTCCTAAACCAGGAATTAAACAAGACAGTCAGCAAGTGGACAAAAATAGGCGACAGCCTCAAGTACACCTCATAGAGCAAACCATCGATCCCAGGAGACTTATTCAGCTTGACATACTTCAGGTGCTCCCAGACCTCATCATCTTCTATACCACCATCGTACCTAGCCCTTTCGGTCCCCAGAAGGCAAGCAAAATCTGCTAAATAGGTGTCGAAATGTGCAAAATACAAACCAGGCTCCCTGGTGAAGAGATCCTGATAAAAAGAACGAAACGCCTCCAAAATACCTTTGTTTGTAGTCACGAGACGTCCATCTGGCAATGTGACATGAGTGATGTGCTGATCAGAAGTCTGTCGAAGTTCCAATGCATGCAATTCAGCAGCCATGTTTGTTGCTTCTTGAGCCATAATATTTACCCTAGACCTTATTACAAAAGCCTGGTATTTCTTGAAAGTCAAGGCGGCCAGTTTAGCCTTAACTATAGTAACTTTAGTGCTTTCCTCCACCTCCACCACTCGATTTAATCTAGCTTCTAGTGTCGCGTTCACTGTCCTAGATTCTAAGTTGTGTCGACAGCTAAAGACAGCAGAAAAGGACGTAATTTCTTTCTTAATATGTCCCCACTGCTTGTTCCCAATTATAGCATGCGTCAATCCCTGCATTAAAGTTACTTCTAGTAGCTTCTGATAGCCCTTCACTTTGAATTATGAAGTATTGAGCTTCCAGTAACTAGTTGACTTAGTTTAAGGCCTATCTAAATTTAACCGAACACGAATTAACTTATGGTCCGAGTAAACTATATTGTGGAAGCTTGGACATTCTAATAGCTCTACGTCGATTTTTCTGATTAAAAACCGGTTGATATAGCTTGAAAGTTGTATCAAACCTGAGCCGCGTCTAGCTGTCCAAGTCCATACTCTATCACAGGGATTTTCTTTCGGAACTTGTCGATAAGATCAAACTTATTCACGAATTCGCGAAACTTCACAGAATCCTGCATTTGGGTAGTACCCTTATTAGGATGACCCCCACGATCTAAATCGGGATCCACAACCGTGTTCCAGTTTCCTGCTAACATAACTTGCCAAGAACTATTCATAAAACGCTCGATCCGACAAAACAATCGCGTCTGTTCACCATGGTAATTGGGCGCATACGCCCCGATGAGTCGAAACACTTTATCCTTTGTGGTAACATCCAAAATTCAGTTTTCTTTCTGGATCTATGAAGAAAGGGTCAACCAACACATCTAAACCAGCCAGGAAACGCCCCTCGTGTGAATATCAAAGTATGCTGAATAAACATCATAATTCTTAGTCAGCACACCTCTTCTCGAGTCCAGAGCACTGTGACTAACTGTTTCACATTGAGAAAGTTGGGAAGGTCTCCTACAGATGGGGGTGGGGGGGGGGCATCTCCCTAAAATCAATCAACTTTCTGAGGTCACTGAGTTTATGGCCCGTTGCCCTCTCCAACTGGGCCTCAGTTACTACACATATTTATGTCACATTTTAGAACCAGGGGTGACTTTTGGGGAGTTGTAGATCGGGGGGAGCTGAGTAGAAGGGATGGAGGTTTGTAGTTTTTGTGGGGGTAGCCGGAGGAGTTGACTTGGGGGGGGGGGTGCTGAGGAAAGACGAATGGGGAGGATCGTGGGGAGTGTGAGTTCAGGGTTTTCTTAGTAGGGCTAAGTGGGATTTCATATGCTCTTTCAGGGATTGGTGTGGTCATAGGAGAGGGCATGGTTTTTGCCAATAGATGAGCGCTGGACGATTTAGGAGGAGAATCGAGGGGGGTCGATTTGTTTGGGATGGGTTTAGGGCTGTTTTTTGTGTAAGTCGGATTTTGTTTGGGGCGAAAGTGTGTTGGGTCTGGAATTTGGAGGTGAACATGCTCTGGAGTTTAATAGAGGAAATGCTGGACTTTGTTTTTTATATTGGGTTTTCTTTGCTCATCTAACTATTTCTTTAGTTGAACTGCTTCTATGTATTTGTTTTTTCGGTGTCTTTAGACATTTTTATACGTTACTCCTCTTCCTTCCACAATTGTTGGTCTTTTCCTGGTTCTGCTGAGAGGGGGGGAGACTCATTTGGATCTTCGGCATGTGTTGCTTTCTCTGGTGAAGCAATAGGGAAGCCTACACCCCGATTTCTGGGGGCTAAGTTAAGTGTCCCACTTTCCCACAGTCCCAACCGGCTGGTCTTCGGCCTGCTACTATTACAGGTAATTTAATGTCCCTAACTTCTAAACAGTAAGGTATTTTGTCGAAAGCTTTCTTGTTCAGTAAAATGTCGAATTTCCAGGTGCCCGTGAATTTGTCGTGATCTATGGAAGCTATATTTCCATATTTAAATAAAGGCTCCTAAGTGTTTGCCTTGTACATGGGGAGGTACTTCGAAGACAGAGATTGTTGTTCTATGCCTCCCCATATATTCCATCCTCAATATGTATTCGTTAGCTATTATCTCTTGTTAGGATAAATTCCGACAGTCTTCTTCAGTCAGGAAAAGTGTTGACCAGGTATTATAACCTTTTGTTCTAATTATGTTTTGTGGTCGCATGTTTCGTGCTGCTATTAATTTAACCACAAGGTCTTTTGATGCACATATCAACTTTCTTGTCTTTTTATCAATTACAAACAGCGCTCTTTTGCTGAATGTCTCTTGTGGCGGAATATTAACGATAAGGCCTTTCTCGGTTACTAAGTGAGCGCATTGTTTTGCCTCTGCAACAAAATCGTCTACGTTTATCACCAGAGAAGGAGGATTGTCCCACTTCAACAACGCGGGGTTCATGTCATCAGCGTAGTTCGTATCCATCGAAGAGATAAGGCTACTATCAACCATAGGCGAAAAAAAAAGTAACAAAAAAATTCCGACTTTCTTTTTTAAATGGTAACAAAAATATCCACCAATAACGCAATAACAAGAGATGACGAATATGTAAAAAAAAAAACTAACTCACTCGTAAAAACAATCATAATCCAACAAAGAGGGGAGGCAAGGCCTGGGAGGGTGGACCTCCTAGGACTACCAAGGACAACCTCTCAGTCTGACAGATAAAAGGCCACCGAAATGGTTCAGTTCCTGCCGGACTGATTGTCGAGAACGAATTCTCGACTGGTATTACCCCATCCCGAAGTCCTCAATCAACCGAAGTGGCTGAGAGACTGAACGGGCTGGCGTGTGCTGCAACACTGAGAAGCCTATGCTTCCAGTATTTCTTGGAGATGGAAGAGTCCAAATGTTCGTTATAGGTACGGCACCATAACAGTTACTAAATCATTAAAATTATAGGAAAGAAAATACTTCATAAACATGTCACTTGTACCTCGATCCATCCATCCATATCACATAACGTTAAGGAACGTCATTGGAGAGTCAGGCAGATACTATATCTGTCCTAACTTTTCAATGGCCATGATAGAACCTAGTGAATCCCATGTCCTCTCCAGGCCACATACAGCACCTAGTATTCCCAAATGGTCACCCATTTAGTACTAGCCAGGCTCAGCATCGCTTAACTTCGGTGATTTAACGTGATTATGCTGTATATACCTTGTACTTCCTTAATGTAAATACCCCGACCGACTAGCAGCAAAATCCAACCCCTTCACTGTATAGGTCCTCAGATGCCAGAAAATTGTCTACTCTAATAACTTCTTCTCTGAGATCGCTTGCATTTGGAATTCTTTCCCTGGTCCCTGTTTCCCCGACTGTACTTACATGCAGAAATATAAATGTAATGTGAGCAAGCATTTTGCTGCTCAACTCCCCATTTAAGATGCCCCTATAAATATGGCCGTTAATAACAGAAGCTCTTACGTGTCAAAGGCAATATGCCTTGCTTGGGGTGAATAAAAAAAAGTGCCAAAAAGTGCTGATAAAAAAGGCTTATCGTTTTAATAAAGCTGCTGTGATATTTTTGTATTTTTTTGTTACTGATAACCTGGGTATGAATTTTTTGCTTATTTGGATTATTCGGACTACTCAAGGTATTCTCATATAATTTCGACTGATGTAACCTCAAATCTTCCTTAGGTACATTTTGTTGAACTCAGGAATCTTTATGTCGAACTTGGGAATTTATACGGAATTTCGAACTGAACCCATTATTCAATTTGTCATTTTTATTTCCTATACATTTATTATTTTTTTAAAATTTTGTTTGTTTTGTGTGTACTCAGCCCTAATCACAAGATTCAGTAGCCATTTGACTGAAGAGAACACAGCACTTAAATTTTTGCCCTCTGATAGATTTATATGTCCTGCTTGAAATTCATGGGTATCACGTAACTATTTGTCTTGATTTTTTAAAGATATTGCCAAGAATGTATGTATATATATTTATTCCCAACTAGCATTAAGGTAAGAATGATCTTGCATATAAAATAATTGAATTCGGTCAAAACTATTGAAAAACAGAATAAACAAATAAATGACATCTATAAAAACGCAATACATTAGTGGTAGAGCTTCAGGCTTCGGTCTCTTGGGTCCTGGTTTTGAATCGCGCTAGGTTCAGCAAGACTAAAGAGTAGTAAACGATGAAACACGTGTCCGTGTATAATTAAATAATAAAAAATATATATGTTGCTTCCCATCTGGGCGGCATCACATTGGTGAAGGGAAGGTTATTCCCAACTAGCATTAAGGTAACACTTCTCTTTTATATAAAATATTTGAATTTGTTCAAAAGTATTGCAAACGAAATAAACAAATAAATGACATCTATAAAAACGTGATATATTGCAGCACTAACGGGAATCAGCTCAATGGTAGAGCTTCAAGCTTCAGACTCTGAGATCCTGGTTTTGAATCAACCTAGGTTCAGCCGTGCTACTGAGTCATAAACAACGAAATACGTGTCCGTGGATAATCAAATTAAATATATATATATATATATATATATATATATATATATATATATATATATATATATTAGGAATAATAGAAACAATGTTCCAGACAAAATGCAAAATGAAAATGTATTTGAGGATAAGCGAAACAACAAACTAACAAAAATATAAACTCAAACATATGTATATATATATATATATATGAAGGAGAATGGAAAGGAATTAGAGAAAGCAAAAGCCAAATCAAAATTCAATTCAAAAGTTCAAAGCAAGGTATATTCCGCAAAAAGGCAATTTATTCAAGTTAAATTTTCCTTAAGCCAGGCTTTTCAAATTCTCGCTGCCCCTTTTTCCCACTTTAAAACACTTTCCTTTGTCATCTCTGCCCGGGAAGTATCTTTAATGGCGAATATTTTCCATCTTAATCTCCTCTGACGCCTGCCTGCATCATCGAATGTACCTCTTATTGGACTTTTTACCCTTTTTGGATTTTCTATTTTCGCCGTACCTGAAGTTGTGGCTTCTTGGAATTTAACTTTGAATCCTCTCTCATTACTTCTCGTGCCTCTAACGACCTACCTATCTACATCTTATTCTCTCCGCTGGACTCTTCGACACCGGACTTTTTGGCAATCGGACATTTGCTTGCACCCTGGCACAGTTTTGCCCTGCGTTTCTTTCCCTACAACTTTTATTTTATTTTTTCAAATTTTAAATCTTGGCCTTTGCCAACTTATCTATCCCAGCGACTTCCTCTGATGATAAGATTTTGATCTTTGAAAAGCCTGGCTTAAGGAAAATTTAACTTGAATAAATTGCCTTTTTGCGGAATATACCTTGCTTTGAACTTTTGAATTGAATTTTGATTTGGCTTTTGCTTTCTCTAATTCCTTTCCATTCTCCTTCATTTCTACCTGCTCTATCCTGGATATTGAGCTGTATACTCTTCACAATAGGGTTTTACCTTTCCTAAAAGTTCGCTTTTAGTACACCTCTTTATATATATATATATATATATATATATATATATATATATATATATATATGTATATATATATATATATATATATATATATATATATATATATATATATGACGCAGAAAAATACCATATATTAAGGGCCATCATTGACCCAAATACAGTCTGTTTGAATACTAGAGATGAAATCTTTAAAAGATGCATCCACAGGAGACAAGCACTTCTCATAAATTGGACTTACCGATACACATAAAGGTCTAGCAACCCCTCCAGTCTGCCTAATGCATAACTCCATAATTGCCGCACTAATTACCAACTTTCATTCCAGAAAATCCTCCCAACTATCACCCCTCATAAATATAAATAAAATTAAAAAATAGCAATATATACCTTAATCGGCCCATATCCACATCACTATTCCAGATCAATAATCAATAACTTTCCCAATAATATTTTTTCCAGTCATTAAGAGGGTAACACCCCCATTTCATATTATTACTCCCATAAGTCCCCACCATTTCTTAGTTATAATGCTAACCTCCCATATCTCCCAAACAGATTCAATCTTACCGACCGAATCCTTACTTTTATTCTAAACCAGTCTTAATCAGTATACCAATATTATTACTCCCATAAGCCTTCACTCAACCTTAGTTAATAATGTTAAATCCCGAATACAAATCGTTCAAGAATTCTGCAGAGTTACTGCCCTTAGACCGATTGACAAACTGCCCGGGTTATATTTTCTTTTGGATTGATTTAAAGTTTTTATTTGTTATATCGTAAGAATAACAATAAGTAAATAAGAAATCCAAGACAGGAATTGAAAGGAATAGGAATTGTATTAAGAATACTTAATTATGATAAGTTAGTCGCCATTACTTGTTCTAGGCAGACGTGCTAAGCGGTTCACTAAGCGGTTCTCCTTGGTAAGGAATAAGGTGTCGACTTCATAGTGACCTAACGAATCCATCCTATCACTATAGGTGAGTCCGGATCAGTCCACAACACTTTTTCTTTTGCATTTGGGTGTTTAATTTATTTTTAATGTAGCTCAGCAAGACTTGTTTTTAGTATAAGAAATAAAAGTATTGTCGTATTTAACTTGTTCCATTAAAAATAACGCTTTTAGTATTGCAAATAAATATTTATGAGGCTGGTCAAATACATTTAACTGCTAGTGTATATATATATATATATATATATATATATATATATATATATATATATATATATATATATATATATATATATATATATTTTTCTGTTCACCCCTGTAGTATGTAAATTTTCACCTGGAAGTATACAGTCAATTATTTATGATTTTACTACTGAATAATTCTTGCATTTCTTTCATCTGATCATAATAATGGTCCGCTTTTGTCAATTCTACTTTAATTAGAGCTAAAGTAAAGAACAGTCATGGTATTCTTTATGGATTTCAAAAACAGAATGACAGCAAAATCAATGGAAAATCCTTATAGTTATGGTGTGGTATCTCAAAGAATATACAAGTTTTGATGGTTTTGACGATTTAGGTGCATACAAAAAATGGTACCCAATAGGTTTGAATTCTGATGCGTTGGGAGTCGCTGTTGATTACGGTTCCGGAATGCAACATTGACTTCAAAGTGAGCCACATCATCATCAATCCTATATAGATAGCACTTGTAAATTGTCAAAGGTTAGAAAAATGAGTTGCGCACGATCTCCTTTATCTTTTATAATGATAACGATAGAACTCACATTTGTCAAAAATACAAAAATCTCTTAGAATAATTTGACTGGGAAATTATGCATCATGGACCATATTCCAGAGACATCACTCAAAAAGATTACCATTTCTTTAGAAGTTTGAAAAATCGTTGGAATGGATTAAGACTTTATTCAAAAGAAGAAGTCTGAAATGAGTTAGTTTTCTTTTCTTGTTCAAAACCTAAATAATTTTATGAACATTGCATTAAAAAGCTTATTAGTAGATGGAAAGAGGCCAAATAGAAGAATGGGGACTACACTAACGATTTAATAAATCTGGTATTGTGTCACTTTATTGTTTTATTGTGATGTGGAAAACAGATAGAACATTCGATCCGATATATTATCAGAGATTTTTAGAAAATACAGTTATTCAATGGAAATTTACAAGTTCGTAGTTACATGCTTTATTTCACATTTAATATCTGTCACTTTAAAAGATTTGTGGAAATAGTTTGTTTTCTATTTTTTATACTAAAGAGTCACCACTTATCAAGGCCAAGAGACCACTCGAGGATAATGGTTAATGAGTTTGTCAGGTGGATAATGAGGTATCACTGTGATTATTTGTAACGATAGTTTAAATTGGGCAGAATTTAATTATTTACGAGGATGGCTCAACAAGAATTTGTTTACATTGGACTTGAAAATGACTATGTTGTAGTCAGCTGGCAAGCAGCCCTGCGGTATGTGTTCCGCAGACGAGTAGTTCTAGGAAACTCTGTTCATGGGCGTTCCATTTAGTTTACAGTACACAGAGGGAAAAGCGAAATTATTGACAGTTTTGTTGTGAATTTTTAGAGGGGAGGGGCATAGATTGGAGCTCAGTCAAGCATCTTCCCTGAAAATAACGATAAAGCAGAAAAAGACCAGCAGAATCTCTCCTCTGGGAAAGTGGCTGTAGGAAAGAGATGAGGGCATCCCCCACTAGATTTCGAAGTCGGTTTTGTACTCTGTCAAGGCAGGAAAAGATGCTCTGAGCAGCACCTCCCAAGATGTGGCAACAGTACCCCATCTTAGAGCGTATTTGACTCTTAGATAGGTAGAGGATTGCGGCAGGCATGAGATATCTGCTGCAGCGCCAGAATGATTCAACGGTTTTGTCAGTGATTTGATGTAAGTCTTCCACCACAAGTCTGAAGCGAAGGTCAGTCCCAGGAGCTTATCAAAGCAGGTAGCTTCTTCAAGGAAAGAGCCTTTCATTTCGATATGGGTAAAATGAGGATCGGAGCAGTGTTTAAATGAGAGAAGCTTGGTTTTAGATGCATTAAAAGTAACCAGACACATTTTCCCCACAGCACCACTTGCCCCAGATCAGAAAAGAGAGAATCAGAAAGATCTTGATAATTAATGCTCTTCAAAGTGTTGCCATAGATGGTTGTGTCATCTGCATAAATCTCAACGAATGATCTTAGAATGTGATTTGGGAGATCATTGATGAATATCAGGAAAAGGGTTGGGCCCAGAATGGATCCCTGAGGCACGCCGGCATTGATACAATGTGCTTCAAACTTCTGCTCATCAACGACTACTTTTATAATGGGACAAAAGATTTGATGGGTGAGAGGACGTTTCCAGATTCTACAAAAATTTCCCTGATATAATTGAGAACTGATATTTTCACTGAATTTTCCATTAACCATGTTCTTTACTCATAAGTCGTCATTTATCAAGGCCCAAAACTCTCGAGGATAAGTGTTAACGAAGAATATTATGAGATGATTAAACATAATTAATGGAATGAACCAATTTTAATTACGTATGGGGACGGTTTATGAAAAGTATTTGGTGAGATTGGCCTTGAAAACGGCCACGGGGTAGTCTAAAGTGAAGCAGAACTATGGTAATGTGTTTAACAGCTGGGAGGTTCTTGGAAATAAACTCTGTTCATGGAAATTCCACCTGATAGATGGAGGAAGAAAAGAAAGTTTTCTTTTCGTTGCAGTGTTGCATAGACCCACTCCTGCTTGTACCGCGGCAGTACGCATTTCGTATACTAGTCCCACTACGAGCTGTGGCTTTTCTCGTTTGTTATACTCGTCATTTTTAAAACATCATAAATCACATAGTTCATATATTGTTTGCATACCTTTAGGTTTCTCCCTCGCCGTGTAAGGGGTCGCCGTCTCGATGTCGTCTAGTGGATGAATTCTTTCTTCTTTCCTTCCTGCCATGAACCACACCGTCTGTTGTCTGCAACAAAAGCTCCCTGACCGACTCACAAACAACAATCTCTTTAAGTTTCAATTCTTTTTATTACAAGCGCTGTTATTTATCGGCCTGGGCCATTCAATATGTCGAGAGAGAGAGAGAGAGAGAGAGAGAGAGAGAGAGAGAGAGAGAGAGAGAGAGAGAGCAAATCACTACTTTATCGTAGTTACTTAATAATTATTTTCTTAACCATTCATAGAGAGGGGAAAGGATATCTCTCGCTTGTATTTTCTTAGGGAAATATTTCCCTTATCTGTTGTAAATTACATGGTAACAATCATGTCTCATCGGTTTGCCTCCAAAACCCAGACTGGCTAAACTCGCTTCTCACGAAGAACGAGTGATGTCACGGATCCCTCTGTTTCCCACGCAAAAGCCTGTGACGTCACAGAGCCTCTCGCAGTTGCACATTGACCCTTGATCTGGGATCTCGTCACACGGTGAACTTGTCACGTCTGTGATTTCTGACTGTGAGAACAGGCCCTATTCTGCACTCGACTGCTGGGTCCACATCGCGTTAATTCGCGCAAGTCAGACCAACGATTTCCAACAGATACGTCCATTCCCATAGGGCCATTATCCAACAGCAGTAGCAAAACGAGTTCTTGCTGTGAATGTCTCACAATCAGAAACAAAAGATTGAAACTCAGTTGAGCATCTTCCATAGATTTCATGATCGAGTAGAAAAAAGACTAGCAACGTCTCTTCTGTGAGAAAGGAGCTAAAGAGAACAGAAGAGATCATTCCCTACTAGATTTTGAAATCGATTTTGCACTCTGTCAAGGCAGGAAAGAATGCTCTGAATGGCACCTCCCCAGATGTGGCAGCAGTGTTCCATCTCAGGACGTATCTGAACTTTATATCGGTAAGGGATTGCAGCAGGAGTCATGCACTTTCTGGAACGATAGAATGATTCAGCCATTTTTCCAGCAACCCTAGCAACAGATTAGATATATGTCTTCCATTTTAGATCTGGAGTTAAAGACAGTCGTCGGAGCTTATCAAACCTTATGACAAGAAGTTGGCTCTAATTTTTTATATTCATAAAGAAAGTAAAATAAATAACAAAACATTTATACTTAAGAGAAAAATAATTGTTAATACAAAAGTTAGTACATAATTCAATTTATCATTCGTGGTGAAGAAAAAAAAGTAAACTATTGATTTTTGAATAAATGTGACTATTTGTAAACATTATACAAAAAAAAAAAACAGAAAAGAAAATATATAGTGAAAATTCTCTTAAAGTTAAGCTGCAAAATTGCCGGAGAATTTTATATTGATTTCTGGCAGATATCTTCGTAAAAGAATGAAGAAATTGCAGGAAAATCCAAATAATCTAATTATGAAATATCAAGAGGCCTTTAAGTCAAATGCTGAATTCTACATTGACACATGGTAATGTGTTTAACAGCTGGGAGATTCATGGAAATAAACTTTGTTCATGGAAATTCTACCTGATAGACGTTGTTACACATTACTCAATAAGTCCCGGGCCTAACAATAACTTTTATGCAAAATTAAACTTTATTCATCAACATAGTATCCTTTTCAAATAATACACTGATTCGAATGCTTCTTTAACAATTCGATGCCTTTTTTGTAGAACGTGTTTGGCCTTGAAATAAGCCTTAGTGTCCGATATCACTTCTTTACTAGAGACACATCTCTTTCCATGGAGCTTTCTTTTTAGGTCTGCAAAGAACCAGTAGTCATTGGGGACCAATTCTAGAGATTAGGGTGGGTTCAGAAGCAATTAAAATTTCAATTCATGTAGTTTTTCCATCGTTGTGAAAAACTTATGACGCGGTGCATTGTCTTGGTGAAAGAGCATTTTTTTTCTTCTTCCATTGTGATCATTTTTGTACGATTTCTTCCTTCACATGCAGCAATAATTCTATATAATATTCGCTAGTGATACTTGTTTCTTTCTCAAAGTAATCTATTAAAAGAATACCTTGCACATCCCAAAACCTTGCATGCTGATGTTTTTATCTTTGATCGTTTTAAACAGCTTTCACCTACTAATGTCCACTCACCTGACTTCTGATTTGACTCCAGAGTGAAGTAATAGATCCATGTTTCATTCATTGTCACATATTGATGCAAAACTCCTTTTTATTGTGTTGAAACGGTTGCAAACAATGCTCTGAATCGTTGACGCATTGTTATTTTTGATCGATTGTGAGCAAACGCCGCACCCACTTCGAACACAGCTTTCTAATTGACATATGCTTATGCAAAATGATAAATCTTCAATTCCTCTGCTATCTCATACTACTACTTCAATTTACGATCAGCAAAAACGAGTTTGTGGACTTTTTTTATGTTTTCTGGGACAACTGCTGAATTTGGCCAACCTGAACATTCAGCATCATTTGTGTCTGCGCGACCACATTTAAAGTCAGCATACTATTCCTTAACCATTGTTTCTGACGGAGCAGAGTTCGAATAGCACTTATCAAGCTATCGCTTTGCCTTAACACATGAAATTCAGATTTTTCGATTGTCTTGAAAATTTGCAAAAGTAGCTTCATTTAAATAACTGTAATTTGTAAATTACTAATCCGATTGAGCTCAAATGTTGACACATGCTATTTGAAGGTTAGTAATTTATAAAATCATATAAATTTTTTATAGTGGTGCCATTTATATGTAAGGTCCGGGATTTATTGAGTGATGCGTTAGAGTTTCCCCTGGAAGTATATAGTTACTTATTTGTAATTTACTGCTGAACAGTTTTGATATTCATCTCACATAATCTTAATGACTGCCAAGACTCTCTCTATATCTCTCTCACTCTTTCTCTCTCTCTGCTCTACCGTTACTTCCATGGAAGGTGCTCAACTGAGCTCCGATCTTTATTTTCTCCTTGTAAAACATTCACAGCAAGAACTCGACTTGCCATGGCAACGAAATAAGACTTTCCTTTCTCTTTCAATGTACCTAGCATCAAGCAGAATTTTCATGTGACGGTGCTTTTTGCAAAAGCTTCCAACCTGTGGAACACAATACGTTGGGACTGCTTCCCTACTGATTACAACTTGGTCATCTTCAAATCAAATATTAACTAAGTCTTCAGTTCATGTTTACTGTTAAAACAATCAAATGATTTCATATAGCTTATCTCTGTTTCTGTCCTTAAAATAAATACAAGTCAACCGCTCCCCCCAAAAGAAATGCCACCCATGGAATCGTTAATTCACAATATTTTCTGCAATCCAACCTTATTTGGTACAAAATGAATTTCAGTGCATGTCTGACGTGTCCACCACATCATGAATATCCAACAGTTTACCATATTCGCTTGCTTGACGCAATGAAGAGATTATGGTTACACGTTAAAACGTTAACAAAAATTTATTATCAAGTTCGAAGGATGAGTTATTTGTACATTTCAGCTTTCTTTAACCGTCTGGCTCGTAAGATGACACCCACATAAGGTAGTACCTCTTCAAATTCTTTATGAATCGCATTTTCTACTTTGTATTTTTCTCTGTTTATTCCCAGCCCCGTGAACAAAATTAATCGTTTATTTAATGATATTACTCACACAAACTTTAGTATCAACAAAAAAGCAGCATACTACATAGTATACTGTCGAAAATAAATTCCAATTTTACATATATATTATGCCTACAATTTTACAAGATATACAATATGAATATACAGAGCCAATTCTCTTTTCTTGTTTTTTTAACTTAGTTCACCCCAAACCAGGCAAGTTGCTACTGTAGACATAAGGGGCTACTGAGAATTAGGGTAAAAGTTTTTGGAGTCATCCTAAATTGGGAGCTGTGCAACGAGATGGTTGTTCACATTAGTTTTAAATTTCTGTATGTTGGTACAGCTGGAGGAGCAGGGAGCAGGGAGGGAGTTCCAAAGGCCGGCAGCTTGAAGAAAAAAGCTATTGGAGTTGTCTTTCTGGCATCTGGGGGCCTCCACAGTAAACAGATGGTATTTAGCTGATTGTCGGGTTGGCCGAGTGTATTTATATCAAGGGGCCACCAGAGGAGCAAGTTTATTGGGGCACATTCCATTGAAGTACTTGTAAAACAAGCACAAGGATACTACATTGCAGCAATGAAAGAGGGACTGGAGCTTGGTGGATAGTGAGGGGCCTATTAGATTAGAGAATTCTTTTTTTACCTTGTCTAAAAGGGAGAGACTAGTGGAGGGTGCACAATCCCAGATGTAGCAACAAAACTCTATGCATGGGTGGAATGTGGCTTTCTAGAGATATAGGATATTGCCAGGTGTGAGAATTTTTCTAGCTCGGTAGAGGGAGTCAGCTTTCTTTGCCGCAGCCTTGGCAATGTCTTTTATGTATTTGTTCCAATTCATGTTACCCGTGAATGTTAGGTCGAGGAGTTTGAACGTTGTACTCTCATCTAGGGTGTTATTTGTCATGGCAATCCGTGGTTAAAGACGTTTCTTTTAGCAGCATTAAATTTACCGGATATATAAACGGCAACTAAAACGTTCTACTTTCTTTTCTTTATAACTTGAACATTTATACTTATAGAAAGTGAACAATTCGAATAAAAACATTTATATAGGGTTCAGGGGTGTAAGCAGGAGTTTCTTGGGTTCCATAATATTTAATGTTTCTAATTGATAACTACTTCTTACTTTCCTAGTAGACAGCCACAGCCTATGGAATCGTCTAATTCAAATCCTTTCAGAACTATTGTGGGGTCATTTATGCACGGATACTGTTGGGGAAAGGTATGTATGTGGGATTTTTAACAGCAACTTGTGTTCAATTAATTATATACTATAAATTTTTTACAGTATGTTCTTGCATTAAACAACTCCAAAAGGGTGAATATGCTGTAAAACAGACAAATAAAATAAAATTAACTTTCTAGTTGCTGTTTTTAACTTCTTATACATTTTATTATTAGGACATCATTGCCATCTTCTGATTGTGATGGATTTGATACAGTGCAAATCAAAGGAGGGTGCTGAGAAACAACCATTGTCATCAAAGATGCGGATGTAATGATCCTCAGTTCAGAATAATATCTATGCTACCTTACTTACTGTATCACACCACGAAGATCAACAGAAAAAAATAAGTTGACCGTTCAAGTCCAGAAAAACATAGATTCACCACACAGTTAATCAAAAGGATCCACATTCTGATGGAATCATTGCATACACAACAACTACCTCTACTATAGTTGGTCGATATGTTAACCTTTTTAGGCTAGAAACACCTAAATTTGTCCAAACGTGTTATGAGTAAGGATTACTTTAATGTATATGCAATCGGGCAGCACTGTATTTCAATAAACATTGTTAACACCCATTTCACGATTAACTAGAGCAGTGGTTCTCAGCCTTTTTTTTTTTAGCTCATGAACACTTTCATCATGTATCAGAATGATGTTTCTCCCCTTTCAAAAAATGTCTGACTCAAAATTTGCATTCATACTAACAATCAACTAATACTAACATAATAGTATTTAATAGCAGAGAGAAAATCCAACATGACCTTTCAATAGCGATGGGCAATGCCCACTGTGTTTTTTTGTGTGTCCCTGGATCCAATTTGGCACAGTGGCTTAGTCGGTATCAACGCAGACTGAGAACCTGGGTGTGCCAGGTTCAAATCCAAGTCATTCCACTGACAACGCTTCCATCAAACCCACATGACACTTGTGTCTAATCTCCTGGAGGGGGGATAAATAGAAATCACATTAACACTTGTCCACGGGTGGCCTCGGCCTTGATAAACTGGTAGTTTCTGCTTTAAAAAAAAAAAATTTTTGGTCTGCTAATCTGTGCTACCAATTCCCCTCCCCTCCTTGAACCCATGAATTTCCTCCCAGTGAGAGGGGGAATTCCCCCTTAGTTTAGAACCATGAAACTAGAGGTGTCATCTTCTCAAATAGAAGAATGCTTTTGAATAAAATCCCATTGTAACAGTGACATGTTACGATGTGCAAGTTTTGCAGATTTGTGTCACACACTTTTTTTTTACTCAATAAAACGTGGAGGACAACGAAAGTGAAGAAAAGATTGAATTTTTTTTTCTTCCCTGAGGAAATAGTATTGTCAGAGAAGATAATATTTGCTGATTAATCGGACATTGATGCGATGAATTATATTCAGATTTTTCATCGATTCACTTAGGACCCCAGGGACGTTAAAATTGGAATTTCTTTAGGGCTGAAAGGGTTAAAATACTACAGAAACTTTACATGCTAAATGTTTATTGCAAATCATATTGATATCGAAACAATGACTGTAATTGAATATCAACGAAGGCTATATTCATGTGAAAGATATTGAATTTCATGTTTTAGAGAAAGTCAAGTGAGTTTAGAAAGAAACAGCTGATTCTAAAGAGAAAATATCTTAAATGGATTTTGGTGTTACATAAGCTGAATGACGAAGCATGTTAATCCGATGCTCTCTTATAATCTTATTTTTTTAGAGAGGCAGCGAGTCTTCTTTTGCATAGAGAAAAATGGAGTGTCAGGTGGTGTTTAAGACCACTGTCGTCTTCGTCCATATATATGTGGTCGTTACCACGAAACATCCACATCTAATGGTCCCAGTATTAAATGAGAGTTGAAGCATAACTCCAAGTTCCTTTATAGGAACGCATGTGTGTGAACATGCAATAAAATCTTATCAAGAACACAACAATATGCGTTTTACAGTTCAGAGTGTTATTGATGTTGTATCTCTTGTAAAATCGAACTTGTTAAGCAGCTGATATTGAAGGACTCCTAAATTCGCCTCAACAAAGCTGGTTTTTAGGAGAGAGCCAACATCAACCTGAGCTCCAACTTACACGTCTGCCTCAGACGCTCACTACAGGAAAAAAGGCCACCCTTTATTTCCTCCACTCTCGCCATGACGCCACTTACGAGATATTGAATGAGTAACAATATCTGGACAATTGCTGAATAATGCAACCATTAGGACTGATATTGTTAAATTATCGTAGAAACTAAATAGGTAGATCAGCTGCTCAGTTTTAAAGTAAGGAATAAATTAATTATTCATGTTTGAATATATTTTAATTTTAGACTTAGTAAAAGGAAAGCATATAAGTTACAGAGTGAATGTTTATAAAGTTTGTGCAGGAATGAGTGTACAAATCCAGACACCTTTAAAAGCAGTTGTAGTCATATTGAAATAACAAGCAAATCTAAATTATTTGCGTTATTCAGACTACTTTTTTCATCTTGGATGTTATTCTCACAACGTTTTGGCCGATGTAACCTCCGACCTTCTTCAGGCGCATCTTGTCAAACTCTGGAATCTGACAGAATTTCGAATGGAAGACCCGTGGCTCAACTGATAAAAGTGCTAAAAAAAAATCAGTTCTAAGTGTCAGTCTTCTGAAGGTTGAAGGTTCAATCCTCAGTACGGCCGATACTAAGAATACAATTACAAATTACTATAGACTTCTACCCGGTCATGGCTGACGGAACAGTAAGAAGCTATTTCCGTGGATTAAATAAAGGGTTCCGTCCGAAATTCCGTACAGATTCCCGAGTTCGGCAAAACGCACCTGAAGTAGTTCGGAGGTTATATCAACCGAAGCGCTGGTAGATTAAGATCCATCATGAGAACAGTAGTTCGAATAATCTAAATTACCAATCTTTATTTTTAAAAATCCGAAACATAAAGCAAATCTGACATGGTTACTTGCTGTAAAGAAGACTACTGTTTCAGTAATTACTGCCTGGAAGGCGAGTAGTTTTTGCTAGTTTTTATATATTTGTATGTATAACATTTACTACTAAACTAATGAACTGATCATTATGAATTTTCGAACAAAGCTACTAGGTGTAAAGGGGTCATAACGTGGACTATATTTAGTTTAATTGAGTTTTATGCAAAGCGAGTAAAAAGGGGAGGGAAGCCCTTCTTGAAAATTCTGATAACTCTGATTTTTGTGAAATCTTAACAATAGGTATTAGACGTCCATTATTAAATATTTCCCAAATTTCAGTTTCCTTGGAATATTTTAACGGTATTTTAGGGGGCATAATATAGGCACAACCTCCCATTTGAAAATAGAAATATTTCAAATTTGTGTTGAATTTGATGCATATTCAGTAGACACGAATTAAGCAAGATTCCCTGAATTTCAATTTCTTCTTAATACCACTTGAGCTTAAGTCATAAATTTTTGACATATTCTAGAATCAAAATCATCTAATGGATTTTGATCAAAATTGGAATGAGGGTTCTAGACATAAGACTTAGCATGATTGTATCTTGATTTTAATCTTTGTCATGGGACATAAAAGTTGTGCAAAACTGTTCTGTTTTGGGACGGGTATTCTTATAATTATTTATAAAACAAAAAAAAAACGGAATGGCATCAAAATCTCTGCTAAACATTTATGGTGGTGGAATAATGACTGAAAGAATATGCAAGGAATTGGTTTTCACGATTCAGACGAATCAAGAGAATGGTGCTCAATAAGATTGAATTTAGATGCATTGCAGGCTGCTGATGATTACAGTTCGGGAAATAACCAGGAATTTCACTGTAGAGTGATGAACAGTTATCAAGACGATGAGAAAACAATCCATACAAAAATATATTTAGTTTTATTAACAGCAGATAACAACTTGGAAAAATAATCCTAATAAAAGTTCAGTGGTGAGCCGTCCTTTCTCTTGTTTTTAAGATTTGATAGCTTCGTGTGTGAAGGTCATTCATTCATTCATTTCGTATGAACCAGATGATTCTATTGGTGGCATTGGTTTACTCGATATCTTTTTAGCTAGAATTAGGGACCACGTGAAGGTTGCCAACATCCTAAGTGAAAGTGTTTCTGTGGAACGAACCGGATTCGAACTTGACACACCCAACTTGTCAGTCCGTGTAGTTAACTACTTAGCCACTGTCACCTCCCGTGTCAAGGTTAGTAGTTATAGTAAGAGTATCAAGCTAGTTGCTATGGACAACGAGGGGATGTGTGAAGAGGAAGTTATCTTTTAGCCAAACTTGTAAGTTTTTATCCTGTGTTCGGTGAAACGTTCAGAAAAGTTACCGCACTTGTTGGAGATTAACTCCCTTGAATAAAAACTCTCTAGTCTATAGATAATTATAAATATTTATCTATGTTTCTACAGAAATACTGTAAGCCGTGTAAGCTTTATCATCCAATAGTTTTTTATTCATAAATTATTTTACAATAATATTTATTTCCAACACACACAATTTTTAATTATATACAAAAAAATAAAATTATTTTCGTTTTATTTTGATATCCATTTCACATGAATATACTGATGATCCAAACTGCTCGCCTGGAAACAACATCAACAGACATTAGCTTAGGATCAACAAACACAAAACAAAGATGCTTCAATCATCAGAGATGATAAACAAATCAAATAATGTGATTCCTTTACATATCTGTGAATTGATAAAACATAAAAGTCCATACCACTAGATCAAATACCAACGGGTTAAACTCTAAATACCAGCACTAAATTCAAACCACCCCTGAGTTGTCATGTACGATTTGCCTGTTATTTCGTAGTGCTGACTGACCGCCCCTTCTATTAAAATATCTACATTGAACACGTATTCCTTGGACAAACTTTGTGAACATTCTATCTGTAAATTATATAAATTTACTGTTCTGCTTTCCTCTTATTAGGGCCAAGAATTCAAAATGGATATCTAATTTATTTTAATAGTGTTGGGGGAACAATATGAACTTGTAATTTCCATCCGTCTATGAGTATTAGGTAAGATAGCAACTTGTGTTCAATTAATTGCATACCATTAATATTTAACAATAGATATTATGTTCTCGAATTAAATACACCCAATAAGGTTGTTATGCTGTAAAACAGGAATACCATTAGCCTTTTGCCTAGGAGCAAAGCATAGTATCTGTTCTGATACAACACTTCATCTTTTCTATCTTGGTCAGTGAAGAAGAAATCTTTTTTATACTAAAGCAATTTACATTTTTGTTCAATCCAGAGTGATCCTTTTTTTTTGGGGGGGGGGATTTTCTCTGCATTAAAAACCGACCTTTTGTCTAACTCCGATTGGTGAGGAGGTAAGTAAATAGGAACTTGTAATCTCTCAAAATTAAAACCTCTTGGACACCCTTTCCTTGGTTCATCCTGAAGACCATTCCTTGCATCTTCTTATAAGTTCCTGTATTTGACACTTTATTAATTTTTACTTTCAAGAAATCACTACCATCTTCTCAATAACACCAACTAGGAAATGTCTTGACTGTTCACGTCCAGTGTGACATAGATTATCCGTCAAGTCAAGCAATAGGACAAACAAAACATTGGAAACGTTGAGTCAACACCAACTACATTTCTGTTTATATAAACTTAGGTATGTTTTTATATATTTTTATGTAAAGAATTCACTCCTAAACTAATTAATCGATCATTACGAATTTTAGAAAACAGCAGCTAGGCGTAACGGGGTCGTAATGTGGGATACATTTAGCTTAATTTATTTTTATGCAAAAGGGGTAAAAATGGGGTGGAAGCTCTTCATGAAAATTCAAATACCTCCGACTTTTACGAAATTTTAACAATAGCTATTCGACATCAATTAATCAATATTCCTCAAATTTCAGGTGTTTTTTTTAGTATTTTAAAAAGTTTTAGGGGACATAATATAGACACAACCTACCATTTGAAAATTCAAATATTTTAAATTTGCACTAAATCTGATTCATAGTCGGATACCAATGATCCATAGTTGGACACCAATGAAGCAAGATTCCTTAAATTTCAATTTCCTTTTAAGGCGCCTTAAGCACAAGTTTTATATTTTAGACCTTTTTCAGAATCAAAATCATGTAATGGATTTTGATCAAGATTGGAATAAGGGTTCTAGACATAAGATTTAGTAGTATTATATCTTGATTTTAATCTTCATAAGGAGACATAAAAGTGGTGCAAAACTGATCTGTTTGGTGAATTAATTTCACCCATCTTCTAGTTTATTATAATTTGTTGACATGTTAATCGTATTTTAATAAACAGCATTGACACTCATTACATGATTAACAAGTAGTATTTTTAGCAAATAGAAAAATCTTTTGAACAAAATGCCATTGTAAAAGTGATGTGCTACGATTTGGAAATTTTAAAGAATTTCTCAATTTTTGTTATGCTTGTTTTTGCTCAACACACTATGTAGAAGGGCGAATGTGAAGAAAAGATTGGGTTGCTTCCTTCCTGGGGAAATAACGTTGGCAGATTGAACATATTTTTTCTGATTAATTAGATATTGCCGTTATGAGTAATATTCAAATTTTTCATTAATTCAGTCAGGATTCCAAAGACTTGAAAATCGAATCTTCTTTACGGCTAAAAGTGTTGAATACCTCAAAAACTTTATTCTTTTAATGTGTATCAGAAATATACAGGGTGTCCATAAAGTCCATTGGCACTTAAAAAAAATTATAACTTTATTTGTATTTGCGATAGAAATAATCTGTAAAAAGGATTAGAAAGAAGTAAATCTATATGTTTTAAAGTTTAATTGTAATTCCATGATAAATGCCAGCAAACTGATTTACAGCAATGCCTGAAATCATTATTTTAGCTTTCAAATCTTCTAATGAACTAGGTTTGGTTGCATACACAATTGTTTTCACATGCCCCAGAAAACAAATTTTGTTCCACCAACTAAAGGACAGTTTACTTTTTCCTCTGTTGAAGCCAAGGATCAAATTGAGTCCGAAAAAAAGAAAATATGTTTTACTTATCTAAAAATAGTGGCAGATTTTGTGGTGAAGAATTATTCAATAACTATACTTTAAACTAAATTTATATAACATTTTTTACAGATTATTTATATCACAAATACAAGTTATATATTTTTTAAAGTACACGCGGACTTTATTCACACCCTGTATAGACAATGATAGTAATTTAATATTGTTGCAACCTATAATTTTTCTACATCTCTCCAGAACACTAACCCAGTCTAACAATACTAACACAGCAGTTACAGTGGGTATATAAGCATACAATATAAAACAAATATAAAATTCTGAAAAAATGTATGTTATTAAATTTATGTCATAGTGTTTATAGAGTTAATGGGAGTAGATGTGATTAAGGGAATAAAAACTGCCCTCTTTCTCGAAATATGACTAAACAAAATATTGAACAGGATTAAATATTAACATTGATGGAATCGATGAAAAATAAAATTTGTGTTTTTAAGAATACGGACTAATATTTGCTGTATCTGACTCATGAAACAGATTTTTATTATCTACTTTTTGTTATTAAAGCTATTAACGTCAATGAAAACTCTGCAAGGACCGTGGAGCAGTAGATACAGTAGTAAGTGAAATTCAGTTCTAAGTGACAGTCATCTGAAGGTTGAAGGTTCAATCCTTGGTGCGGGCGATATGAAGATATGATATCCTCGTGAATTAAATCAAGGGTTCTGTTCAAAATTCCGCCCAGATTCCCGAGTTCGACAGAAATATTTCCGAGTTCGAAAAGATACACCTGAAGAAGGCCGAAGGTTACAGCATCCGAAACTTTGTGATGAGAACAGCAGTCTAAATAATCGAAATTATACAAATTACCTATCCTTATCTAAAAAATTCAGAAACAACTCCTCTTAACTGAATATATAAGATAAAACAGGGAAAAGAAAACTTAATGTCAAGAAGAAGGCAGCAGCAAAAGAATGAACAAAGAGAAAAAAGTGTAAAAATAAAACAGGTGAAAAAGTCTAAATCTAGGATAGGACATTGAGAGTAGACGCACATGTAATTGTCATGGCTGTTTTTGTATTATGAGACTGGGCTAGTATTTGGGAGAGCTCGAGAAAGATGTAAGATTATCGGTTTATTAGGGCCTTGTGCAAGTAAAGAACTCATTTTAATAAATAAATGCTGGTCAAGAAACCTCCCATGTTTTATTCAGTCATCAGTATAGCATTGTTGAAGCTAGGAAGTTGATAATAGTGTCGTTATGTACTGACTTGTACTTGTTTCGGCTTGCAGCTTTCAGATTGAGCCGGCCCTTTGCTTCGCACCGTCACGGATGAATCCTGCCCATTGCATCCGGCTGAGTGTTAGGTCCACAAATAAGCTAAGCCATTCCTTCTTCCATCGATGTACACCGTAGACTTTACGACCAATGAGGAAAGCGAGATCGGTCTTGACTGTGTCTAACCAAGTCTTCGGCTGCTCTCCATGGCGGCTGTGCCAATATTGAAGGGGTTGGGGATTGAGAACATTCCTGAGCATAGTTGCGTCAGGACGTCTGCAAACGTGCCCAAACCATTGCAGGCACATAGCATTCCCAAATGGTCACTCATTTGGTTAGTGGCCAGGCTCTACGTAACTTAATTTCAGTGATCTAACCAGAAGCGATGTGTCAACATGATTATGCTGTACAATTTTTTTTACTCCACATAATTTTATTTTGGAACAATTCATTTAAAATGGGTGAAGTTAGAATTGTTTACCATACCGACATCAGATTAATCACCAATCAACATCGGATAATCTCAATTTTGTGTGATGTATAAAGGAAATGCCATAGTGTATTATGTAGTGTACAATAAGATGGAGTACACACATAGAGAGAGAAAGAGAAAGAGAAAGAGAAAGAGAAAGAGAAAGAGAGAGAGATTAATAGAAGTTTACAGGCCACTTTATCTCCTTACATGGTGACTTTGATGTCGTGAGGACTTACCTAATCTCTCTCCATGTGATCATTTTCTTTATTGGCTACCTGAGAGTTTAGGTTTTCAAATATTCATCAAGGTTGCTTAATGTCAAAGAATTATAGACATTTTGGTACTTTTCTGTTATTGCCCACCACTAATTTCCTAATATTAACATTAGTTTTGTCTGAGTTTTTAATCATTAATTGAATTTATTCGTCGACAGTATAATTAGAAAATTGATTATTAATTAGAATTTGCTTAATATTTTTCAATTCGTTAAGGAAGTATTCATGCTAGCTGTTACAAATCGCTCAGCAAAAACTCTAATTCCACTCATTAATAAATGCATACATCCTGGGACGACGACTATATTTTCTGCTGAATGGCGTACATATCGTACAAGTCAAGATCAACGTCTTCAACGAGTGTCGAAATACCAACATCAGACAGTAAATCACAGGCGCAATTTTGTAGATCCTGACAGTGGAGCCCATACTCATCATATTAAGCATCTGTGGCGTTCGGCAAATGTCAGAAACAAGAGGCAATGTGGATCTAATCGAGAGATGCTACCTGGATATTTAGCCGAGTTTCTTTGGCATCGGTCATCTTCACTTACATTTGGTGATAATATATTTAAAGGAATTCTTTCAAATATTATTATTATTATTTGTTTTTGTTATGCCTCCTTGGGCATCTCCCCTTTAACTATCTACTCAATTCAACTGTTAAAAAATATGTATCACTGACCATATTCTCTGAACCTCGCATCAACAGATTACCATGTCTTGGAAAGAAACTCTGTTAATGGAAATTCTAGTTAATGTTAGGCACACAGAAGAAGGAAATGAATATTTTTCGCAGTGGTGGTAGAAATACACGTGCTTGCTGTGAAATTCTTACAAGAAGGAACCAGATATTGAAGCTTAGTTGAGAAATTTCCATAAAAATAACGATAGAGTAGAGAAAGACTAACAATATTTCTTCTGTGAGAAAGAGGCTATAGAGAACAAAAGATATCACCCCACTAGATTGCGAAGTCAATCTTGAACTCTGTTAAGGCAAGAAAGTGTGCTCTGAGCTGCACATTCCCAGATGTGGCAGTAGTACTCCATCTTAGGACGTTCTTGACTCTTATCTAGGTAAAGTATTGCATCAGGAGGCAGATACTTTCGGGGTCGGTGGAATGATTCAACCATTTTTTAAGCAATTTTAATAACAATTTGAATATAATTCTTATATTTTAGATTTGAAGTTGATTAAGACTTACTTCTAAAAGAAGTCTAGAATAAGATAGTTTTGTTTTTTTGGTTCTAAACCTAAAGGATTTCATGAAAAAGACATTAAAAAACTTATTGGCATATGCATAGAGGTTACAGAGTAACGATTATCACATCTGATATTGTGTATTTTTGAGCCTTAAAAACGGATAAAACTTTTTATATAACCTGATATATTGTTTGGATGTTTTAGAAAATAAAGTTATTCAATAGAAATTTACAGGTGCATAATTGCACGAAACAGGTTTTAACTCATCTCATAGTTTCCCCAAAAAAATCACTAATATAACTGAAAAGTTGACTTGGCTCTACGAGCACATCCCCATAGCCGTTATTCCAGGGGCTGCCTACCAAGCCAGCAGATGAAATCTCTTGATGTTCCGGATATATCTACAAAGTCATTTTAAACTTGGCAGTGTTAAATATCCAGACCGTGTGTATGGAAAAGTCATGTTAACAATAGGAAGATGCACCTGACGATTGTCAAAATATAAGATTATTATCGGATGACTAAAAGGTTATTTGAATAAAAATAATGTACCTAACATAATCACCTGCATCGGAGGAAGAAACATAACATAATCAATTGTCATAATGGAAAGTCATGTTGACAAGAAGAGATGCGCCTGGCGATTGTTAAATAATAAGATAATTATCGAATAACAAACAGGTCATTTGGATAAAAATAATGCAACTAAAATAAAAAAAAGCAACATAAGATCGATTGTAAACAAAAAATAAAGAAATGTTGAATTATGAAAGGTCATTGGCAAGAAGTACATGCCAGGTGCAAATGAGTTATACCGAGAAAATAAACAAATCTGTCAATTGATTGAAATCCCATCGCTGAATAAAACGCCCTGGGGGGCGTCGCTACAGGACAACGCCTTCCAGCGGGGGCGTTTGAGGTGGTAACTAATTGTTATATAATAACAACTCGAAATTGATACAAGCAATTGGGAAGCTTGGGCCGAGAAGAATCGATCATCGAATTCTGTGCATGCATTTTCCTCCTACCTACCCACCATGCTTCACCGTCACGATAATAAAGATATATCGTTATATTTTCATATATCAATGTGTTGTCATTTTTATTAAGCACATCAGTTATACCATAGCAGGTGAAACAGATTATTTAGAATAGGACAACAACAAACTGTTTACGTTAACTTTTTAACGTATATAAAATTGAACTTTTAGATTTAAATCTTATGATAATATTTTGTTAAATGTTGAATTATGTATAATTTTTAAATAACCATTATTTTGGTTAACTTATTAAATGCTTATTGTGAGACCCATCGCTTTGCACAGCTCTGAGTGCTTGACGACAATGAGGGAGGCGAAGCAAAGATTGGCCGTCATTGAAACTAAAATGCTCTGCTCGATCTTGGGAGTTACCTGTAATGATGACATCCGAAGGCACTACAACGTCGTGCCAATCGAGGGAAAGATGAGGGAATAGTGGCTCAGGTGGTTCAGACATGTGTTGAGGGACGATGGCGACATTGTTGCAAAACTTTCATTTAAATTGGAAGTCATTGGGAAGCAACCAAGAGGAAGACCAATGATGAGATGGACAGACTCTCTGTACAATGATCCCCGAAATAACAGCCTTCACTCAGACCAAGTCTATGATCGTGCCAAGTGGAAGCAAAGATCGATTATAGCAGGACTAACAAAAAGAAAAAGAAGAAAATATGAACTAATTAATGTTTAGAAATAATTTAATAAAAAATTTACAACATTTTCACTGAATTCTTCATGAATATAAGAAACTTGTTATTTTCATCAGCAAAATAATGGAATTGGCAGAACTTCTATAAAGTAGAAAAAAGTTGTGAATAAAAAAAATAGTGAATAATTAAATTGATAGTTAGTGGTGAAAAAAATAAAATTAAAAGTATTGATTTTGAAAAATAGAAATGTAGCTATTTGTGCCTTGAGGAAAGTAAGAAAAAGTTTAAAAAAAAAACGAAAATACAAAAGTGTGAATTTTCCTCAATGAAATACAAGTCTCAGTCATTTAATTTAAGCTGCAAAATTGCCGAAGAGTTTTATATTGATTCCTGGCAGATATCTTTGTAAAAGAATGAAGAAATTGCAGGTGAATCCAAATAATCTAATTATGAAATATCAAGAGGCCTCTATAAACCTCAGAAGTCAAGTGTTGAATTCTACATTGAATTCTTAATGTGTTTAAAAGAAGTTTGAATCATTTGTTTTTGTCTGAAGTTCTTTTTAAAACTATGTCTGATTGAGAGTCAGTCACATTTTTAAAGCTTTTTATGTTCAGCTATGTTTCTTTTATCGCAACGTTTTAGCTGCTCGTTTCTTTAAGAATGTTCTTTTAGTGGTTATGGCATTTAATGAATTGTTTCAAAGAATATGTTTGTGACTGTTTCATTGATTTTTAAAAGACTTAGAGACATTTTCAAAGATACCATATTCACCTGTGTAAAGTTAGAAAATTTAGCAGCTAAAAAATAATTGTGAAAATATACATGTGTAATTTTGGAAAAAAAATTCATAAAAATTCTGCATTAATAAATTTTATATAAGTATATTTATTTTGGAATTAAAAAAAAAAGAAATTCCAATTTTTATTATTTACAGTTGAACTGGTTTTCTTATTTTGGTTGCCAAAATGCTACATATCAAAAAATGGTTCATTAACTATAGTGTATAACCTTCAGGTATCTCTCATAACCAATGGCCTTCAGGGATTTAATCAGGTTAATGTATAGTATTACAACCGTTTTGATTAAAAATTGATGTTTTTACGAGGTCATTTTTATTCATTTTTACTAATTTTCCTAGTTAAAAAAAAAACGTAAGTAATCAAATCCTGTCCTTTTCACCCTTCATTCTACAATCCTCTCATAGTATTGTCTATCATCCATTTGACAATCCCATTCACCCTTATCCTCAAGTGGCCTTTAGGCTTTGATAAATTGTGGCTCATTAATATAAAAAAGACCAACGAGTATTCTATTTCAAACATAATTGGAACAGACTAACAAAAATGCTATTTCAAACTTGAATATGACAGACCAACGAATATTCTATTTCAAACGTAATCGGGACAAACCAAAAAAATGCTATTTCCAACTTAATCAATTTTTAGAAAGGGGTTAAGCTTTCTGTTCAAATTTATCCAAGTTGATTTTCATGACATATTTTCGAAGATAGATAACCTGAAAAGAGCAATAACTTTTGATATATGGACGACGAAGGAGAGGGATCCCCAATGGGAAAAACAAATGTATACTGTATTTTATGTGCTTTGGAGAGGAAAGGTCTTCCTTTGAAATCAAAACCATAGTACTGAAAGAATAAATCAAAACCATAGTACTGAAAGAATAAATCAAAACCATAGTACTGAAAGAATAAATCAAAACCATAGTACTGAAAGAATAAATCAAAACCATAGTACTGAAAGAATAAATCAAAACCATAGTACTGAAAGAATAAATCAAAACCATAGTACTGAAAGAATAAATCAAAACCATAGTACTGAAAGAATAAATCAAAAACATAGTACTGAAAGAATAAATCAAAACTTTGAGCTATCTGTTCTGTCCTCGGTCAGACCAGGAGAAAGAAATCCTTCTAATTTGAGTCGATTTTCATTTTTGTCTCAATTCAAGGTGTACCTTTTTAGGAGGGGGGGAGGAGCTAGATTTTTCCCCACATTAAAAACGAACTTTGTGTCCAACTTGGTCTTCGTGAGGAGGCTAGTAAATAGGGACCTTCAAAGCGTCAGAATTTGCACACCGTCTCCATCTATTTTCAAGAACTAAGACATGCACAATAAAGTAAAAATCGTACCTATAGCCAAACTTACGTGTGTCCCGACACTTATTTCAAAATTCAATATGGAGATTCAGCTGAGGTTAAATTTTCATAACAAACTAAATTCTATTTCTAATAAAGAAGAGAAACTGAATGCCTACTAGACACCACCCTCATATATTTTCGGTCTCTCTGTACAGGCTTTGTCAGGCCACCCTGACATGAGAATACTTCCCATATGAAGTAAATGCTGACCAACTATTAAAGAGACATGGTGTGCTGTCTCCTCAAGCCATCCAACATTGTTGGATAATGGTTCTATGGGAACGGACGTATCTGTTGGAAATCGTTGGTTTGACTTACGCGAATTAACGTGGGGTGGACCGGCAGTCGAGTGCAGAATAGGGCCTGTTCTCACAGTCAGAAATCACAGACGTGACAAGGTCGCCGTGTGACGAGACCCCAGATCAAGGGTCGGTGTGCACCTGCGAGAGGCTCTGTGACGACACAGGCCTTGCGTGGGAAACAGAGGGATCCGTGACGTCACTCGTTTTTTGTGAGAAGCGAGTTTCGTCAGTCTGGGTTTTGGAAGTAAGCCGAGGAGACGTGATTTGAGTAACAAATAAGACGCCGTTGACAATGAAGAATTGATAAAGATATGAATAACAACAAGACTAAATACTGGCAGGCCGGCACCAAAGGTAAAAAGACCCCTTAACCCGTGTATACACCTGATGGGAAGAGGTAAGCAATGGATGGTGTAAACCTTCCTGGCAGGCCGGCACCCAGGATTAAAAAGCCCCTCAACCCGTTTATACACCAGACGGGAAGAGGTAAGCAATGGTGTAAACGTTTGTGCCTCTGGAAGTGGCAGTGTAGTCATGACAGAGGCCAACCAGGGTCAGCCATCAGGCCTTGATAAAAAAGGTCCTGGCCCTCTATCTCCAACTAAAAAAAGAAAAATATGAGGATTGAAAGCCCATCCATAGTTTGTTGCACAGAAGAAGGTTTTGCTGCTACTACTCAAAGTTTGCAAAGTGGAGCAAGACATCAAACGAAATTCTGGTCGAGAAGATTAAAGGATCTGCTCTCCCTGAAATAAAAAAAAATACACCAGTTGCCCACCTATGATAGCTTGTTCCTCGGATGGGCATATATATATATATATATATATATATATATATATATATATATATATATATATATATATATATATATATATATATATAATAGAAAATGGGAAAACCACCATCATAAAAATAACTCTAAACGAGGCAGAAAGAAACTACCTTTTTATCCAAGAAGAAGAAACGAGAGGGAGACAAGAGTCTAGATGGGAGAGGGAAGAAAACTGGACACTGTTATGCTCAAGACAAACATATCAAACAAAAACAGAAGACAGAGATATGGAGTGAAACATTCTACCACTTCTGTCTAGGCAACGGGAAATAACCTGCCAATGGTATAACAGCATGAAGGTTTTCAATGAGGCGTAGCTATACTATATGAAATCAGAATAGAAACCAAAAAAAATCCACTAGAAAGCTCCATCACAATTCCCACAATTCCCATCATCAATCAACACACAACACCACAAGTACAGACAGAACCACATCACCATTCACCCATCGATCCAGCCCAACAGTCTGAGCGTTAGACTACTCACTATAAATCCCTTTTCCACTAGGATCGCCATTATAAAGTGGTTCCCCGGCAGTTATTCCATCACAATCATCTGTTTATTTACAATCACCAGGTAGCCCCTCACTGAATGCTAATTCTTCCTCACCACTATAATCGAAACCACCGCCAAGATCTTCTGGAATTGTCGGAACCTGATGATGAACAGTTGGCCCTGGAGGAAGAACATAGTAATACAATTGAGAAAGTCCAATTGATGAGGCTAGAAGGAAGATCTCGGCTGTCTTTAATTGAAGCCTCAAAAGCTACCAAGTCAATAATAAAAAGAACAAATATCAAGTAAATACAGACTCATCTGCTGTCTCACTACAACATACAAGCTCTTCACTGGCCTGGTTGCAGACAGCATATATCAACACCTCTTTTTTGGAGCGTACCTCAAATAAGAATAAGCAGGATGCAAGAGGAAGTGTGTATGCATCCAGGACCAGTTTTTGATTAATAAGACCATCCTTGAGGATTAGAAGAAGAGGCAGAGAAATCTAAGCATGGCTTGGATCGATTACTAAAAGGCATATGATAGTGTGCCCCACACATGACTATTGTGGTGCCTTGAATTATATAAGATCCATCCGGTAATCAACAAAAAAACATGGCTGCCTATATAAAAAAGTGACAAACAATCATGATTAATAACAATCCTTGAAGTCCAGATCTGAAGAGGATGATAATGGTTGCCCAAGACCAAGGCTTAATGACCAATGCTTTTAAGAAGATGAGCGGTCCCAGCAATGATAACAAGTGCAGGTTCTGCCTCACAGAAGTAGAGAGTGTGAGCCACCTGACATCCAGTTGTAAGGTTCTGCTGGAGGACGGCTGCTATACAATGTGCCACAATGGTGTCTCTAAATATCTTCACTGGACCATCTGTAAAAAGTTGAGTATCCAGTGTAACAGCAAGTGATGGAAACATATACCAGAAAGAACAATTGGAAATAAGTCATACACCATCCACTATGACTATGCAATTCCTACAGCTACATACCTAGCAAACGGAGTTGTCAAACCTGACATAGTGATATGGGACAAAAGGGAGAAAGTAGCAATCCTTGGTGAAGTCAGTGTCCCTAATGATGCTGGCTTAAACAGAGATGAGAGGGAGACGATAACGAACTCCCAAGGTCTTATGTATGACATGAAAAGAAACTGGAATCTTAGGAAGATCTCCATCGTTCCAGTAATTATAGGAGCCACCGGGCTCATGAAAAATAATTTTAAAAGCTATCTGGTGAGTATACACGGTGAACCAAGTGCAAGAGATACAAACCAATGTGCTTAAAGGGACGGTTAAAATCTTAAAAAGATCTCTCGGTTGGAGTCTCTGAAATAACGGATGAATACCTGGTACCCGGTAGGATGCAAACAAAAAAACAAAAACAAAAAGAATAAAAAAAGATGAATAGAGTAAGAGTTTTTTTTTTTCAAATTATTGAATAAACTAGAAAAACATTATTTTTTAGATGAAATTGAGATGGTCTAGTCATAACTATTGGTAACATAGTGTAAGTAATTTTTATTCTTTAATCGGATATTTATTTTTATCCATTCATTAAAAACGTTTTATTGGTTTTGGAGGCTAACGAAAACTAAGGATTTCTTTAATGGCCCACCCTGTATATTTAATTTTGTTATGGTGTGATAAACCGAATGAACTAAGTCCGAGAGCACTAGAAAATAGTGTGTATTGTTATTCAGAGAGAAATAAAATAATATACAGCTGTATTTCCAGTATCGTGTTCCAGTTCATATTAACTGTTGGACTACGATATAACAAGATAGGCAACTATGTTATATCGTTAGAAGTTAATAGGAGAAAATACATTTGAACATTTGAATATTATTTTCTTTTTTCTTTTGAATAACAAATAACAAATATACACTATTTTATACACCTTTTCGGACTTAGTTCATTATGCCAATGAGAGATGTTTATCATATCAAAATATTTTTTTTAATGACTTACACTTAAAATTGGTTATCCTGCATATTTAGTAGCTCTAACAGAAAATTTGAATTTTTTTAATGGTCCAGCCTATATATCTGACCATTAAACTTATCCTTAAAATTATCCTATATATTTAACAATTACTGTTTTTAATGAAGAACAATTAGATTGTCCACCTTGTATATTTAACCATTACCGTTTCTAATTAAATCACTAAGTTGCATATTTTACCATTTCTTTAAACCTGGTACACTTAAATGATTCATCCTATGTATCTAACCATTATATATATATATATATATATATATTAACATGATCAGCATTATTGCAACCACTGATTTATATTACCATATTTACAACCATTATATTGCTACCTACTTCTATATTTATATTTTTATTATTAATCTTATTATTTTTTTTATTATTATTATTATTATTATTATTATTATTATTATTATTATTATTATTATTATTATTGTTGCATACCTACTGAAATTAAACGTTACGAGAGGCGAAGGGGGGGGAGAGAGCTTATTTATTACTACAGGCAGAAATCCTTCCGACTGAGGCAGTTCTCCAAAACCACCTCACAGTTCGCTATTACATCCTCTCCGGCCGAAAACAACGCGAAATGTTCACGAGAGGATTAATAGTGATTTCAATCTTTTTTCTTAATACTTCTGATGATACAATTTTCATAGACATTTTCATAGTCATTCTTTAAGCAAACATGTTTCTCAATAATTTTAACACATTTTGGAGAGTCATTTTTCAACAGGGACCTTAAACACAATTTTCTTAAGAGTCATTTAAACAGATTTCTAAACACATTTTTCAAGAGTCCAAAAGTCACTCTGAAACACAGTTTCCAGATATTTTACATTATAAGAAAGTTACCTTTGTAGTTCTCGTCCGTGCTGGCCCTCATCTTGTTACTGGCTGTGATCGCCGCGTGGTACCTGTTTTTGTGGGCAAATTCTATCTTTAAGCAGAAGACAGAGACACTCGAAGTCGGATTTTCTGAGAGATTTCTTTTGTTCTTTTTATTTCATGCTTTCATTCGAGTGGAGGGGTTTCCATTATTGGTTCTTCATTCACATCTTCCTAAGTTCGTACTGTGTGGGACGTTAGACGCTGTTAGTTTTTCTTAGTGGCTTTGGCCCATATCTCTTCGATTCACGCCCGAACTCTTGCATTCGAGAGCTACCTCATGCGCTCGCCACAAGCTTCCATGGTGAACTCTTTTGGATACAGCCCTTATCGCGAGCGATTACATTCTTGGGAAAACTTTGCTCGCTTTTCCGAAACGACGTTGTCGCTTCGAGCTCCCATAGCGGACTGATCTCGATCAAGCTAAGTTCTTGTTCTCCGTGGTGACGTAATCATCATTCCCACGCACGAGATGGGGACAAAAACGACTCACTCTGATCTCTGACTCAAAGGTCACGTCAGGTGTCTAAATTTATTATGACTATTCTTGGATCAAACACTTCTCTGAACTCACTTCTGAGTCCAGAAACAAAACCTATTTTTCAATAACAAAATTAGCTATTTGATACTAGTTAACCTACTGTGCCTTGCATAATGGGGCCCTACAGTACTGTAACACTCCTTCCTTCCCTATAAACAAAAAAAACAAAAAATCCCAAGATTTTCTCTTTTTTTTTAAAAAACCAACCCCTCCCTGGGACTGGTAAAAATCCGAGCCTGAGCACTCCTGGGGTTACCATCATTTCACCCCTGCCGGAATTTCCTTCGGCACCATATGACAATGTTTCCGGGATGTGGGAGAGTTTGCTCCCTACGGTCGTTACCGGCTAAAAAAGCCATCCCCTGTCATAAATCAACATCAGGCGTTTCTCGCCTATATCTCCTGCAAAATCTACCACATAAATTCGCTCTTGCTCACACACGTTCTCCGTGCTCGACCACTTCCCAAAAACTCCCGGTATGTTACACTTTCGGGCTACCATCACTTTCTTAGATAACTTCAACAAACGGTCGGCACACAACCGATTAAAACTAACTGCGCGTTTTATTCTCGCGAAATAGGGGAACAAAAAACAGAAAAAAAAACCTTCATTAACCTATTCTCTAATGGTCAGCCTCGAAGCTTACTGAAAGTACCGTCGCTATGCTGCTTGCTATATATGGACCCCCACTGCAGGGTCTGGTCAGAACCAAGGGCTAAAACGGCTGGACCTCTAATCGTCCAATCTCTTCAACCGGCCGCTCCATCCGGCCCATGATTTCATCTCTAGGGTTCAAGGAATCCTCTCCCACGCCCCAACCCGGCTCCCCGTGGCCATCCCCCCACACGCGACACACCAGGCCCCACCCCCCGTATGTGGACTTCAAGTTCAACAGTAGTGGACAAGGATACTGTGAAAAATGAATGGTACGAATTCTCTGCGATCCCGCAAAGCACCCACCGTATGTGGACCTCATCGGTCCTATGACCCCCATGGCGAACTGATTCTAAAAAGCTAAGTTCTTGTTCTCCGTGGTGACGTAATCATCATTCCCACGCACGAGATGGGGACAAAAACGACTCACTCTGATCTCTGACTCAAAGGTCACGTCAGGTGTCTAAATTTATTATGACTATTCTTGGATCAAACACTTCTCTGAACTCACTTCTGAGTCCAGAAACAAAACCTATTTTTCAATAACAAAATTAGCTATTTGATACTAGTTAACCTACTGTGCCTTGCATAATGGGGCCCTACAGTACTGTAACATTATTACCTTCTAGTATTTCCAATATTTCTTAATTATTCTATATTTTTTCCCAACCATTACTTTTTTTTTATTAATTCTTAATTATTGCTGACCGCTATTATTGTTGTTGTTGTCGTTATTATTACTATTATTATTATTATTATTATTATTATTATTATTATTATTACTATTTTTATTATTACTATTGATAATTAATAATGGCGGCATTTTAGTACTTTCAAATTAAATTAAATTATCACTGTTATTATCTTTCATTAACATTATCACTATTATTATCATTTTATATCATTTCAATTATTATTGGTATCCATTATTATTATTATTATTATTATTATTATTATTATTATTATTATTATTATTATTATTACTAATAATTCTGTTAAACTTAACTAATTTACTAAAATATTTGTTCAATTTATTAATTTATTAATGATAAGTTGGTAAACTCTAGACAAAAAAATTAAAATCTATAAATTCAGAATTAGTAACACATTTGAGTAAGAACCCCTTCCCCCATCACGGTTGATCTAGGGGCACACATGCACGCATACACACTTATATTACAGCTGACTTGAAAATTCGCCTATGCACCCTGAGTTTAAAATAACTGTCGATTTTTTGACATATTACCTTGCATGTTTCTTTCCTCCCCCACCTCTTTCCTCTCTCGGTCTGAATCAACAGACGTTTTCACTGCTCTATCTGTCTATCTACCTATCTACTCTCTTCATTATATGTCTCTCTTTCCACTTTATTTTATTTTATTTTATTTAGTTATTTGTTTTGTTTGTTTTAGATTTTAGTTTTTAACTTTTTAAATTTCAACGGCTCTAAATCACGTGACTCCCTAATTTTGAAATTCTAAATTTCTTTTCTTCTTCTTCTTTTTCTCTCCACTTCATTCCTCCAAATATGATCTGAGGTTAAGATCGGATTCTAACTCTACCTGATGAGATCTCAGTTTATAATAACTGTTGATCGATAACATCGATATGCCAGTTTCGCAGATTTTGTACATGTCTGTGTAAATAAAAATAATCATATATATATATATATATATATATATATATATATATATATATATATATATATATATATATATATATATATATATATATATATTTCGGATCCTTCGCTGCAACTCGTGGTCCATATTGCATTCCTTGTTTATGGAGCTTCCTAAGTAGGTTAAGTTGTACACTATAACTATTTCTTTATGTCTCAAAGAGCATGTTTGGAGTTTTCTTAACACTAATATAGAGGCTAATGCTCCCTGCTTCAGCTTTAACATTGCTTATAATGCCTTGTAGGTTAGTAGTATTCACTGCTAGTACAGCTATCGTCTGCAAAGTCTAGATTAAAAGGTTTATGATATTTGACCCACTTTATACCCTGATCCTTGGTTGCCTCTTTTAACGATTTATAATTATTGTGTTTTTTAATCATTAAATTTATGAATAATAATGAACATTTAAACGTCCGTATAATTTCATAGCTAACATTGAACATCTTCACAATTATGTACATACATATAGGCACAGAGTTTTTGTGTTTGAATAGGGTTAGGTTTTTGATCATACTTAATTCAATTTAGTTAATTTGGAAAAAATATCACAAGCATGCTTCAGTTGTCATGTAGGGAAAGAGTGGTAGAAATTTAAACAGAAGAGGATACAGTAGCCCAGCACATGTCCAAATTTACCTTGAATTGTTGCATTGTTGCATTGTTGGCGCATTTATTACTTCTCTTGGGAGTCTATTCCAAGTTCCAGGCATCCTGATTGAGAAGGTGGCTCTCCTCCTGTTCAATCGAAATCGGCAGTGGTCTCTGCATAGACCTTTTTCTGTTACAGGAGTGAATAATGGTATATCGTAATGACGATTGAAGAGAGTGTATGCCAGAATTAGATCAGCGCGTATCGTCGGTGCTCAAGGGAGAAAAGGTTAAATTTCTTGAGTCGGCTTTCATAGAACAGATCCGATAGACCTTGCACAATTCGAGTAAGCAGTCTTTGAATTCTCTCCAGAAGCTGGATATCACATATTATATATGGAGCAGAGGCCTGGACATCATACTCTAACAGTGGTCTAACGTGGAAGACATATTTCACGAGTGAGTTTGCAGAAAGAACGTCAAATGAGAAATAGAGTGCCCTGCTGCTTCTTCACCTCATCCTGAGTGATGGTGATCGACCGCATTAGTGGTTCTATCATATGTAGCGTTGCAGGTTCTCTGCCATCATCATCTTTGAAAATATTTGCGAAAATATCAATAAAGAGAAAGGCTTGTTGGTTTGAGTGCTCAATTCTTTCACCTTCAGAATTACATAGAGTTACAATTTGATTGCTCAATTATTTATTTCTTTGTTACGACCAGCATCAAGAGCAAGCTGCCTCTCAAAATTTTGTCTACTTATGCTGGCAATATGTTCAACATGATTACGTTGTTTTCTGTAGACCTCCAAAGCCGCCTCAGACATTGTCTCTTGGTAATCCCCCCATGCAGCATTTCTCAGTTTTCTTTCACAAAGAATCTTCTTAGTAATCCATGATTTCTGTTTCCTGTGTTTTGGCACTTTCAGAGGTACGGATATATCCGTAAGGTGCAATAGAATTCTTTTTATTTCTGCCTACATTGTTTCAACAGTCTGACACTCAGTGAGGCTATGTCAATCTAATTCCTCGGAGGTCGCTTTAATTAGATCATGATTCATGGCGGCAAATTTTCTTCTTGGCTTATCTGAGACAGAGATCGGTGCAAACGATGTGTGCATGCAAAAGCTAAGAACTGCATGACCACTCTTGCCAAGTGGAGGCAAAATTCGCAGAGAATAAACGGAAGTTGGGTAACTGGCCAATTCTCATTCTTGTAGATGTTGTAACATGCTGGTATAGAAAGCATTCCTCCATCATGTCCAAAACCGAGTTATCAAATGCGTCATTGAAAGTGCACAGATTTAACTGCCAGTCAATATTTGGGTCATTAAAATCTCTCATTGCATTTGGAGACAGCTTTCACAGTATTAGTTAGACTTTGGTCATCAGCACCTGTAGAACTTGGACTGCGATATATAGAAAGTACAGGAATATTTTCTCTGCCAATGTTTATATTACAGAGAACAGCATCAAATTTATCAGGAGGAAGTTGAAGTTGGGATGGCTTGAGCGATGACCTTGCATACACTATGACTCTTCCACCTTTTCTTTAGGTTCTGTCACAGCGAAAAGAAGTGAAACCCTGCAGGTGAATCTCTGCTTCTTTGACTTCTGACGATAGCCAAGTTTCCGTTATCACTACCAGCTTTGTCATCTGTCCTAGTGGATTGAAGTCCATTCAAATATTTAAATAGAACTGTTTATACACAAACACTGGTAAATATTATTGTATAGGATAAGTTTTTCTGGTAAAAAGAATAATTTTTCTAAGTATTATTTATAAGACAAACATTTAATTGGAAAAGTAAGCTAATATATGTATATATATGTAGAGAGATAGAATTTATTACTATTTCATGCATATACGAGGGGAGTTCAATAAGTAATGCCCCTGCCCCACTTACAGTTGTCTGATCTAGATGAAATTGTAATGATTTATATATGTATGGGTTATGTAGCAAAAACAGCTCTGAACTAATTGTAGTTTCTGATTTACAGCTGTTTGAACTGAGTCAAGTGTGAAATGAAGCCAGTTGAGTGTTGCGTAGTGATTAGGTTTTTGTATTTGAAAGGACGCACACCAAAGGAGACTTTTGATGAAATGAAAGAAACTCATGGTGATGATGCCCCATCATATGACCTTGTAAAACGCTGGCATCGTGAATTCAAACATGGCCGGAAGTCTGTGGAAACAGCTCCCAGACCTGATCGTCCCTCTTCTGGCATTGATGAGGCATCTGTCCGTCAAGTTGAGGCTGCCATTTTGGAAGATCGACGCATTACTATTCGCCAAATAGCCCAAGAGATCAAGATTAGTACAGGGTCTGTTGAAACTGTCATTCATGACCATTTGCATATGCATAAGGTGTCTGCCAGATGGATTCCCAGGTTGTTCACACCTTTCCAGAAGCAAGAATGCATCGAGTGCTCGAGGATGAATTGGAGATGTGCCAAGAAGATGAGTCAAAGTTTTTCAGAAGACTGATTACACAGGATGAAACTTGGGTCCATAACTATGATCCAGAGACCAAAGTCTAGTCAATGCAGTGGAAGCACTTGGACTCATCACCTCCAAAGAAGGCAAGGGTGCAGCCCTCCATTGGCAAGGTCATGCTCACAGTCTTCTGGGACCAGGACGGAGTAGTGATGACAGATTTTCTGGCAAAGTGTACCACAATTACAGGAGCCTATTACGCTCTACTTTTGATGAAATTAAGAGAAGCTATGAAAATCAAGAGGCGGGGCAAGATCAGCAAAGGTATCCTCCTCCTGCAGGACAACGCTTCGGTCCACAACTCGCATGTCGCCGGATCAGAAGCACGGGCATGTGGCTATGAAATCCTCCCCCATCCCCTTACTCTCCTGACCTTGCACCCTCTGACTTTCATCTCTTCCCAGTTGTTTTTGAAAGAATCGCGTTTCCCAGATGATGCAGCCTTGATTTCTGAAGTTACGACGTGGTTGGAGGACCAACGTGGGGTGTTCTACAAAAATGGTGTCTAGAGCTGCATCAAACGATGGGAGAAATGTATAACTCTGGGTGGTTCCTATGTAGAGAAAGACTAATAAGTGTGCCAAGTTTCATAATTCTACTGCTATGGGAAATGGGCCAGGGGTATTACTTATTGAACGCCCCTCGTACACATATAATATGA
The DNA here is from genome assembly GCA_963556195.1 of Sepiola atlantica. Taxonomy (NCBI): domain Eukaryota; kingdom Metazoa; phylum Mollusca; class Cephalopoda; order Sepiida; family Sepiolidae; genus Sepiola; species Sepiola atlantica. Next base: position 135,357,661 of record OY744523.1, read on the forward strand.
TAAGGTAATATAATGTATTGTGTATATATATTTTCACTATATACTTCAACAGTGCTTTATACATGAGTGGAGCTGAGTAGTAGTATGAAAATATATTTTCATGCAACTATATATATATATATATATATATATATATATATATATATATATAATTTATAGAAAGCAATACAATGCAGAGGTGTAACGGATAAACACGAACTGAAAGCAAATTTAGACATATAAATTTAGTGCGAGTTTTTTAGTTTCCCACCTTTTATTAATATAAATTTATTTCTTTTCTTTTGTTTTTGCTTATATCACAATCTTACTTGTCATCAGTGCGGTTAGATAGATGTTCCGTATAACATAATATTTCAGGAAAAATACCCTTCCTCAAATCTTTGTTTCACTTTAGATTCAAATGTGCATAAAAAGACCGCTACCGTTGAGAATAGTTCGGCATAGAGTGAGTTTAATTTAAAATTACATTTTTTTATGATGTTCTAAATGTTTTGTTTGTTTTCATTTTAGTGTCACTATTATTATTACTAAACTTTCCGTTATGTATATTTAATAATTTTAAAATTTCATTTATTTTTATATTTTCTTGTTAAGTGCTTCATTTTAATTAATTAATTTATTTGAGATATATATATATATATATATATATATATATATATATATATATATATATATAGATAGAGATTGGTGTACATTTTCAGTTTAAGCCATATATATTTCCTCTACTGATAACAATTTTATTATTGAGTGCTATCGGATTAGATATATACCAATCTTATTACTTAACTTTTATTTTATACAATTTCTATTATTCTAGATTCAGTAACTCTTATTCCCTCCTCTCTTTCTTTCCCTATGTTTATTAACAATCAAATGTAATAAAGAAAGGAAAAAAGAAAAAGACTGGAATAGTCCATTATAAACTAAAGGTAATAACGCAACAAGTAGTAAAACTATTTAACCCATAACCAACAGGGAAAGAGAGAAAAAAGAAAGAGAGTACAGAGTGTGATTAATATGGGATTTTGTCTTTTTATTTTTACGTATACACGATCGTATATATATATATATATAAATATATATATATATATATATATATATATATACAGGGTGAGCCAAAAGTAGGTGGACAGTAAAAAACATTTTCCTTCTTGATTTACACAGATTTGAAGTCTGCCTCTTATGCTTCGACAAAAAAATGTTTTTTACTGTCCACCTACTTTTGGCTCACCCTGTATATATATATATATATATATATATATATATATATATATATATATATATATATATATATTTCACAAGTCAAATAGTATCTTGCATTATTTGGATATATATATATATATATATATATATATATATATATGTATAATATTTTAATTGCATATAATCTCCATTATTCAATCTACTTAGATTTTGTTATGTATTTTAATATTTCACAATTTAAATAATATATTGTATTATTTGGATTATTCAAACTACTGTTCTCATCTTGTGTGTTATTCTTACAACGTTTCGGCCGATGTAACCTCCAACCTTATTCAGAAAGAATTAAAAAAATAACATGCAAGATGAGAACTATAGTCTGAATAATCCAAATAATCCAAATCATCAATCCTCATCTCAAGAATTCAGAAAAAATTAATTAATATCGTTTATTGATATTTACTATCACCTCTTGAGTTTGAGGCTTTTAATACAAAAAATAAACAGCAATTTGTTACATCTATGAGTTAAGCATATTTAATAGTACCAGTTTGCAATGTAACGTAAATTGTATTAATATATAGATAATATTTTTTAAATGTGCGCTTTATAATCCTAAAAAATAATAAAATATGAGGACCTGTAAAGGATCCGGAAAGAATGACACGGACTCGGGTTTTAGTGAAACAAAATATATTGAAGAAAGCAATAATACAACATGTAAAGAGAATGGTTGAACGTTTGTCTGACTTCCAGTATTAGACTGGGGTAGATCCAACAACGAGAGGCATGTGCTCCCGGTATTTATAGTGTAGCGGAAGAGTTTCAGTAGTCCGTAAGGTATGGTATCATAACAATGTCACTGATATTGCAGGATTAATTAAAGAAAATTAACCATTAAAATGCTTTTCTAGCAAAGCACAACACAGAAACAACAGTGCTAACATGAAAAAATAGAGAAAAAAGTAAGTCTTAATAAAAATATCTAGTTAAGAGCCACACATTCAGAGAGACAGATATTAAGATGTCGGGCATATTAATATAGATATATTCTGAAACTTTTTCATGAAAGAAAACAGCATGCTATTTATAGCAAACAGAAGCAATTTATACAAGAATGGAATTAGATATAGACACATATTTTGTGACTTCTCAAATAAGAAAACATAAGAAAATATAAGATCAAATTTGACCTCTGAGATCACCAGGTGTCATTTTTGGTAGAATTAGTTTGAGGTCATTCCGATTCTATTTTGGCTAAACATTTGGAAGGTAAATTTGTACGTGGGGTTTATTTGGGCAGAAAACAAAACGATAATATGATAGGTAATACTGACCTTTAATGACCTTGAAGGTCAATGGACGTGAGTTTTGAATCAAATTCATTATTTTCAGCCAAACAACAACAAATAAAACAACAGTTAAACAGCTTAAGAGACCGTTGTCATATTCTTTGTCTTTAAAACATTTGCAACTTAAAAAAGAAAAAACTGTAATTATATCATGTAAATATATCGCTAAAATTTGCCTTGAGTTTTTTTACTCTTACTAAGGGTCACCATTTATAAAGGCTAAAACCAACTCGAGGATAAGGTTTAATGAGATAGATCGATACTCCGTTGAATGATAAAGAATATTACGAGAGGATTGTAAATGATGAATGGAATGAGCAAAATTTGAATTCTTATGACGACCGTTTATGGCAAGTATTTGTTGACAGTGGATTTGAAGACGATTATGTTGTAGTCTGCAGGAAAGCAGTCCCGTGTTGATGTGTTCCACAGATGGAAAGTTCTTGGAAAGAAACTCTGTCCGTGAAGATTCTGTTTGATGACAGGAAGGAGGGAAAGATTTTGCAGTTGTGGTAGAGAGACATGTTTTTTTTCTGTGAATGTCTTACAGGGAGAAACTAAAGATTGGAATACGGTTGAGCATGTAACAAAATAATGATTTGCCTGTTGCTTGCCGAACATTGGAAAAATGCTGAAATAAAGCAGACAGAAAAAGGCACACAAGACAATGATACATGATAATATATGTTTCAAATTATAATACATGAAATTAGAGTTCCATGAAAATAACGATAGAAATAGAACATAATGTGTATCACTTTAAAGTACGGAATCACCAAAAAGAAAAAAATATGAAAATTATTTTTTTGAGGCAATTTTTTTAGTAACAAAATTAATCAAACTTTTTGTCAAAGAGAAACACATGTCATTTTACTTTTACTTTTTTTCAAGCTTATATTTTTTCTGGTATGAAAGTGAATAAAAAATAAAAATCAATTTTAATACAGAATCCCTTCTCAATAAAGTGGAGAGGGATTAATGTTATTTCGAATGGTGGCATTTGGGAGGGGGGCACTCTATAAAAGAGAAATAGGAAAGAAAAATTACCTTTACAACGTTTGCTTTGTGGTTTTCCAAAAGTTAGAAGGACAACAGAACCAATGATCCAGTACCAAGAGAGGAGTGTGTAAAAGTTATGGACAATTTGGTATGCTTGCAATTCAGAGATGCACGTTTGGAACATATAATTGAAGAGCGATGAAACAAAGACTGTGGAACATTCATGATTGAAACTTGGTGGACAAGTCAGACATAGACTGACGATTAGTTATACCAAAAATGGTCGGATTGAAGAAAAGGTTGTGAATTTTATTACTGATCCACGGTGGTATTTTTTTTTGGGGGGGGGGGGGCACACTTTTCGGGAGGGATGTCCACTCTATATATTGTCAGTGTTAGTGGTTTGATTCAACTGGCTTGAACTTATAGTTGTAAACATATAAATAAAAATAGAAAAGTTTATAGAAAACTGTTCCTGAGAAATTGGAATCAAAGAAAAAGATTGAGACCAGAAAACACATGGTGATGAGGAAAACAGCCGAAGTCTTAAGGAAAATCCTTAAACCCAACCGCATAATCAACAAACACTACACAGCCAAAGGTAACTCGAAATAGAACAAAATATAGAAAGCACATATCACGATCCCAAAAAGACTGAAATTGTCGGACATACCATAAACAGACTCCCTTCCCAAAAATAAAAATGTATTACCACTCAAATTCCAGAGAAGACAAACGGTAAATAGCTGTTGTGATAACGCAAAATGATTAGTAACGGTTAGCGAAAGAGATTGAGAGTGCTTGAAATCTGGGGAAACTTATTGTCACTCAGACTCTAGGGAACATCACTGTTTATTATAAGTACGCAATCAGTAATTATGACTTGTATGAAAACTAGTGAGAAAATAATAATACTAGAATCATTGTGTACAGTGCTCGGGTGTATAACTCATCAATAGTGCAGTACATAGGATAATGTACGATTGTCAGGGGAATGAACAATGTTTGAGTCATGATATACGTATGGGTATGCGCATTGAGGGGGGCATCAGGTGTAGTTTTGGCGAATTTCGGGAAGCATGAATGTTTTAAAGAATGTAGTGTCTTGGCAGCCAACAACTGATGCAGGCAGTTTGTTCCATGCTCCAGAACTTCTAAGCATGTGGTGTTTTTTTCCAAAAAGTCATGTTAGCTATGTGTTTTATGACTTCGTAGACATATCTGCATGGGTGTCTGTAATGAATTCAAGCTTGGAGAAACAAGGCGTCCAGAGTAAAGTTTCTGTTGTATTTTTTTTATGGAAATCGCTCTAGACAAAGCATGAAGCTACTTGATGTAATAGACGGGTCAATATACTGATTGACTTCCAAAAATTGCAAAATTTTGTTTTTTAGTGGTTTTGTTCTAGGTTGGGTTTAGTCTACAACATACTAAAAGTTGGACAAGTTCCGAGTATTAAAAGCGTCAAATTTCGAATATGACGTTTTTTGGTTTACAAGTCATTGTCCATTTACATGTGAAGCACTAACTTGGTCAGTTTTCATGATAAATCAATACATCTTGGATTTTTACCGAAGTTTTTAGGGTCAATCTTTCACATGAAAGGTTTACCAGTGATGCCAAATAAACCTTTCTACAATATCAAGGGGTACCCCTACACCCATTACCATTGTTGTATCCACCCTGATTCATTTACGTCACAGTACTTTTTCAAAACTTTTAACTCCTCATCATTATCTTCCACTGGATCATTTTTCATATTGTCACAATTTCCATCTTGGCAATGTCCACATGCACTGGTACATTCTAGTCATTGCCTCCTGCAGGTACACCTCAGGGTATTGCATCCTTCCGAACAGTTGCAATGACTTATCTAAATCAGTGCATCTGGAGCAAGGCTTTTGTCCGTAATCACTGGAACAAGTTTATTCCCTTCCATCCCCTACTCAGATGGCACCATTTCATCACTACATCCCATCCACTCCATAACCTGTTAGTAAGTCCGCAAAGAATGAAATTTACAGGCAGAGGGCGTTAGTGGGAGTCGTTTTAACTCTTGCATCTTTCTTGCAGAACATATTGTATCAAATAGATGTCAGGGAGTCCTTCTGATCCGCATTGAACAAAGCTACCATTGCCTTACAACCATTGGTTTCTACAACATCCTGGCTTTGCTTTGGTAGACAGAATGCTTTTGAACAGTCTGTCATTGTCTATTCTCTCTTGACGATTCGTTGGAACCTCAATGTCTTTCCTATTCCAAATACCCTGGACACCGAATCGCATCCTGTAAAGTCATGCAGGAACAACAGATCATTACTAACTGCTTTGTCAAGCACCTGCTAGGCAACCTTGATATTGTAGACATAGCGGAAATAATGTGCAGCACATTTGAAAACATATGCATGAGAACAAGAAGATCCGTGTCTGCTCCAATGAGCATAGTTGATTTGAAAGCAAACAGTTTGATGGTGGCCTATGTAATCTCAACGTCGGCATCTTTTTCCACTTGAATAACGTCACAGCCTTTCTGCCGCATGATCAGCTGAATCAGCGCCTGCTTGTTTTTTTTACTGCATTCGACAAGGTCCTTTTTTCCCAGCAAATTTTGTCACCTTGGTAATGTTTACCTTTCTTGCATTTAGCTTTCGACCATAGCTGATGAGTACAGTCCTTTATACTTGGTCCAACTTCATAACCATCAAACAGACAGTTGGTCTTCTATAGTGTTCAACAGTAAATGAGGCATAATCGTTTGTAATCGAGCTGTAGGCACTCCTCTCTTTCTATTTCAAACGGTGAAGAAGAGATCCTCAGTCTAGTATGTATGCTTTGTGACTGGAACGCTTTGTGTAACAGTACTGTCCGATTTTGTTTCAACATAATTTCTGAGAGTCGCTGCTAGCTGCAGTTTGTCAGAGTTCATAAGATATGACATCCTTAAATCACCCATCTGTGTGACCACGAGAATAAAAGTGCTGGGTCAATGCTACGATCTGCGGAAACTTTGACATTCTTGCTCGATGCTAGAATCTTTGCCTTCAAACATCCATTTGTGCAAGTAGCAGAAAACTCATTGTCCATCCATCTTCTGTACAATGTCTTTTCCGATTTCGAAAAGTCCTGAAAATTGACATTCTCGTTAGCAGTAATCCCTGTGATAATATTGTGTAACGATTCATCGCCTGAAAACGGTTTGCAGCTGTCTAGTTGCTCTGTAACTTTCCCAAGGTCTGTCTCATCTCTTCTCATCCGAGAGGCAGACAACTCCTTATGTTGTTCGCTTGTTGTGGTAACTTCGTACGGTAAGTTCTTGCATGGCGATGTTGTAAGCGGATGACACATGGCTCAAACTGTTCTCTGGTGGTCGGACATCCCACTACCCCATGTGAGCCAACCTTGGCTTTTGATTGCACACATTTGTTTACTCGATGACAAGATCGGAGCCAAGACCAGTCCAATATTGGATACTGCATCTGATTATGGTAAATCCAGACTGGAACTTTTGATGTACTGCAGGGTTGTTGTCTTTCAAGGTATACATCTTCTGGAGATATAGACGAGCCAAATTCAGATAATTTTGATGACCAGCGATTGCAAATATTTGTAGGCAAGCAGAGACGGCACTGAGAGGCAGTTTCCAAGATCTCATTTGATCAGCTGCAACAAGTGCTCTAGCAATTCCTAGCATATGCTGATAGTTTATCCATAGTTTGCTGGTTTTGGAAACCCTCGCCAGTTCATCCTTTTTCAGAGTTAGACTGTTGTAAATTCTACCAATGCAATCTGATTCCAACAATGACTTCAAGTCACATTCACCAATCTCCATCAGCATGTACAGTGGCTCAAGTTCCTTTACTTTGTCCTGAAAACCAGGTCCTTCCTCCAAGATTTGGGCAACAATTTGACATATCAGACACTGATCCACCAGCAGGTGACCACGAAACGCTCGTTGCAGTGCCTTTCTGCTTATCATGTGTACGACGGTATTTTCACCATATACGCTCTCCATGATCTCCTTGAGTCCACTGTCATCCATCAACGTCCAATAGCGCCCAACACATTCATGTATCAAGCAATAGTATCACATTTCTAATTGGAGTACCATCTGCCAGCGTTTATGATTTCATAAGCCTTCTAAAATAGCAGTTGATCAAATGTAATGACAGTCGGCATGTTGTATTTTGACGAAAGACCGCATAGGTAATCTAGGGTGGACAGGATACAGGTTTTATCTCCTGATTCATGTCTATCATGAAGATAAAATGTACGTCTGATTTTTCCCGGATATTCGCACTCCTTATGAATCAAGTGCATTATGCCTTGCCAGCTGGGAGTAGTCTGGTTGAAATGAGAGGACATTTCCCAGAAAATGTCCACTCTGAGATCACAGACATCAGATGTGGGGAAGGACTGAAATTCAACGGTAATCTATGATATCAATATTCGTTATTTCAACAAGTTTCAAGTCCGTCGTTTGTTGTTTTGTTATGCCATGACTGACGAGCTTCCCTTGTGTGATTGTCACAATTATGCTAATCGCATTAAAGGTACCTGTTCCATTCAACGTTATAATGCTGTGATCCACGTTGTCTCCGGCAAATAACAGGGACTGATCAAAAATGTCCATGTCACCATCTAATACATTTAGAGAAAGAGAACATCCCGCGTTCACTTCAAATCTTTCTACCTCTGGGTATTATGAAGCAAATCCCATGGCTGAAAGACTATTAATCAAGAATCGTGACCTGCACAAGTGGTGCATTTGCACCGAGAGACCCAACTGTAAGGGTGCAATTACAGCTCTTGAACGCACTACTTGAACAACAGCATATCCTTCGTGGATTTATCCTTCCCAACAAACAGATGCTGCAAGAAGAACCGCAGACTTGCAGGAATGTAGTCTAATGCTGGCGCTAGTTTCAGTTGTTGTTGAATACATATCCTCTGCTGGCGCCACTGTCGTCTTAATTTCAGTTTTGATGAGTTTCTTTGTGGTTTTGAGAGTTGCTTGTTTTTGTGCTTCCTCGTCCTCTGTCACAGGTGAATTGTAGCATTCACAAAGAATGTCACAGTTTTTTTCCATAAATGTCAGAGGTGAATTGTAGTCTTCACAAAGAATGTCACAGTTTTTTTCCATAAATGTCAGAGGTGAATTGTAGCATTCACAAAGAATGTCACAGTTTTTTTCCATAAATGTCAGAGGTGAATTGTAGTCTTCACAAAGAATGTCACAGTTTTTTTCCATAAATGTCAGAGGTGAATTGTAGCATTCACAAAGAATGTTACAGTTTTTTTCCATAAATGTCAGAGGTGAATTGTAGTCTTCACAAAGAATGTCACAGGTTTTTTTTTCCATAAATGTCACAATGTGTGCTACACCACAACGGCATTTGGTCAGAAATAAAGAGTTTCTATAGCGACTTCTCAGCTTTTCCTTTAGGTACTGATTTCTATATGCCGTTGATTTACTACCTCATAAGTATTCTCTGATTTTAGCAACAAGGTTTGATATCGTTATCTGTTTCTCATCGTTTTCCTCCAGGAATATACATACCCTTTCGAGTGCTTCATCCTGATCGCTGTATTTTAGTCTTCCACTTTTTCGTCGTATAGTTAATTCAACTGATGTGAACTGTCTTGGAATGCTTCACATTGTACTGAAGTTGACGTTACATGACTAGTGGTACACACAGTCTGCAAAATGAAGATCACCACCAAAATATTTGATCTGATCTTGAACAGACTTGGGCCACTCACCCCTTCTTGTTTAGCAATGAACCAGGATAGTTTGAGAAAATGCATCAGTCTTCCCTCACTTTTTCATTCAGTCTTTTTTCGTAGTCTCAGTTCCACAGAAAAAGCAATGCGTTTTACTGTCATATGGTCCTAGAGAAACACGAGCGCTCTTTTTTACTGGCCGAGCAGAATCATCCATTTTTTTTAGGCTAAAGCAGCGTAGTTTTTGTTCATGTAGTTAACTTGACATGTCTTTTGAACACTAATTCTGTCTTCAACAATGACTTTGATACCTCTTTCGATACTTGCACGGTTGACACTTGTAGCAACCTTTTCCCGAAGCACCGTGGTCTCTTCACAAACCAAATCCTGTTCGCATAAAAGACAGGTTTTTCTGCTGGCGGCTGAACTCATGTTTGACCCTGAAAATATATGAAAATATGTGACTAGTAAAACGAAAAAAATAATCTTCACAATTTGACACTTTCCAATACTACGATTTTGTCCAACTTTTAGTATGTTGGAGATTAGACTCAGCCTAACATAAAACCACAAAAAAAAAAAAATTTTGCAAATTTCTTAGGTAGGCGTACCTGGCAGTATATTGACCTGTTAACAAGGAGCTAACAAGAACGAAAGATGATTATCACAAAGACAGGAGATGCCTATTGGCCTTAGTCTTGAAAATATCAAGGTTATAGGTAGAAGGAAAACAGTCAGCAGGAAGAGAGTTCCACAAGCATGCAGTTCTTGGAAAGAAGCTACTGGAATAGGAAGCTGTATTACAATGAGGTATCAAAACAGCGAAGTTATTGAGACCACTAGACCAACGAGTCAAACGAGCTGGAACAAATAAAGGGGGAATAGATCACACAATTTAGAACACATGCCATAATAGTACTTATAGAAAAGACTGAGACTAGCAACATCACGTCTGTGAGAGAGAGGGTGCCAAAAAGAAGAAAGAGTAGGGCCAATCAAATTACAGATACGTTTATGCACCTTAACATGTACCCTCAAATGGGATAGATTCACCAGCCCAAATATGACAAAAGTACTCCATACACGGTCTGATAGTAGATTTGTAGATAGAGAATAGCCTCAGGTATGAGAAAGTGTTTGCAGCGACAGAGAGAACCGACTTTATGAGAAGTAGACAAAGCAATGGATCTAATATATGATCTCTAAGAAAGATTTGACGAGAAAAAAGACCAAAAAGCTTCAGAGTCGATTTCTCCTCATGAGCAGAGCCATCCATGAAAAGTATGTATAGACATACATACATATTTCTGTTTCACACATTTCTAAATTAAAATTCTGACAATGTAAAAAGCCTGAATTCCTAAAATGTAAACATGATAACTTTTTTGATAACAATGTCCTCGGCCTTTGGCTAGCAAAGTGTAGTATCTGTTTTCATATCACACTTCATCTTTTCTGTCTTCGGTCAGTGAATGAGAGATCTTTCTAGACGGATGCAGTTTTCATTTTTGTCCCAATCTAGAGTGCCTCTTTTGGTGGAGTTGGATTTTCCCCACATTAAAAACCGATCTTGTGTCTAACTTTTCCCTTGTGTATAACTTAATACATTTGTCTAATTCAATTAGCCAAACATATCTGTATCTTGTTCTTAAAGGTCTCTTATTCTTTCATTATGTAACTATACTTTTACTTCACTATTTGCAGCTTACTTCAAAAATCCTTCTTATTCCCTCCTTATCCAATTCATAATTTGTATTTCCTAATTCTCGATAACATTATTCATTTGAAGGTTTCTTCTAAAATGCCACTTATAATTTTCTAATAAACATGTAGAAGAATGGACCGTAGTTTAGGGTGTAGATGATGAAAATGTGCTAAGATCCATGTATTAAATGTAGGAAAATGGATAAAAAGCGATAAAAACATGAACGTTGAATAAAAGAAGTAAAACATATTCATATATGTATAAATTTACACTTGGTTGAAAGTTATTTTACGTAAGTGTTCATTTAAAGGGTTGAGTTCTAAGATTGTAGAAAGTTATGAGTGAGAAAAGTTATGTGTGTTAGAAGTGAATGTGTGTGTACGTTTGTTTCCTCTCACCTCAGTTCATAGCTCAGTGTGAAAGAATTAGCTGTGTGTGTGTGTCACCATTTATTAGTGTGCGTATGTGTGTGACAGTGTGTGTATATGAATTGAGAATTGTGATTTGCTCTCCATAGCCTCTCAAAGTGCATGGAAACAGAACGTAATATCATGTTAGAACTGCCCTGTTTTTTTTTATCAAACTATTATACTGCTGAAAATTTGGGTCCTTAAATGCTTAATAATGGGCGCAAAAAGTGATTTCGAGTGTGCAAGGTGATTTTGATGTGCAGACGTGGGTGACAGAAGGGTCACATGACCACTATATTTGCTTTTTTATGCAAATATTACTGTCGTAGTCAGTTTTGTACTCCCTAAAGTATTATTGTATAGTTACAGCTTGCTTGTAAAATCCTGCTTATTCTTTATCAATCCAAATTCAATTTTACCGATTAAGGAATCATTATGTATTCGATATTACTTCTAATGTTTCACTTATTCTCACCTTATGCAAATGGTAATCTATTTAATGTCAATTAAACGCCATGCATCCCCAAACAAAATGGCAAATACCTCTTAAGGTGGTTGCTGTATTGTACAGCAACAGTTAATAGAATATATACATTAGAACACAAGGAAATAAACTATATATCTTTTGTTATTCTCTCTCTCTCTCACATTACACAACATATCAAATACATCATGTTTATGCTCAACGTTTTGTTGGGTATTATATATACAAATATGTTGCGATGTCAGGTGTATAATCTCTTACTCGTTATTAGGACCCACGCATGCGTCGTCTCTGCCCTTGATCAATTACAGGAACACAGGTCTTCTTTAACATGGAGGTTTATTCGTATGAGAGAAGTATACAGAAATCAATTACGCTACCCGGTGTTGTTCGGTGTCATAAAAACAACAAATAGAAGAAAAATAGCGTGTACAACATCTTCATATCCAAACTTCTATTTCTCTCCCTCTCTCTATAGCCGTCTCTTTATCTTTCTCCCTTTCTCTTCCCTTGTCACCTCATTTCACCGCCCCCTCTCCCCGTTGAAACCTTCTTCCTGTTGCCTTCGGCGAAAGCTGTCTCTTCCCCACCACTCCTCTTCTGTTGCCCAGGGCAAAAGTATGATATATTTTTATTAAAAGTACCACCTCTGTCTGCGCCTTCTATATATGTACTTATCTCTGTCCTGGTGTGCATACTATATACGTACCTATCGCCGCCCCAGTGCGCATACTATATACGTACCTATTGAAAGGGGGGGGGGGGGAGAGAGATATACACACGTGGCTAAAAGTATAAAAAAAAACAGAAGCGACAGGAAAGGATCTGCAGATATGTATATAAAAAAATTTTGTTTGATTGTTTGAATTAGTGAGTTTGCAAAGCCAGTTAAATATAAAACAATAAAAGACATAATCCAGAATTAATTTATTTTTTCTACTGACTATATCTTCCTCTCTTTCCTGCCATCTCTCTTTCTCTATATTTCTGTAATAGTGTACATTAACAGTTAATAGAATAAATACACTGGGACACAAAGTTAGGAAATAAAATATATATCTTCATATTACATAACATCATAAAATAACAATTTGTACAAATGCAACATAATTATAGTCTTTCTAGATTTTGTCTATCATTCTCATAGTTTTATCACTCCACAAGAGTGTTAATATGTATCGCAGTTTACTCATAAAACCCTCGCATTCCTTCCTTATGCAAATCTAAATGTACTTCCTAAACAGAGATCAGTCTATTACAGGTATTCATTTGGAGACAAAGAAGGATGAGAGATAGAAGGTAAGAGCACGTCATACATAATAATGAATTGATAAGCCTTTTGTCAGTAAAAAAAAAGAAGACTTTTATGTTTTGCTAAAATGTGCATGCATATATTATTGGAAAAGAAGAAAGCAGACAAAATGTCTTCGCATCGATTCTCTGTTTAGATATCCATACAGTTCCCTCACGTGTTCAATACATTAGTAAAATTAAAATAATCTACTTCAGTTTTGTACACAAAGGATTTTCTTGAGTATACATATATATATATATATATATATATAATTTGAAACTGACCCTTGAATTGCTTTCTCTCTATTAATATTTATTCATGTATGTGTATGTAAATGTGATTATAAACTATGACCTACATAATATGTACTACAACAATATGGTATAAGAGAGAATATGAAATTACATCAATATTTCTCCACCTGATCTTCTTTTCTATCTCTCTAATATATATATATATATATATATATATATATATATATATATATATATATATATATATATATATATAAAGATAGATGAAAGAAGAAGGGATAAATATGTACGAATGACAAATTTATTTCAACTTCGATTGTTCAATACAAGGTGTACTCGGTAAAAATATGTTTATTTTTTTTTCAAAGGCATTTCAAAGATTAAAATCTTATCATCAGAGGAATTACGTAGATAGATAAGTTGGCAGTGGAAAAGCCAAAATTCAAAATTTGAAAAAAATATTAAGTAATGGAGAGTAACGGACATTTACCAACTGGACAGACCCCGTATCTTTTTACACGACTTTCTCACTCTCCATTACTTAATATTTTTACAGTAAGAAGAATATGTTTAATAACAAAATAAGTTAGGGAAAAATTAATCTGGAGCAAAAAAAAACTAGATCTGATATCCGGAACGTTTTTGTTTTTATGGGAGGTGGTGTCTGATCAATACTGCTGAGGAACCATGAGAAAAAAATACTGTTTTGTTTTCTAAATCCCTGAAACAGTTTTTCATGGTAAGCAACTGATGATCAATACAAAAGTATTAAAGACATTTTCAGAAGTTTTCACTTTTATCGAAATTAATTTTATTAATTGATTTTTTTTTTAGTTTTTAGATGTAAAGCTTCTAATATCCGTAGTTTTAGTTTGTTATTTTCATATTATAATACAGTTGCATTATCTACGAGAACTTTTCAAAGTTTAGAAGGGGAACAGGAATATATATATATATATATATATATATATATATATATATATATATATGCATTACTGTAGATTAGAACAACATCGGTACCGTCGGTTTCAAATCCAACAAAGGGGAACAGCATGTGACCTCCCTTTAAGGACTCTCCTCAGCCTCCGTTGTGGTCTGTTGTTTTGGAAAATGGTGATTGTGGTCTGTTACTTTGGAAATATGAATCAAGCACTCTACTGGGGTTCTCTCCCATTAATCTTACAAATATATATCGTGTATTTCTCAGCTAAAATATAATAAATTCTTATCTTCAAGCATATTTGTTGTTTATTTCTTATTTTTTATTGTTTACATGAAGCCTTGTAGCTATCTTCCGGCTATTGAGGGTGGAGTTAATTTGTATAGTAGGCATCTAATGGTATAGTTTGGTCGCTTTTAAGCAGTTTCGATGTTTGCAATCGTCATCAAGAGTAATGTTGTAGCTGTTGTTGTTGTTATTTAGAATACATTTTATTCGTTGTTCAATTTCGTATTTTGGTGGGAAAAACTGAGGTATAATCTCTTTTCATTTATTCATTTGTATTGTCTTATTTTTTTAGTTTTTAACGTTTTCTTTATTATTTGTTGAAAACGTTCAAGATGCCAAATGAGATTTTGTTTATGTTAGGTTATTTGTTTTATGTAGTTTGCTTCTAAATTTTATAGATGTTTAGTTTAGTGATTTTTGTATTTGAGATCAGAATTTTTCAGATGTCTGCTGATTACATTTTTATTATATGTGATTATGTGGCATTTAATTGCATTTATCTCTCTCTCTCTCTCTATATATATATATATATATATATATATAGAGAGAGAGAGAGAGATAGAGAGAGAGAGAGAGAGAGGGAGATAGAGAGAGATATTATAATACAATACAATGATTCTGACAGTCATAAATACCAGTGGTTTCACAAAGTCACTTGAAACTTTGCCACAAGTGTACATGTTACTCAGTTTACAAAATTTCACATGGCTTTGTGAAACCACGGGTATTTATTTTTGTACTAATGAGTCACCACTTATCAAGGCCCAAAGGCTACTCGAGGATAAGGGTCAATGAGTTTGTCAGGTGGACGATGAGACAAACACCTTGAGAAGATTGGAGACGATCGTTGAAACTGGGCAAAATTTGATTATTTAAGAGGACGGCCTGACAAGAATTTCTTAACATTGGACTTGATTTATGACTTCGAATCATTGTAATCTAATTATGTAAAAAGATATATCATGCTCTTATATAAGTAATTGATTTATGACTGTTCGAATCATTGTATTCTAATTATGTAAAAAGATATATCATGCTCTTATATAAGTAATTGATTTATGACTTCGAATCATTGTATTCTAATTATGTAAAAAGATATATCATGCTCTTATATAAGTAATTGATTTATGACTGTTCGAATCATTGTATTCTAATTATGTAAAAAGATATATCATGCTCTTATATAAGTAATTGATTTATGACTGTTCGAATCATTGTATTCTGATTATGTAAAAAGACATATCATGCTCTTATATAAGTAATTGAGAACCCTGGTCACATTTACTATATAAATATATTGCCATGGTAAAAAGTGTGTAAAAATTGAGACGACACAGCTAAATTTATCGTCTCAGGAAAATCTACATTTTAGAGTTTATCTTCCACTATAATGATCAATTTTAATCATATCTTTTAGAATCTATATAATTGGGTCTTTACTAATATAGTGGTGTAAATCTCATTAAAATCCGACATTATCACAGGAACAAAGCGCTTAAAGAGCTTTATTCTACCATGTAAAGAGCCAGAACTTCTTGAGAATGGGTTTGGTGTAATTTCCTTAAACATCTAGCAGAAGGGATGCGCATTGCAATCAAGGCAAGGGACAATTTTCTGTACGTTCAAAGTCGTGGCAGTAGATGAAACTAGTAGATGGTGATCGTGTTTAGAATAATGTTGTTCCCACCATTATTCTGTCAGGTTGGGATGACGACATGGCCAAGCATCCTCTGATGAACATATTGTTGAATACTATTACTAGATATTGGGCAACCAAACCCACTAATATATAACATGGTAGTTGAGAATAGCAGGAAATAAAAGTTCAACCGGGGTCAACTTGCTGACCTCAAGGTGAGGATTATTAGACTATGGGAATTAATAAAAATAGATATGATGTCAAATGGCTCAAAGAGAGAGTGGAAGAGAGAAGACATCAGTTAATGCTACACGTAAACATGAAAATTCAGATTGGCTAACAAAATATAATTAAAAAGTGATGATCGATCTCTATCTGTCTCCTCCCACCCGACTGGTCAGTGATTTAGAACGAAGATCAACTTGAATCAACCTCTTCTATCTTCTATCAGTCTTGGGTCGATTTAGTGCTTTTGATAGAAATTAATGAAACATTGAAAGAAATACTGCTGAAGGTATTGAATATATTGATGTGTGCATATATTGTTGTATATTAGATGCTTTTGTAGAGGGAAAGGCAATATCCAAAACAATAACAAAGTCAATCCATGCAAACATAAATTAAATTTTCTTGACGACAGACAACATATTTGGAGGAATAGCCGAAGATACAATCACTGGTAAGGAACAGTCTCATGTTAGTCCTGAAAAGAAAAACCGTCCTGGTATTAAAAGTGGCTCGTTTAGCAGGGAACGAGATTAGCAGTAACTCAACAGTCTGAATTTGTTACCAGCAGTGGATGATCTCGGGCTAACTATATCGAAAATTTAAGTTTAATTCAAGTATCAATTCGGTAGCTCCCCGTGCAAATATTCCAACGTCTATTCTTTTTTAAGTGTGAAAGTATATTATTCTTGCGCTTTTGATTGGCTTAAATAAAATGTCTGTATTAAAGATTCTTATCCAATCAACAGTTAATAATTTTTACAAATAATATTCGTTTGTTGCTGCTGATTCACCAAGGTGCACAATTTCACAGGGAAATGTTGTATATTGGTTCTGTGCTTAAAGAATGATGACAAACGCACATTCCATAACTGTAATGCCCATTCCGGGATGTCACCTTTGCAATCTATGTAGCCATGCCTCCTATGAAACATGGTGTCCAGTCATATGTTGTTTATTTATCGACGGATGAATCTTCGTCTGCTGTGTCTGCAGGTGGCCTTTGCATGAGTCTCTGCATCAAATCACCGGATGCTTATACTTCCGGACAGGTGGTTGTCTGTGTCAATCAGCCAAATCTTATTTCTTTCTGACCAGGTGTTATATTCGGTACCAGACTCGGAATTCAACAGAAGTCACAACTCGCGACCAATTCTGTGCGTAAGATGCTCATACGGAGATGACTTGAGAAGTTTTTGACAAATAAAAACTGTCCATCTCTGTTGCACTGGTAAATTCAGATCGAACCCGGTACTGAAGAGATGGCTTATGAATGCAAAATTTAAAGTGTGTCTCTTTGTGAATGAAAGAGATTTCTTGCAGATACAGTAGTTAAATCAATAAAGTAAGCATCCAGGCATCAATGACACATATTTTTTTCTAATCTGGATCTCATGATGAGAGATACAAATGTCAGTGAAGAAACTGCAACATGTGCCAATCTATTGATCTGGCGTCAGTGTTGTATAACTAGAGAAGGGGGCGATATATTGTGAGTGACATCACAGGGAAAGTTGAGAAAATAACAGGCAGCTCTTTTACCAGCAGCTAACCTCTGAGGCAGACGTTTATTTTGGCTCGAGTCGATCTTTTTTCTCTTCCAAAAAGCCATCATGGGAGAGAAGGAAAATTGAAGGTTCTTTTAATGTTCGCTGATTAAAAGTACGGTTTTGCCGTATCCTGGCCAGAGATATATATAAGAATAATAAATATGTGAACTGTAAAGAAACGTGCATAGTGTCTTCTGCAAGTTCACACATGTCTGTTTTATAAACATGGATGGCTGGTGTCACGACAAGACACTAATGAACAAAGTTGACTCCCTGTCTATCTAAGAGACAAAACTACGAGACAGTATCAGCCCATTTTGTGATTCACGCTATGTAACACCAGTACAATGGAAAATGGGGATATTGAAAGCAAACGAGAAATCCAGTCACATAGAATTTTGATTACACATTACGCCAATGAATTTGAATCAACCTACACATGAAGAAGTTCCCGATCAAAAAGAAGTGTCAAAACTGAGTATTTTAATCTTTTATTGTGTGAGAGAGAGAGAAAGAAAGAGAGATAGAAGGGGAGAGAGAGAGAGAAGGGGAGAGAGAGAAGGGGAGAGAAAGAAAGGAAGAGAGAGTGTGTGTGTATGTGTATGTGTGTTCGGCATTGCAAGGGGCATACCCATCTTATCACTTACAAAGGGTTGTGTCCCCTTGATTATTAGATTTTGTGGTGATGGTGTGGAGAGACCAAAGGATATGTGGCCAAGACTAGAATGTGCCCACTACAAGGAAACAGTGGCTGCACATGGGAGCCAACCCGCAACTGTTTGATTTCTAAGCGACGGTCGTGATTATGCAAAATGGGCGCTTTTGGCAGACCAACAGAGCTGAAGAAAAGGAGTGGCAGTTTTGCTCGAGGCAAAGACCGTTTGTGAACACCATGCAGCTGACGTCGTTCATGTGTGTCAGCGGGAACATTATTTCGTTTTGGACTGCCACTTGGTTGAATTGAGGCGAGGACTGCTACTGCTGCTGCTGCTACTACTGCTAAGAACGAACGTTTGATCTTTTGTTGACCAAGAGAAGAAAGAAGAAAATAATCCACTACCAGAAACAGGTGAATATACTGAGAGCTGGCATTGTATGTGTTTTTCAACTCTAAAAATTTACATAACTGAAATAGGAATTAATTAACCAACTATATCTTTCAAATATTTTAAGCAGACAAAAAACAAAGATTAATTCATTTAAAGTTAGCGCTATTACACAGGATTCCTAAACGACTAGTATCATCAGCAAAATTAAATAAATGAAGACATCTATTGCAAACCACATTTCTGACTCTGCAATGTTATATAAGGACTCATCTCTATTCTTAATCTGGTGCCAGTAACAATTGCAGGATTGGGAAAGTGTAATATAGAAGCTGATAATGGCGATCTTGCTTGAGATCTTGGAGAAAATAAGACAACAGATCTTTGATGATGATGATACATTTTGCCACTATTTTTTTCTTCAGAAGTATTTACATAGATATGGTGTTGTAATTCGTTTTTGATATGCCTACATGTCTGCTAGGAATGACATCACAGACTGATGCTACAGGATCATCAAGAAAATCACTGCTTGCTACAAAGCAATATTCCGTTTAGAAAGCACAAAAACAGTTTCACACCTTCTATGGCATATGTATTGGTTCATGTGGTGGAGACCTACCTCGATATGGTAAGAGGATTAGAGTCGCTTGCATATTTGGCTGTGAACGACAGAATCGTGCAAAGCAAATCTCGAGCACTACCATATTGGAATGACATAGTGTATATATCATCAGCCAAAACGCGAGGTGAAAGATTGTGTTCTCGCAACTTTTATAAAAGAAGCATAAAAAAACAGCTTTCTTTTGCTAGACAGCTAGCTTTTAAGCTGCATGCTGATTGGATCGGTGTTTGTGGAAAAACTCTTTGATTGTCTGTACATGCGTTCCAGTCCAATCAGAAACATTGTTCTGGCATTTGAATTTACTGCTAGTTGGGAAATTTTGTTCATATCAGTCAAGTTTCCTTTTCTCTCAACCTTGATTAAAATAAAAGCCATTGAAGTAAACGTCAAATCAAAACTGTTATCTCCCTTGTATTGAGATATAAGAGTTCTATTCCTTGGGTGTAAGTTTTTTAGAGTGATCTCCTTTGCTTTGTGTTGTTGTGGTTATTATCTGGTAAAACAAAGATGGCGGTTTGGACAAACGGGCGTGTGTCTATGACTGGATTTATGTTACGAGCAAACTAACATCTGTAGCAAAAGCTGTCTTCTTTCGTGTGATGATAAATTATGTTGTTCAGCAAACGCTGAAACAGATTTAAAAGAAAGATGGCTTCTTTTACTAAACACCCACCTATTTTGCTAAATAAAGATTCATATGGTGAATGGAAGCAACATTTAGAACAAAATATGAGATGTGTTGTAGGTAAAACTATGCACAGCCGATGAATGTCCAAGTTAAAAATAGGACACCTCACAGGAGTTCAACATCTACAGACAATTATAGTGGATGTACACTGCACCACATGAAAGAACAACGGATTATCTGATGAGCTATGTTATTAAGCACATTAAGTTGTTGAAATTATTCTCCAGATTCTGATTGTGTGTCATCTGATCAATTTGCTGATGATAGTTCACTGGTTGCTACAGTTACTGTATCACATAAAAAGGGTGTTAGACTAAAGAGACCTGTTTTGGCATGTATACATTATGAGTAGACTATGCAAGAATAGTGTAATGGAGACATTCCTAGGTAAATAAAGAACATCCACATATTGTTAAGCAGTTAAAACATATGATGAGATGTTACTATTCAAAATGATCAGGTCACTTGAGGCTCCGATTTGAGCTGAAGAGATTAAATAAAAAATACTTGCTCTGCTTGACCCACCAATGATGTGGACTGTTTAGGGTTAGCAGGAAGTGATTATATTGAGAAGACGAAATGAAGGAGAAAGAATAAGAAAGATGGCCACTCAATTCCAGTTACAAGCAGAAGCAAATTTTACTTTATCCTTCCTCTTGTAGCTAACTGATAAATGCAATGCTGTGTTGTTAATCTCAATAATAACAACATATTTTTTTTTCTTCTTTTCATAATAAAGTAAAGTCAGTCAGGTTGTCGATTTTAGTCATGGAAAACGTTATTCTTACAAAATACATATTTAAATCTGTTTTCGATAAAGATATCTAATCTCATTTTGACCATGTTGTAAAAACAAAATTTTATTTCCGATCGATTTTACTGATTTCTGTATTTAGTCCGATTGATATTTCATTTTAGATGAGATAATATTTCTATTCATAGGTGTCAGGCTGCAAAAAATAATGTCAACATCAAAAGGGTTAAATCATTTTAATACATTTATCATTATTTATTTTGAATAATAATAATAATAATAATGATAATAATAATAATAATAATAATAATAATAATAATATACTAATTTAATTTATATCAACGTTGTAATATACATGCTGCCCTAAAAAAATCATCACTTGCGTTTTGTGCGAGTCTGCTTTTCGAGAGCTCAAGAGAGAGGGAGAACCGAGGAGATTAAAACAGCATTACTTGATTTATTGGACAATAATGCTGAAATATACATGTGTAAAATCACAAACTATATATAGCTTAGCGAAATAGGTTAGATAGGACAGCTTCTGAGATCTAAAGGTCCTGTTTATAATTACATGTTTTGGCATCGAGATGGGGGGTGGCCAAATACTTATTGTTTTCTAACAATTTCATTCAATTAATAATTTAATAATCAAACAATTCTGCAGGAATTAAATTCAACTTTCAAAATTATATTTGAAAACAAAATCTTAATATTTGGGGAGCAGGGGGAGTAGGAACGGCTTACATTAAATAAAGAAAATAACGTTACCGGGCAACGCCGGCTGTTGTATTTCAACCTTATGCCATACATGCAGAAATCCAAGTTGCTGTCATTATTAAACACCACATGAAAGTTCATAAATTGTATTCCTACTTTGGTCGTTGCATGTTGTCATTGATGCGCTCAAATATGATCCTTGTTGACTGGGGGAACGCCGCCTGCAAATAACTTCTTTCATATGTTTAAAAAGGACTAAGTCATGACAAAACTGTTGGAAAACAAAGGAGATTTATTCTACTTGATCTTCGTTCCAAATAACTGACTAGTGAGCAAAGAAATAAACAGACAGTCATCGATAATCACTGTTTAATCATATCTAGTAAGCAATTTCAGTTTAACATGCTCACATGGAAATAAAACAACCTTTCTCTCTCTCTGTCTTTTTGAGCCATGTGATGCCACATCCGTCTCCATCGATTCCCTCAGTCTAGTAATTCTAACCTCGAGTTCAGCAAGTCGACTGCGACTAAACTTTCATTTGCTGTTATCTTCAACTAACCTACTCATATACTAGTGGGTTTACTCGCCCCATATTTAACACGGGTGGGTACAGCTAGTACATATATAATAAGAGTTATCCAATTATTGTGATAAATCGTGATGTTTATTCATAGATATGCATTAACGAATATTAACTCATGTGTATTATTGATTAAGTGTATTGATTTGAATGTTTGCATCTAGAACATATCAGATACTTTAATTCAATCCATCATTTATGCTAAAATCTATGCATAAAAATCAAATACCAAAATAATACATTAAACTATTTCTACTCTTTTATTTTTCACTGTGCATATTACCCACACTGCATCACTCTCTGACTCTTAAATGGATTCCTCTGCTTAAGAGCCAGATATTTATCAAATGTGTAGTTTTCTTTTTAAAAAATCTTTTTATCATCTTTTTCCTTCCCTTTTTACGTACAGTAGTTATTTAGAATGCAGCCCAATGAATCACATGTAATGAAGACATAACAGCCATATTTGTTTAAAGATATGTTTGGGAAGGTTCGTTGTTATTACTTTTTTTAATTTCTTATTTGTATTAATTCTTTATTAATGTTTTCTTGCAACTTTTATTACAATACATCTATTCCTCTTCCGTTTTCTTTGATTTTGTAATAAAAAGATTTATCAGTTTCATTGAATTTTTAAATAATTTTAGAATTCTTTCAAACAAATATTCATCGCTATTACTTGCCTCTACCATAATCTGTTTTTTTTTTAGTGTTATGTCATTTATACAAGTCGAAACTATTTCTTGCAAGCTGATTGGTTATTTTTAACTCTCACTCCCTCCCCCTCTTCCTACCACCTCTGAATCTTTATGTATGTTTCTTCAATTTATTTTTCTCATTTGACTTTCTGGATGTTTTCCAATTTCTTTTCTTCATTTTTCTTTCTTCATAGCATGATGAAATTCAAAACATGGAATAAATAAGGCTTTCTTTATGCCAGCACTTGTATTTGTTCAAGCTTACATATTTATTTATAAATAATACAAAATGAAAATCTTAGGAATAGAAGTGTGTTTATCTTTCTAAATATATATTACTTGATGAGACTGATATATCTCCTTCTATATATATATATATAAAAGTCAATATTTGTTTGTTTGTGTGTTATAAAAATCGATATGTTAACAGGACATTCAGAAAGGGTTAAATTTTTCACAGAAACCATTGAATGTTTACTTCGATTACGAATGGGGTCACTAGAGGTAATTACCGGTTAGGTTCATAAAATAACTGAAATAGATTAAAATGTAAATAAAAGAAATTTATTTTTTAAACTAGCTTTTCTTTGTTTTATAAAGCAAAAATAAAGTATAACAAAGAATATCTTATGTAAGAATGTATAAAAACAGGTCTAAACATTTAAATAATTATATTTATTCGTTGATTTAAAGTAAATGAATTCGTTTCAATTCGTTAAAGCCGTTTATTATTTTACAGTTGTCTGTAAGAACAAGTAGTTTTTTTAAGAAAACACCTCTGCGCTAATAGTTTTTTAAAAAGTACTTGAACTCATATTGTAAATCTTATTTTTAATTTTTCTTTCAAGACAAAGATTGTAAACATGAGTATATTTTTACTTATTTTTGACCAGTAATATATTTCGACACGGACGACATCAGATGAAAACCGCTAGTAATAATATATTTATCATATCCCTTCGACCTTTTAGTATTTACACTGTTTTCTTGTGTGGAACAAAAAGCCCTTTTCTTCTTCTTCTTCTTCTTCTTCTTCTTCTTCGTATTCGTCATCTTCTTCTTCTTCTTCTTCTTCTTCTTCGTCTTCTTCTTCTTCTTCTTCTTCTTCTTCTTCTTCGTATTCGTCTTCTTCTTCTTCTTCTTCTTCTTCTTCGTCTTCTTCTTCGTCATCTTCTTCTTCTTCTTCTTCTTATTATTATTATTATTAGTATTATTATTATTATTATTATGTGAATACGCTTGTACTTTCGTTTATTACTTTCGTTGTTACCTTCTGTGCCAATATTTTACAAAATGAGATCGCTCATGTGATGTCACTGTTTGCCAAAAATTAAGATTTTACTCATTTAAAAATGAAATGTTCCTAAATCGAATAAACCATCATAAATAGAATTCTGTCATCATTGTTGACTTAAAAGTGACATTCGTTTATTTAAAGAATAAGCTGGCACTTATTTTTAGGATAAGAAAGAGACTATTTATTTTTAAATTGTTAAATAAATACATTAGAAGGTTTATAATAATAAGAATGATTATTATGATTATCATAGTTATTATTATTAATAGTAGTAATAGTAGATGTAGTAGTATGGCAATATAATAACAATAGTATGTGGCTTATGACACTTAGGGGAAGGTGAGGTAGGCTGAGTCAGTGGGTAAGTTGACCCACTTCCTGTATCTAGGTAACGGTATTGTTTTCATGTGATCATGAATTCTGCAAGCATCCTTTATTACTCTTTGACTGTGATGGAGAGAAGCACGATGTAAATATGTTTTTTTAATATAAAAAAAAAGACATTTTTTGTGTATCAAAGTAAATTTTCTACATATCAATTATAATGACTGTTACATGAAAGCTAATTTATTTAGGTCCCAAAATATATATTATACATGCTGATGATTTGCCAAGTTGTTGAACTATGTGAATTATTTGGTTAAATATTAGTCTGAATTGCTAAACTGGGCCTTTGGAGGTCAAAATATGTGCGCCAAATACTTTGGGTTGAATTGAGCCAGAGGTTCAACTCGTCCCCACAAATTAAGATATGTCTATAAAATGTCTACATCTGATATTTAAATATCATAACTGTTTGTTTTCTTAATATTTTAAACTAGTAGTATAGGTCTGTCGTTTGTAGGATTGTCAGAGATTTTCCAGTTTGCATGTGGTTATTCTCAAAGAGTAATGCCTTCAAAGAGTAATATCTTCAAAGAGTAATGTCTTCAAAGAATAATGTCTTCAAGAAATAATGTATTCTAGAAATATAAACAATCATCCTACCTATAGAATTATATTTGACAACTTTATTCGGCATAAAATAACCCACAGAAGGTTGATATGCCGCAAAACAAACCAAACCAAACTTAATATTTAAAACATTGTAGAAAAGCCATCATACCAAAGGAATACTGAAATTTTCAACTGTCGGTGTCGGCTGCTGTTGCTGCTTTTGCTTCAAATACTCGTACCAATCAGAGATACGTCCTCAACAATCTGTCTGAAAGTGACTTTGCCGCTGTCGGTTTGGGGTACGGTTCTGTTCAGTCCTAGGAGTTCCACCTTCCCAGGCTCTCTGAGTAGGGGTTAGTTTATTGCTAATCGCTTGAAGCGCCCTTACTGGGAAGCTGACGTGGCTGCTCATGCATTGTTTGTAGACCAAAGTGCACTTATCCTAGTGCACTGTTTTTTTTTAAAACCACACTTGACCGTATATATAACCTCCTGGAGAGTAGGTAAATAAAATACTCAATATTACCTTATAAATAATTTTATTTAAATTGTGAACAAACATGTGTGTCATCTTTCCTTCTGTTTATCTTATTGAAAGTTATGCATGTAGAAGAGGAGGTGGAAGGAGTGGAACGAGTAAGTGGGTGAAAAAGGGTAGTAGACAGAGTGCAAACAAATAAAATGACTTTCAAGTTCGTGTAAATGTCGACTCTGAGCAAAGTAGGTATCTTTGTTTGCGTTACTGACTAAACAAACACGGCTACTTTGTTCAGAATCGTTATTTACACAAACTTAAAAGGCTTATAACTTCTATTACATATTTATTTTTAATGCTAATACGTCACAACTGTGTAGGTACTATTTTAAATACGACACGATCAAGCGATTTCCTTTCGTCTGTCATGCACCTGTTTGAAATAAGATTTACATCGTTAAACGTGCAAAATTAATGGACGTACTGTTTCTTCACCCTTTATTTAATTGACAAGGGTACATGTTTCTTGTTCTATCAGTCATGACCGAGTAGAAGACTTAAGTTATTCTTAAGTGTATCATCGGTACTGAGGATAGAATCTTCAACCCCTATGGATTAAATAAAGAGTTACGTTTGAAATTCAATACAGATTTGTTTAGTCTGACATAATGCCTCTTAAAGAATGCCAAAGTTATATCAGCCGAAACGCTGTAAGAATAACATCTACGATGAGAACAGTATTCCGAATAATACAAATAATATACATTATCATCTAAAAAATTCGGGAACAAAACAACTTACATTTCATTCAGGAAAAGATATTTGATGTTATGAACTTGTTTATGAGTGGTAAGACCAAAAATATGAATAAATAATTGGATGAAAACGATTCTATGCAGATCAACGATATAAATGATTTATTTAACAATTTACAACTGAGAGAATTACTATGAAAATGAGAAAGTTTGTCAAACCGATGTCGGTGGCGTCTTCATTAGCATGGTTGTTTTCGTCAGGTCAAATCCAGACGCAGATAACCCATACTTCTAAATGTTTCTTTGCAAGATAACTTTAGGGTACAAGAATTATTTCCCTTTAAATATAAAAATATTCAATTTTCGTTTAAATATAAAAGTAGTATCAGGTGGCATGTATCCACCTAACACAAAATGACTCAGATTTAATTCAGGAAAATATTTTCGTTTTATTTTTTAATATAAGCTCCATGGTTTCAAATATATTTTTCCCTTTGTATCCGTTTAGGAAATACATTTCTTTAATTATTTTTTGGAAATGCAAAACTTTAACGAACGCCCAGATCTAGCTTTAGTTGATCTTATCACCCAATTGGTTTTATAAACTTTGTAAAACTATTTCGACTTCATTTCCATTAAGAAAATACATCACAGTCATCGCCCCCCAAAATTGATTGTGCAGTATAGTCGCACAAGAAAAAAAAGAAGTGAAGAAAAACGAAACAAATAGATAACAAATAACTGTTACCAAATGCAAGAAAATTTACTTTTCTACTTTCTAATTTTTATGATTGTAAGATTTATTATCTATGTATTTGTTAGTGTCACTTTTACTTAACAAAGCCAGCATGGTTTGCAAGATGGCCGACAGTTTTTCCGAGACTTGGTCGCGAATTTCAGTAAAAAGAATTTTAAGTAAAAAAAATTTTCAGTAAAATCTTTTTAAAAAGGGGGTTAGGGAACTGTAAGCTAAGTCCGAAGAGTAAGCTGTATTTTATTATTATTATTATCTTTTAAGCATGGTGATTCCCGGAAAAACTGTCGTCTATCTTAGAAACGAATGCTGGCTTAGCTAAGTAAAAGTGATGCTAATAAATGCATTGATAATAAATGCTACAAGCATTAAACACACATGAAAATTATATAGATAAGTAGGAAAGTAAATATTCTTGCGTTTGGTAACAGGTGTTTGTTGTCTATTTGTTTTGTTTTTTTCGACCATGGGTGATGCATCCTTAGCCTAGTTGCCTTGCTTTTTGCTCCGCTTGTGGCTGAATAGACCAATGTGGGAATGGCAGTCTCTGTCGAAAGGTTACAAACATGTTTGCTCTCTGGACTGTTGGCATTGGTGTTCTCCTTTCCGCATGCACGCTTTTGTGCAGCAACGTTCATCAGCTTCTCCTCCCATGCTTTCAGATGTTAGTTTTGGGTTCCTTTCCATTTTGAGCTGGTATCTGCAACGCTCTCTCAAGACCCAATGTCAATGTCGATCCCCTTCATGTCACGCCTCACAACATCTTTTTATCGGAGTTAGGGGCAGCAAATAGACCCCTTTCCCAGATGCCAGCTCTCCATACATGATGTCCTTTGGGATGTTCCCATCCACCATGTGGTGCACATGGCCCAACCAGAATAGTTTGCGTTGCCTGAAGAGGGTGAACATGCTGGGAAGGCTCGCGTGGGATAAGACCTCTGTGTTGGACACCTTATCCTGCCAAGAATGTGGCGGAAGCTTCACAGATTGAAGGTGTTGAGTTGCCGCTCCTGTCTGGTGATGTACAGCAGTGTGCTGATAACACAGACACTGTACACTGCCATCTTAGTCTTCACTATCAGCTTGGGTTTTTTTCCACACTCTGAATGTGAGGTGAGCAAGCATAATAGCTGCTTTCCCGATCCTCTTGTCAATTTCAGTCTCAAGAGAGAGGTTGTCAGTTATGGTGGAGCAGCAGTACGGTGTCTTGTCCCAGAATTTGTGTCTTATTCAGGCTTATGGTAAGCCCAACATCTTTGCAGGCCTGTGAGAAACGGTCCATCAGTTCCTGCAATTTCTGCTGGGTGTGCGTCACAACTGTTGGATGTGCGTCAGCAAACAGCATGTCTCTAATGAGAACTTCCCGTCCATTTGTCTGGCTCTGAGACGGGTAAGGTTGAAAATCCTGCTATCTGATCTGGTACACAAATTCCCTCGGTTACAGTTCCAAAGGTGTACTTTAGGAGGATGGTGAAGAAGATCTCGAAGAGTGTTAGAGCAAAACACACCATTGCTTGACTTTGTTGCAGATACTGAAAGGGTTGGAGGAGCTCTTGCAGAACTGAACTATCCCTTCCATGTTAATATGAAAGGGCTCTATTATGTACTGCAGCTCTGGTGGGCAGCCAATCTTCAACAGGATCTTGAACAGGCTGTCTCTGCTTACAAAGTTAACACCTTAGTGAGATCTATGAAGGTGTCGTACAGGGGCATCTGCTGTTCTCTGCACTTCTTCTGGAGTTGATAGATAGAGAAGACCATGTCTACTGTTGATCTTTCTGCTTGGAATGTGCAATGTGATTTTTGGTTGAAACATTTTGCCAGCTTTTGCAGACTGACAAGAATAATCCGAGCAAAGACTTTATTATTTGATAATAAATATTTTTAATTATTATCTACATAATCTGAGCAAAGACTTTATTATTTGATAATAAATATTTTTAATTATTATCTACATAATCTGAGCAAAGACTTTATTATTTGATAATAAATATTTTTAATTATTATCTACATAATCCGAGCAAAGACTTTATTATTTGATAATAAATATTTTTAATTATTATCTACATAATCTGAGCAAAGACTTTATTATTTGATAATAAATATTTTTAATTATTATCTACATAATCTGAGCAAAGACTTTATTATTTGATAATAAATATTTTTAATTATTATCTACATAATCTGAGCAAAGACTTTATTATTTGATAATAAATATTTTTAATTATTATCTACATAATCTGAGCAAAGACTTTATTATTTGATAATAAATATTTTTAATTATTATCTACATAATCCGAGCAAAGACTTTATTATTTGATAATAAATATTTTTAATTATTATCTACATAATCTGAGCAAAGACTTTATTATTTGATAATAAATATTTTTAATTATTATCTACATAATCTGAGCAAAGACTTTATTATTTGATAATAAATATTTTTAATTATTATCTACATAATCTGAGCAAAGACTTTATTATTTGATAATAAATATTTTTAATTATTATCTACATAATCTGAGCAAAGACTTTATTATTTGATAATAAATATTTTTAATTATTATCTACATAATCTGAGCAAAGACTTTATTATTTGATAATAAATATTTTTAATTATTATCTACATAATCCGAGCAAAGACTTTATTATTTGATAATAAATATTTTTAATTATTATCTACATAATCTGAGCAAAGACTTTATTATTTGATAATAAATATTTTTAATTATTATCTACATAATCTGAGCAAAGACTTTATTATTTGATAATAAATATTTTTAATTATTATCTACATAATCTGAGCAAAGACTTTATTATTTGATAATAAATATTTTTAATTATTATCTACATAATCTGAGCAAAGACTTTATTATTTGATAATAAATATTTTTAATTATTATCTACATAATCCGAGCAAAGACTTTATTATTTGATAATAAATATTTTTAATTATTATCTACATAATCTGAGCAAAGACTTTATTATTTGATAATAAATATTTTTAATTATTATCTACATAATCTGAGCAAAGACTTTATTATTTGATAATAAATATTTTTAATTATTATCTACATAATCTGAGCAAAGACTTTATTATTTGATAATAAATATTTTTAATTATTATCCACATACGTTTCATTCTTGTAGAATTGTCAGTGTGGAGCTAACTGTTTAGTCAGTCGCATTTTAACTCAAATCTGAACATCCTAACCAATGCGCCCAACTTCAAGATTTATGGTACCATTTCTTCAATAAACCAGCTAAACATATAAAGTTAGGTATGTGTATATGTTTGAATGCACAGGATTCGCCCAGACAAATTAACCGATCATCATGGATTTTTTAACAAAGCTGCTAGGCATAAAGAGTCCTATTGTGGGTTATATTTAGTTTAATTTAGTTTTATGAAAAAAGGGTTAAAATGAAAAAGCAGGTGGACGCCTTTCATGAAAATTCAGATACCTCTGATTTTTGTGAAATTAGAAAAATGTAATCATACACAAATGCGCAAGAGAAATTCTCAGGTTCTTTTAGAAATGTCATTTATTGTTACACTTTTGTTAGTCAAAAAATGAGCAAATTAACCGAATCCACCGTTTTAGCTGTGCTCGCCATTGTTAACCATTCTTCTTGAATACTATTTTAACCTCCTTTAAAAAATTTAGCCAATTTTAAAACATTATATTTGTTAAAACATTCTTCTCTGTACACATTACACATTCACAAATATCACAGTGTTTGCACGTCCCAGCCTTAAGAGTTACTTTCAAATACAAAAAAAAATCAAAACATTCCATGAAAAATAATTAAACCTACTCCATGATATCCTTCCCTGGAAGGTTATAATAACTATTTAAATAACTGAACCAGAATCTTTCCTTCCAAATAACGAAACCAATAATCGATATGATTATTAAGATCAGTCTAAAATTGAATGCTCAAATATCAACAATCCCCAGCAGACAGTGCTCTTGTTTAACGAATTAAAAGAACAGAAATTTTCTCTCAAATAATCTGTAATCATGTAACAAAATTGATTTCGTAAAAGTTGAATCGGTTGAGAATGTAGGATTTATTAGAGAACCGCCTAATTACACGACCTCTCGTCTTTTATGGGTTACTGTTCGTGTTGAAACTACTAAGACTAGTTAAGAACTTCTTCAGACATAATCATCTGCAAGAATAGCGTGATCTATTCTTGCGCTAAAGAACGACTTTTGGAAAGGAATAAAAGGAATAGATTCTTTTAATTATTGTTATTCTATAATTATCATTCTACCATAACCTTAACCCTAACCCTAATCCTCTATAGAAAAAATCTGAACTATATTTATTCTCTCTCTCTCTCTCTCTCTCTCTCTATATATATATATATATATATATATATATATATGTATATATATATATATATATATATATCTGTTTATCCAAGAATGAAATTGAAAACAAAACCTGATACCAAGATCAAACATAACTTTTCTCAAGTAAAATTTTAGGATGGATTCAAACGCTGCTGTTAATTTCTTCTTCATCATCATCATCATCATCATCATCATCATCATCATCATCATCATCATCATCATCATACTCATTTAAAGTCTGTCTTACATGCTGGCATGTATTGGACGGCTTTAAGAAATTGACTTCCAAACTAACCTATCACTGCCCAGGTCTTTACTTATTCCTCTTTCTCTCAGGTCCATTTGTATCACTTCCCACCATATTTCCTTGGCCTTCAAACTGAAGCTGCTACCTCAACTGTTCTACATCTACTAACACAAGAACTCTCATCTATTATTTCAACCTGGCCATATCATCGAAATCTACTCTTCTGCACACATCTCTGTCAATATTTAATCTACCTCTGAGGTCATCAGAACTAAGCCTGTTTTTAAGACTCACATTGCACATCCATCGTATCATTTTCATATCATTTCTTTTCATGCAACGCATTTCCTCAACCCTCACTGGCCTGGTTTCACTTCCATACATCAACACAATGTGTACACATGCCTGGTTTTTAATGGCAGAAGTTCCTTGAACTAATTCTGTCCACTTCTCATTTTTGTAATCACACTAGCATCTGCTCCACCTTGTGCTCCAATGGTATCACCAAGGTAACAAAACTTCTCAACAACCTCAATAGCTTCGCCATCCAGATATATTTTCTCCGCATCTGAGTTCTCATCCATCTTCATTGTCTTAAACTTCTTGCACACAAATTAGTTTTACTATATAAAAAAATAATAATAATAATAATAATAATAATAATAATAATAATAATAATAATAATAATAATAATAATAATAATAAACTACACCCCCCCCCCCCCCGAAAAAAAAGATGGCATCAGCTTTGGTTGAGACCACACAAAATAGTCGTGAAGTGTTAAGGAGAATGGAAAAACCGAAGAAGGGGAGCAGTAACCAGACTTCTACTTGAGGAGTGCGGAAAGTACTGGAACTTTGAGGAAGTTTATTGCCACCCAAATCCCAGAGAAGACCAATGGTCGTCGCCAGCGAAGAATCAATTGTAAGTGTTTTTTGCGATAACGCAAAGTCATCTACAATGGTTATCGAAAGAAGTGAAGAGTACTGGAAATCTGTGGAGACTTGTTGTCACTCAGACTCCAAGGAATACTGCCGGTTATTATCAGTGAGCAATCACTGATGAAGACCTGCGTGAGAACTCCTAGTGAGTAAAAAACTACTACTACTACTACTACTACTACTAATAATAATAATAGTAATAATAATTGTAATAATAATAGTAGTAGTAGTAGTGGTGGTGGTGGTGGTGGGGGTGGTAGTAGTAGTAGTTCTACCTACCTGACATTGCCTGTTGTTTGCTTTATTTTTTTTAGAAAGAAAAGAAAAAACTGGTAAAACGATGAGCTATCGGTACTCATGCAGTTTACGAACCGGGCTGAAATAACAACGTTATTATTTAGAAAGCCATTCTTAACATAGGGAGGGGGCTCTATTAACTATTCTGTACTTTCTCGTAACAATTTAATAAATAAAAGATACTGTAAAAATTTTATTTAACTTGAAAATCCTATCTAAAAATAGCTCGCTCCGTAAACTGCATAAGTACTGAACTATCTTCCGTCTTGACTTATAAATCCACCAAGTTTCTTTTCCCGATTGACGTGTTCGCTAAAAAAGTAAATAAATAAATATTGTTATTTTCTCGAGAAATAAATGTTAATATGGAAATGTTTTTAAGTTAGTCTCGAAAGTTAATGATTTTAAAAAAGGTTAAACTTGATATTGTCACTTATGTACAAAAACAGTTTCATGTGTCAGCAGTGAATATTTATTACTATGAATTTAATTTTCATTTTAGTGAACAGAAATTATTATATTATTGCTTCTTCTTTTTCCTATGAGTTAATACCAGAGTCTGCAATGATGGGTTTTTGTCTCCACTTGACACAATCACAGGCTTGGTCTGGGTGAAGGCCGGTTTTACAGAGATCTTTGTGCCGGATGTCTGTCCATCTCATACCCCTCGATCGTTTTCTGCCGACTTCTACTGAAAAGGTGAGTTTCGCAACGGTGTCATTGTTGGAAATGTGAAACCCATCTGAGACGCCATTCACTCATCTGACCCTCAATCAGTGCAATGACGTAGCGTTTTTGGATATCCTCATTGCAGACGTGGTCGAGCAATTTCAGACATTCAGCGGAGCATTTTGATTTCTATAATGGCCAATCTTTGCTCCGCCTTTCTCATTGTCGGTAAGAACTCAGAGCTGCATAAAGCGACTGGTCTCACAACAGTCCGGTATATCTTCGACTTTAGACTGACGCTAATTTTGCAGTTACAAAAGATGTCGGTGGTGGTAGTACACCACTTGAGCCACGTTGCCTTGATGCACACAGAAACTTTGTTGAGGATGTTGCTGTCATCGCTGAGTGTCGAACCAAGATATTTGAAGGCGTGGAAGATCCTGTCTATAAACTTGGATGGTGATGGTACCATGTTCATTTTTATTGGTGATTAGATACTCCGTCTTTCTGATGTTCAGCTGCAGACCAAACTGCGCTAGACTGTCTTTCCAGGATAAGACTTTTTGTTGCAGGTCAGATTTACTCTTTAACGAAATCGCACTAATTTTGCGAGAGTGTGACAATCTTCCATATTCGGTGGTCAACAATTAGCTCAAAAATGTTCATTGGGTGCAAAATAAGTCAGAAATGATTTGTAGTTGCTGCATTTAGCGGGACTTCCTTCCCTCTTAAAGATTGACACTGTAACACTGTGGTTTCAATCAACAGGGACCTTACTTTTCTATTATCATTTGGTTGAACAGCTGCACCAGCCATGTAGAAGGGTGCCAGACTCGGGAGCACCACACCTCGGTCGCACTGTCATCAGGACCAGTTGCATTGCTCGCAATGCCAATAAGACCCCAGCAGCTGTTATCGGGTGTACACCACCTCGGACAGAGTTGACAGTAGGGGTTGGCTCCTAGGGAAACTCATCTGTTGAGATTTTCTCAAAATACTGACGCCAGCGGTCGACGACCTTGTTCTTATCAACGGTCAGCCTGCTACGCTCGTCGTTTATGCAAAAAAATTCTGCGATTTCTGCTGGCATGCATTTAGGAGGCGATAAAGATCACGTTTTCGTGTGTGTCCAAGTTAGCATAGATCGCGCTGTAATGCCTAGCTTTGGTGGATGCCACAGCTTTCTTCCCCTCACTCTTGTATGCATGCCAATTTTACAGGGATTTGTCAGCAAGAAATTATATTTAAAATGTATTATTTTTGCACCATTGTAGTTATAGAATTATATGTTTTGTATTCTGTATATTATTTCTTAATTTGATATACTGCAGAGGGGCGGTGTCGATTTGTTTTAAATGTTTGACCAAAAAAGGTAAATCAATAAACATTGTTATTTTCTCTATAAAAATAAGTGTTAAAATAGGAATTTTTGTAAGTTAGTTTCGAAATTTACTGGTGTTAAAAACGTTCAAATAATATTTTTTAAAGGGTTGAGATTTTCATTACATAGGAAAACAGGTTTATGAGTAATAAGCTTTAAACTTACTGTTTCTGGGTTATATTTCTTTTGTTTAAATGTTCAATTCCAGCTTATGTACGCTTCCTTTTCTCTCTTCCCCCCCCCCTCTCTCTCTCTCCCCACCCTCTCTCTCTCTCTCTCTCTCTCTGTTTCTCTTCAACTTTTCTGTGTACTCTTCACTCTTTCCTCCCTTCTAGGAACAAATGCATCGATTGGTCGAATCTATGCCAATCAAACGCTTGAAATATGAATACCGGTGTATTGGCAAAAATTGTTTATTACTACATATGTCCCCGGTTCTTTATGAGGGGTAATATTAGTATATTTTCTGCTTCCACCTATTCTATAATACCTCTAATCAAAAAATAATGTTGATAAAAGTAAATATTAAAATCGATTGAAAATAATTTTAAAACAATCATAGTTGGACGTGAATTAAATCTTAATGTTGTAATAAGTGAAAAACAGACTTACTCAACATTATATATATAAGACTTTTACGTTTGCGTTGGACATTTATAAACAGCAAACACAACGTTTTACTTTACTTTATTTATCGTTTGAAAATTTTTAATTGAGGGAATTAAAAAAATAATGATAATGAAAATTGTTATAAGATGTTTAACGCTATGAGCAGGAGTATCCAGTAGTCTTCAATCATTATTGGGCAATGCTGATTGTGCCGGCTAGTTAATAAATAAATAGACATTTATAAAAAAATATATATAAATAAATAAAAAATAAACGTTATTACTTTAATAGTAACCAATGACGTAACTGCATGTTATTCTATACATTTTTATTCTTATGCTAATTCGCATCTGTATTTATATACTACTAACATTCTGTGGATCTTGCTTGCTTTTTAATATCTTGTCCCCGTGCGCACTTGGTGACGTCATCAAAATGATGGCGTCATTCATTAAAACAGAGCTGGGAGATAACCGGTAGATGAACAGTAGATGGTATCATCATTTTGCGGATATCATAAAAATAATAATGTCACAAAATAATGACGTCATTGATTAAAAAGATGACATGCATTAAAGATAAGAGATGAAAGATAACCGTGCACAGTGGATGTTGTCACAAAATTATGATGTCATCCATCAAATCAGAAAGAGGAAATGTCATGGGTCGTCTACTAGACGGACGTCTAGACCCCAGGGGGTCTAGTTTCAAATCAAATCAAATAAATCAATTATTTGTGTCTTTACATCGTACAGGTCTGCACACAAGAAGGGAAACAAATTCCTGAAATAACTAGTGACATGATGATGGGAAGTTACTTCCCTTTATTGACCGTAAAAGGGTTAGAGAGTATTGATTTACTCCTCTCCAGGAGTTAGGCAGAAGGCCAGTTTTTATCTTACTCCCACAAGTAAGATGTGACCCAAGGTCGGGTCGGGAAAGTGGGGTTTAAAAATTGCCTGGGCAGCCCCGTCGGCATTTCCCGGTAAGGGCGCCTCAGGCAGTAAGCAATAAACTTACTCCTCCCCAAAGAGGGGAGGCAAAGCCTGGGAAGGTGGACCTCCCAGAACTGCACAGGACAGACCCATTGACCGGCGTAAATCAAGATACGAAGACCAAGACAACACCAGTATGGGGTGCAGTATCCATCCGAACAGATACTACACTTTGATCTTAGCCAAAAAGGGTTAGAGAGTTTTATTTACTCCTCTCCAGGAGTTAGGCACAAGGCCAATTTTATCCTACTCCCACAAGTAAGATGTGACCCAAGGTCGGGTCGGAAAGTGGGGGTTGAAAAGCCAGCGCCCGAGAGGTGAGCACTCTGACCATCAAAAATTTCCTGGGCAGCCCCGTCGGCATTCCCCGGTAGGGGCGCCTCAAGCAGTAAGCAATTAACTTACTCCTCCCCAAAGAGGGGAGGCAAAGCCTGGGAGGGTGGACCTCCTAGAACTGCACAGGAATATCCCATAGACCGGCGTAAATCAAGCCCCGAAGGCCAAGACAATACCAGTCTATGGGGTGCAGTATCCATCGGAACAGATACTACACTTTGATCTTAGCCAAAAAGGGTTAGAGAGTAAAGGATATTAAACAACGTCAAACGTCTAATACTTAACATCCAGCAGAATGAAGAATATCTGGGCTGTTCAAATATCTATATACTAACTTAAAAGGTAGAGAACTGCCACTATGCATAAATAAAAACTGATCTCATTAATTTGTATAATTTCGATTATGCAGACTACTGTTCTCATCTTGAGTGTTATCATCACAACCTTCCAGTCGATGAAACCTCCGGCCTTCTTCAGGTGTATCTTTTCGAACTTTTCGAATATTTCTGTCGAACTCGGGAATTTAGACAGAATTTCAAACGGAACTCTTTATTTAATCTACGAGGGTAGCATGATCTTGTTCAGTCAGCCATGACTGAGAAAAGTCTTCAGTAATTCGCAATTCTTCGTATCGCCCGCATCAAGGATTGAACCATTCAACCTTCAGATGATTATCACTTAGAACTGAATTTTACTTAGTACTATATCCATTGTGCCACGTGTCGAAATTATATAAATTATCAATCCTCATCTAAAAAATGATAAACGTGATTTCATTAATGTTGTGCATGTTTGCATTTTTTTGTTGTCAACTGTAAATAAATTAGTCTGGTACAGTTTGTAAAAACGACTTTTTATTGGCATCTTCCAGCAATTTATGTATACAGCCAGAAGATGCTGACACACTTAGCCAATCAGATTGCAGCAAATCACAATTCGCAATTGCGAATTGAGTTAATCGTAAAATTCATTAAGTTAATACAATTGCTTGAACCGATTATGAATTTCAGTATTTTAGGAAAGACGATTAAGTATAACCCTAAAAACAATGTAAAAAACTGTTTTTCTTTTTCACCCTAACCTCAACCCCTAACCTTAAAAAAATGTAATAAACTATGGGTTTTTTTCACTAATCCTAACCTAACCCTAACCTAACCCTAACCTAACCCTAACCTAACCTTAACTTCAAAAGATGTACCGGTACAAAAAAAAAAACAATTTATTGAAAAAAATGAAAAAATATTAATTAAACAAACCATAACTTTCTTGTGAAAAACAAATACTAAAACAGTTGTTTCATTATATTTTCTTTGTCAAAAAATAAATATTTCTTCATAAAAGTTTTTTTTTGTTGTTTTATTATTTTTTTCTGTTTGATAGCGTCGCCTCGTTTTGATTTTGAGGCCGGAACGTTTTCATTCGGCAGTTTCCGGCTGGTTACTTTAACAGCCGGAAGATGCCGACGAAAAGTCGTTTTTAGCATGGGTCACAAACTGCACTAGTACCAATAAATGTGTATGTATTCATTTCCTCTTATGATATTTATGTTTAGGACCTCTACTAAATACAGTGATGTGAGGTAAAAATAACCTCTTTTCAAGAGATAATATATATCCTGATGATGATTTATGTAAGTCGAAACTTTGCACAAAAAAAATCAATACATGCTGAATTGTGGTTGTTTCTTTTATTCTTTATCTCAAGAATAAATAAAAAGTCAGATCATGAAAAAGGTGGATAAAATACGCAATGCATACTTCTTCAAAATAATCAATTCTAGGAAGGACATGGTCGATACTTTCACTAAAGAATGCATTTGGGAATAGAATAAAAGGAATACATCCTTTGAAACATATAATCGGATGACTTCACTAACCTTCCTCTTCTCCATATACAAGATGATCGGAAAGTAACTCCCTATTATTAAGTGCTCGTAATTAATTACTGAATTCTAATTCTTATAAGAAATACATATGATAAGAAAGTGTATACCATAGAGTTTTATTTAGAATTTAATATAGGTGTCAGCATTCGCAACCAACAAAATAGACGAAAGACAGAAAAAAGCGTCATATCTTGGCCAATAATCGATGTATCCTAAAAAAATCAAAGTGCGTCTCTTAGATAGACTTTTATCTGCTACAGTTAACTCAAAGTAGCTGCCCTGAGCTTCCACTATGGCATGTGGCTTTTATGGTGTCCTTCAAGAGACTACTGAACACCAGTTTGATACTGGCAATTATCTCGTCCTTTGCGTTGCAGGTGGTACATTTGGTGTCTTTCTGAACTACGCCCCCACATATAATAGTTAACTAGGTCGTAGTCAGGCGAGTTAGGAGGTGGGGCTTGATGTTGGAATGGTTGAAGTTGTGGAAATTCTTAGCCAGCCAGCTGGGATTTCCTGGAGGTATGACACAGAGATAAGTCCTGTTGCTACACCTATGGCCTTCCTGCAGCTGCCTTCTCCTACCAGCATTTGACAACAGTTGACAGAAACTTAATACAGCCATGTGAATTGAGTCTGAGTCCCTTTTCGAAGATGTAAGGCAGCATGACGTGGCCTTCACTGAAAATACATCCAAAGGCCATCACAGTTTGAAGGAACTTGGTCTTTCTGACTTGCAGAACTTTGTGCGGACTGTATACTAGCCACCTATTGTTCTATGCATTATAGAACTGGCCCTGAGAAGAATCAGAGCATCCCCGGCTCAACTGGATGGTTTGCCTTGTTCAGGAGTTTTTTGGCTTTCGTAGACCTTGGTGATGAGTAATTGGCCCTCGTATGAAGAATAGCAAAGATCCTCGTTCAACGTTTTCTTTATGGTCACCACTTCAACGCCCATCACTCTCACCAAGGCCTGCTTGGATCTTGCCGCACTAGTTTTTGCAATTTCCCAAAGAATTCTGTTGTATGGACACAGTCAGAACGCCTTCTATGATCTTTCCTGCTCGCTATTGCTCCCACATGTCTGTCGCAATTCTCCAGCTTACATTTCAGGGCCATCAACTTATTCAAAGAGCACTGCGTTGCAGTTAAAATTTGCGAATTTTTTAATCCTGCTAAGTGTAAGGGGTTCAAAGGTGGGCTATATTTAGTTCAATTTAGTTTTATGCAAAGTGGGTAAAAAGGGGTTTAAAGTCCTTAATGAAAATGCAAATACCACTAATTTTTATGAAATTTTAACATTTTAAACATCAATTAAAATATATATCCTAATTTTCTGGGTTATTTTTAGTATTTTACAGGGTTTTAGGGGGCATAATATGGGTACAATTTCCCATTTGAAAATTGAAATATATCATATTTTCAATAAATTTGATCTATAGCCATTAGACAACAATTAAGCAAGATTCCTTGAATTTCAATTTCTTCGTAAGAGCTCTTAAGCTTAAGCCTTAAATTTTAGATATGTTCTAAAATTTAAAATCATGTAATAGATTTTGATCAAAATTGGAATAAAGATTCTAGAGATAAGGTATAGTAGCATATCTTGATTTTAATTTTCTTAAGCAGACATAAAAGTGATGCAAAACTGTTCTGTTTGGGGAATTAATTTTACACGTATCATACATGACATTGTTTTTATATAGAGTTTAATTTTTTAATTTATTATACGATATATTAAGGAATTTTAAGGAAAACTACCTTTCTGTCTTTGCAGATAACGTTTATTTATATATTACTTTTCTAAAAATGTTTTTCTTCGTCTTCTTCTTCTTCTTCTTCTTCTTCTTCTTCTTCTTCTATCAGCTCTTTACAATATGTATTCCACATCTTAACCACGTCCTTTTCTTTATCTTCTTCTACACAATTAAATTGAAACCGTCCCCCATACAAAAAAATAAAAAATGTGTTCATTAATTGTCATTCTGTAAATTCTGGTAATCGAAATTAACAAACGCAGCGATTGGTCAAATGTATCACAAATTATTAGGATTAGCCAATCAAAACGCGTCTCACACACGTCTAGGGAGAAGTAACCGAACATGTTTTGTATGAAAACTGTTGTGACCCTGTTTAGAGGCCGAAATGAAGAGACAGAACACGGAGTTAGGTGAACAATATATATTGAAGAAAAGATATGTACATAGAACAAGAGAAGTGGTATATCAGTCCTGACTGCCAGGGTAGACTGGAGTTCAATCCAATTACGAGAAGCCTAAATGCTTCCAGTATTTTATTAGGAATGGGCGAGTTCAACTATTCGTCATATAGGTACGGCACCATAACAAAAATATAGACTATTTAACTTACAATTGCAAGATTTAAATATGAGATCAGAATGGTGCTACAAAAATAATTGAAATTAAAAATTTCAATTGTAAAGAACAGAGACCGATGAATTTATTTGTTAAAAGTCAGAAGTGAATTTGTAACAAACAGAAGTTAACAGTGTATGTCTCGACCTGTATGTTATCGAAGAAAATGACAGATTTAATATAGTCTGTAATTAATGAACTCGATCGGAATTTCAAATTTCTAATAGCAAACTACAAGAGGGAATTAAGCAGGCCTTCAACAATTAATGCTTATAAAAAAGATATTTTAATGTATATAACAAATACTCATGTAAATTTATCACTTCAAAGTTGTCTCTGCCCCCACTCTTTCAACTTTGCTTACAATATACCAGGTATTTTTACACCTCCACATGGGTTATAAAAATACATTAAGATCTACTTAAATAAAGTTTTTGCATACCTTCCGGACAAATTTAAGATAGTTACCTTTTACGAACATTCCATAGAAGTCAGAAGAAACGTTTTAAAAAATATAATAACTTAGAGTTAAAAACGTAAGGATTTTCATACACAGATGATTTAGAGGCCGATAGAGGGGGTAGCAGGAGTACAACATTGAATCTTCAGAATTTGTTAATTTGTTGTGTTTTTTGTTTCTTTTTTAGCTCATAGCCAATTAACACTAAAATTATCGTTTTTCAAAAGCAAGGAATTACAAGCTAATAGAAAAATATGAATAAATTAAAGAATAGGAATTAGAAGAATATATTTTGTGGATATAGTATGTAATCAATGAAATAGATTGGAATGTTAAATTACAATAGCTAACAACAAAGCCCGATATGATGCAACATGGAAAATCAGACAAGATAACTTTATATGTTAGATAGAAAAACTGTTATGTATGCATTCATTTTCAGATCAAAGATATGTATTTAGGAAGAAACTCTGTATGTTTAAATGTACACAGATTTATGTTCGTAAATCCTCATATTTTAATAGATGAATATATATGTTACACTCATTTGTTACTCAATATGTTTATGAAGTCAATTAGTTATGCGTTACTTGATTCCACGACATGAAAATGATTATGTTTTCAAAATGCCCTAAAATTCAGTTATATATTTCATCTAACGATATGAAGGGGGGGGGGGGTGAAATCCAAACAAATTAATTTAGCAATATTATCCATCAAAGAGAGCCAGAGAAAATGAGAAATTTATTTTGAAAGAAAATTGCAAGGATCATATTTTTTTAATTAGGGTTGAGAAAGGGGGGAGAATGATTTAATACACAGATGTATATAAACAGATAATATAATTGCTCTTTCTATCTGTAGCAGAACAGGAAGATATATAATTGAAAATTGAAATCTCTAAATCCCTAGAAACAAATTATAAACCATGTGATTAGCATGCACGTATACACGCTTTAAATGCATATATATATATATATATATATATATATATATATATATATATATATATTTATATATATATATATATATATAAATATATATATATATATAAATATATATATATATATATATATATATATATATATATATATATATATATATATATATATGTATGTTAATTATCGGATGGCTTTTGACGTAAGAATCTGTTTTGAGAAGTTTTGATCGTTGGATTGAATTTGGGATGATTTGAAAAAACAATTTTATTTCAATTTTTTTCTTGCCTTTGGATTTCTAATTGTTTTTCTGGCATTTGTAGACTTCCACTGATGAGCCCAAGATCACATTTATTTTGTTCTGCAATTAATGGAACGTTATTATGGTTTTCTGTTGGCAAAACAGGCAGTGTATGGAGATAATAAATAGAATGTTTTAACCTAAAATTCGGATTTCTAACGATGCTATTATGTGGAATTATATATCATCCTTTTCCAAATGATCTGTAGCTCTTAAACAATGGTGGATGAACTATAATTTAAGTTAGCATGGGTGTATATATATATATATATATATATATATATATATATATATATATATATATATATATATATAGTTATCCTAAGATACATATTTTGTCATTTCTACGACTCACCAGTGTGGCTAGACTGAGCGAGATTTGAAACTGAGACTCCAGTGACTGGCGTCTGATGCTTTACCACTGAGTCATTCAGAGACCGTAATTTCGTCGTCTCTATGATCTCGCAAGATTCGAAACGCAGTGACCGACATTCGATGCTCTAGTACTGAGCCACATACCCTACTAGCAGTGGGAAGGAGGGATCAGGCAGTTTTCGTTCTTCCAAACATATTTCATTGAATGAAATGTACATTAGATTTGTTGATCATACATGCCAACATTCTAACGAATTTATAGTATTTATTAGAAATGTTGATAGTAAACAGATAATCTCAATTTTATTCAACAAAATATGTACCTAACATATAATGTTATCTTAAAGTCAGACCCAAATAGCAATCCGTCTGCAATATATTTGGGGTTTTTTTTAAAACTATGTTATTGGCATTAATATAATCTATTTTTCTTCGTATTTTTAGAATACTTATTTCGGCTAAGAATATTGTTAGAGTGTAGACATTTTCCCTTACTCACTTAAACATAAGAGTCAGATTATGCTCTTAATATAAAAATAAAGTTTCAACATTTCCCTACTTATTTCTGCAATTAACTATTGATCTCTTAGAATGTTTTTTCTCTCTATCTCTCTGACCTGCGGGTTTTTTTAAATACCTGTCATAGTACACAGGCGCAGGATTACACTCTCAGTGAGATGGACCCGCTAGATCTTGTCAGATTATCCATCTAGGAGAAAGGAAAACTTTGATATAAAACGTGTGTTACTGACTTACGTCTTGGCACTAAACCAATGGGGGGGGGAGGGAGGCCTTCTTAGTCCTGATCAACAATCTTCCTAGTGCTGGAGACTCAAACAAAATATCCAATTTGCAAATCTAAAATTGCTTAAGGAGTAGATGGGTCCTGTCTATCGCCCGGCCTTTGTATTCCTTCTTTGTCTATTAGCAAGACGCAGAGGTACTAGCGCAGGGACACCTCAAAGACACCCAGGGCTTGGCTTTGTTTCATGACTAGGACAATGAACGCCATCTCTCTATCTTTGTAACTAGGCAACTTGGGGAAAATTTCTTGTCACTATGTGTCACATGACTAGTCTGGCCCACTCTTGTTCCGACAGGTTGAGGGTACAGATTTGACAACTTGTCTTGCTACTGTTTCTAACTGACAGTACAGGAGTTTTAACTGTTAGGTAGCGCTATCATCAATGGTATAATATTGGGATAGCTGTAGTGCCATGTCGCGCATGGAAAGTGACCCTGCACTAATATCCGGTGGGCTTTCTCGAGGTCACAAACTCCTTGGACTAAGACTCGACTAATGGTCTATTTGTGTGAGCTTAATGGCATCAAACAAATAATCACTTTGCCCACCCACTCTATCTAATAACTAAAAATG
The DNA here is from genome assembly GCA_963556195.1 of Sepiola atlantica. Lineage (NCBI taxonomy): Eukaryota > Metazoa > Mollusca > Cephalopoda > Sepiida > Sepiolidae > Sepiola > Sepiola atlantica. The sequence goes on from OY744523.1 coordinate 135,402,604, forward strand.
GCAGTACAAAGTAAAAACAACAAAATCAAACCACAAGACTACCAAAACAACACATTCGCCGCCTCCCTTGAGGATTGCATTCACAAATATCCGAGGGCTTAGAACCAACATCGATAACGTAGAATTCTTTCTCCTAGTTAACTTCCCAGATATCCTTGCATTAAATGAAATCAATCTACACTCCTCCATCTCCTCAAATCGATTTGACATGACTGGATACCTCCCTCTCTACCGTAAAGACTCTGACAAGCATATGCACGGACTTGGGGTTTATGTTAAGAACACCCTCCCCTTGACTAGAGAACACAGTCTAGAATCAGATGATCAATCCTACATGTGTTTTAGATTAACCTTACAACACAGCGTTAATTACTTATATTTCATATACTGCTCTCCTTCGACCCAGAACTGTACCCTCCTTAAATTTGTCTCAGATTGCAATTCAATCGCCACAAGTCAACTAAAAATAGACAGAAATTTATAGCACCAAGAAATCATTGTAAGATTGATAGCCGCAGCTGAGAAAAAGTATAACGAGATGGCCAGAAAACGCATTGAGACACAGAAACTAGGAACTCGTGATTTCTGGAAAATCTATAATAGTGTGGTAAACAAGGGGCAATCAACAATTACCCCGCTATCCAACCATAATGATGTCGTTTCCACGGCAACTGACAAGGCTGAACTACTTTCCAGGCGGTTCACCATGAACTCCACTTTGAACTCTGCCAAATTCCCCATTGTGAACTACAGCCACATTTGATAACCTGATCATCACCTCTTCCCATGTCATGGATATCATAAAAAACCTTGAAACCTTGAAACCTACAAAGCACGTGGGCCTAATCTTATCTCAGTAATAGTAATGCTCTGCTTAGCTGACTCCTGTCCTCTCAAAACTCTACAACAAATGCCTTGTCGAATCTTGCTTCCCTGATAGCTGGAAAATTGCCTCAGTAGTACCAGTCTTCAGGAACTTTGGTGATAGAACTGGCCCTCATAATTATCACCATATCAACTCCTGTTCTTCGCTAAAATCTTTGAATCTTTAAGCAATCAAGCGATAGTCAATCACCTGGTTAATGCTAAACTTCTTTCTGACAATCAGTAAGGAATCAGACGAGCACGGTCTACAGCAGATATACTAACGGTTATATACTTTGATATATGCAAATCCTTTAACAAGGTCTGGCATGAAATCTTCTAATGAAAATGAAATCGTATGGTATTTCTGGACGAATACTTAATATAATTAGATCCTTCCTATCTAAAAGAAAAATTCAGGTTGTCCTCGACGCCGTTCATCCACGCAACATGACATAAATGCGGGTGTACCCCAGTGATCCATCCTTGGACCTCTACTGTTTCTAATTTTCATAGCGACCTTCCTGATGAAATTGAGTCTGAGATGGGTATATTTGCTGATGACACCATGCTCTACTCTCGACATATGAGGAAAGCAGATATGCACATATTCAAGGCAATGGCTAAATCCTTAGAAAATGACCTTCAGTCTGTAGTTGAATGGGAACATAAATGGATGGTAACATTTAATGTCACAAAGAGAAAGGTCCTTTCCTTCAACAACTACAAACAACATTCCTTCAATAACTACAAGACACCTCTTCAACCACCGATTACCATGGCTAGTAACACCCTACGTGAGAGTTCGACATTCAAACTCCTCGGGCTAACATTCACAGGTAACATGAATTGGAACAAATACATAGAAGACATTGCCAGGACTGCTGCAAGGAAGGTAGGCTCCCTGTACCGTGCTCAAAAAGTTCTCACACCTGCCAGTATTCTATATCTCTACAAAGCCACCGTCCAACCATGCATGGAGTATTGTTGTCACATCTGGGCTGGTGCATCATCCACTAGTCTCTTCCTCTTAAACAGGTTCCAAAAAGGAGTCGCTAATCTAAAAGGTCCCTCACTATCCACCAAGCTTCAAACCCTGTCCCATTGCCGCAATGTTGCATCCCTGTGCTATTTTTTCAAATACTTCAATGGAATGTGCTTCAATGAACTGGCTGCTCTCGTGCCCCTCGACGTAAATACACCCAACCAACTCGACAATCAGTTAAATCTTATCCATACACTGTGGAAGTTCCCAGATGCTGGAAAGCTTTCTACTCTAATAGCTTCTATTCTCGAGCTGTCAGCCCTTGGAACTCCCTCCCAGCTCCCTGTTTCCATGACTCTACCGATATGCAGAAATTTAAGTGTAATGTGAACAAATATCTGCACAACTCTTCATTTAGGATGTCCCTGTATAATTCCTGCCCCTAATTCATACACGAGTGTTTATATTACATGCTACAAATGTAGATTATTTTTAAGGATACAACGGGCCTTTCTTTATTCATTATGGACAGATCACTATCACCATGTTGAATTCTTGCAAATATGAAACAACAATCGTTCACATCGTGTAATTACTTCGACATTTTCTACTATTGTTATGGTATAAATATTTTTACAACCCAGAAAAGAGTAATATAAAGGGAAGATGGAAATATTTATAGAAACACGTAATATTACGAAACAACGACTTTTCACATGATGTAATTACTTTTTCATTTTCTTACTATATTTCTACTTTGTCAATATTTTTACACAAAAGATAGGAGGCTATTTATAGTTTGCCGCCAAAAATAGCCAATCATTTTCATCAACTAAAAATAAACTTTGCTCCTTCTTTATCAAAAATGGTTTACATACTTCCTTATATGAATGAGCTGGGAATGCCGAAATTTACCTTTAAAAACTTTTCTGTTTTCTTAGTATTTTCAAATGTAATTTTATACATACAACTTCATTTCATTCATTTTTTTTTCTACTTTCCCACTAACAGGGACGAATACTTATTTTCTTTGTTTCCATCGACAAAATAATCGTCCGTCATCGTCACATGTTTTTTTCAAACTTATGTCTTTATCAAATGAGATAGTGAAACCATGTGGTTATAATCACTTTACTGATTGTTAATAATGCGATGCTGTTTTAATCTCTAAACAATTCTTCAATGTAACATTCAATCTTTTCAGACATTCACATTTATTAATTTATATATATATATATATATATATATATATATATATATATATATATATATTGTTCGGATCGAGGGTCGTGTTCCCCCGATTATAAACGTGTTCAGTAAATCAAGCAAATGTTGCATGCAAAGACAGAGTAATAATTAACAAACAAAAGGAGATAGTTCAAATAACGTTTATTGAACGTGTGTGTACGTGGAATGATGAAGTGTGTGATGTATGCATGTGTGTCGATGGAAAAACAGTTCTTGAAAAAGGTATGAGAAGAAATGAATCCGGCGTAGGAAAAGTCTTTGAAAGCCGTACATAAAGAAAACGAGTTGAGAACTCTTACCGTTGTTTGCCCACGTGTGTTGGTAGTCGTTATGCCGATTGAGAAGAAAAGCGTGAGACGAAACGCTAGTGTATTAGCGTCGTTCTGTCGACCAGAGAAGAGTGAAACGGAACGCTAGTGTCAGCGTCTGTCTGCCGAGGCAGGTCGGTGAGGAAGAGAGAGAATTTCCGTTATGCACCTGGTTTTATAGTCCGAAGGGCAGATAACTCTGGTGTCGCTTTACAGCGCCACCTGTCGGTGAAAAAGCGCCACCTAACGGCCAACCGGTGTAGTTATGTTTTGAAAGGAGGAGGTAACTGCTACAAGGACTCCCCCCCCCAGATTGAAAAATATTGAAAATATTATTCAATATGTACAGTTGTAGATGAGAAGCATTCTTTGTGGGTATGTCTGTTTTGCTGTTGAAGATTAGAAAAAGTAGTGTGCACGCTACTTATTTCTGTTTCTGCATCTGTATTGAATGATTGATCGCAAGTGCGTCTGCGGAATTGAGTGTTTGTAACGCATGTGGATCTGCGAGTTGTTTGGGTCTGCATCAAGTTTGAGCGCAAGTGAGTCTGCGGTCGAAAAATGCTGAGTGCAAGCGAATTTGCACTTGTTGGTGGCGTTGTTCATGTTGATTAGTCTGCGTGATGCAGAGCTGATGAACGAACGTTGAATTGTCAGTGTTGTCCGGGAATGTTTGGTGCTTGGGTCTGCGCGGTTGTTGATGAGTGAGCACAAGTGGGTCTGTGCAGTGGTTGATGAGTGAGCACAAGTGGGTCTGTGCAGTTGATGAATGAGCACAAGTGAATCTGTGCGGTATTGATGAGTGAGCACAAGTGAGTCTGTGCAGTTGTTGATGAATGAGCACAAGTGAGTCTGTGCAGTTGTTGATGAATGAGCACAAGTGAGTCTGTGCAGGTGTTGATGTTGTTCATGTTAATTAGTCCGTGTTGTGGAACTGATGAACAAACATCTAGTTGTTGAGATTGGTGGTACACTATGGTCAAAATCAGATGCACAAATGTCTGCAAGTGAGTTAGCAGGTCCAGGTACAAGTGGGTCTGTACTGGTGTTGGTGCGCGTCGTTCGAGTTGATATGTCCCCCAGTTGATCAACAAACGTCCAGTTGTTGAGTATTTAGTCGTGCTTGTGCAGTTGTACTCATTTTAAACTGGTGTGATTTCTTCCATAGTGTTGTCAGTGAGGTCCGGAGATGTTTGGTGCTTGATGAATGTCCGGGAAGATGTGGTTGTTCAAGTTGATGGGTCCTCCTGTTGATCAATGAACGTCCAGTTGTTGAAGAGGGTTGGTAGCCCTTGAAGGGTGATGTTGGTGCTTGCTGAGCCTGACTTTTTACAACCAGTATTAAGTCTTGAGGCTTGGTGATGTTCGACATCGTGTGTTGTCTGTTTTGTAGTTTTCTTTTCTTACATATATATATTTCCAACACGTGGGTAGAAGGGAAAAAGAAGAAAAAAAATGGAGCTGTAATTTGTTTCACACACGGAATGACGTTTTTTGTTTTCGTTTTAGTTTGTTTGAATGTTAGTTTCCACGTAGAGAAAGAATGGCGGCTTCTCTTTTCCTTTGTTGTTGAAAAGAAAGAAAAAAAAAATTCGTATTTTCTTTTTTGTTTGAATTTTCATTTCCACGTGGTTAGAGAGATAAAAAATGGCGTTTTTTTTTTGTTTTTTTTTATTTTTTATTTTTTTATCAACACGTGGTCATGGCAAGGGGTGGCGGCATTTTTTGAATTTGTTGGTAGTCGTTATGCCGATTGAGAAGAAAAGCGTGAGACGAAACGCTAGTGTATTAGCGTCGTTCTGTCGACCAGAGAAGAGTGAAACGGAACGCTAGTGTCAGCGTCTGTCTGCCGAGGCAGGTCGGTGAGGAAGAGAGAGAATTTCCGTTATGCACCTGGTTTTATAGTCCGAAGGGCAGATAACTCTGGTGTCGCTTTACAGCGCCACCTGTCGGTGAAAAAGCGCCACCTAACGGCCAACCGGTGTAGTTATGTTTTGAAAGGAGGAGGTAACTGCTACAATATATATATATAGTAAGCTATGAAAATATATTTTAGCTTGAAGATTCCCCCCGGGGATGAAACGTGGGAGCCTCTGTGTAGCTTAATTGCCATAAATATATTTTCATAGCTTACTACCTAGCTCTACTTACGTATCGAGCACTGTTGAAGTAAATACTGAAAATTGATACATAAAAAATTATAAAATTTTATGTGGATACATGAAATTCTAATATATATATATATATATATATATATATATATATATTCCTTGCGATACCATGCTCCCAAGATTACCATCTCCTTTTTGGGGGGGAAGGAAGGGTATTATACTCTCTATTCTGTTGTCATGACATCATTCTACCAGGCATTAACTCCTACATTTTGGGGAGTGTGAGGGGTCGTTCGTCATGATATCATCTTCTCAGGCTATTGCCATCTCCCTGGAGTCAGTGCATGTAGTTCGTTCATGATATCATACTCTCAGAATAAAGAACTCTCCCTCTTCTAAGATTTTTAATTTACAAAAGCTTAATAAATTACAAAAAAAAATAAAAACATAGATTCATATTTAGTTTTAAATCGTCATTAAGTTTTTAATTTTATTTTGCTGTCTTTAATTATACAAGCGAAAAACATAAAGTAACCATTTAACATTTCTCAGGAATATATAATTTTTTTATTTGACCAATTGACTTTCCTCTTTTGGCTATTGTCAGAAATTACCAATAGAAATAAAATATGCGCAAAAAACAAATAGTCAACAAATAACTGCTACCAAAGGCATAAAAGTTACTTTTCTACCCACCTGCATATTTTTTCTGTGTTTTAAAGTCATTTATTTTTAAATTTCAAATAAAAAGTTTGCTCAAAAAAATTACATTAGACTGAAAACTGACATTCGTTCGGCAACCGTCTGCGAAGTCTGAGGCTTTTTATTTGCATTTTTCTCCTTTCAATTAGATTAAAAGAATTTATTTTAAAGCGTTTTGGAACAATGATTTGTTTAGAAAATCAAACTTCATAGATATCCACTTACACCATCTTGCAAATGGAACTCTAACACGATCGGATTTGAACGAATTATTAAAATGCAATCAAAACGCTGTAAAACACAAAAATGAGCAGGTAAGTAGAAAAGTAACTTTATTGACTTTGGTAACAGTTATTTGTTAATTATTTGTCCCCCCCCTTTTTCGGTTGGTTATTCTTGAAAATCGCTCCGAATTTACCGTTTATTCTTTTCATTATAGGCAATTCATTTTTATACTTAAACAAGATCAAAACTCAACATTGGAATATATCAAATAACACCATGACAAGAACCTTTTTTGTTGTTTTTCTTTAAATTACCAAAATGTGAAAAAAAAACATTGTTTCTTTGTTAGTCTGTAGATAAGGCTGCAACTACATTAATTGCTGCCCGGAGGGCGGGTAGCTTTTGCTAGTATACAGTACCGTACAATTAAGGAACAAAAATTAAATCTTCTGAATCTAAACAAAATTATATATTAATTTTTGTGAAAATTTCACTGAATATACAGATTATGTAGTTGGACATTTACGGATATTTTCAGATGAATTAAGATAATATTTTAAAAGTTATCCACCATTTTACAGATTTCAAGTATCCAAAATTAAGGAACAATATATCATTTTCAACTAAATCACATTAAAAAGGCAAACAAGATTTAATATTTGACGATATTTGCTTTGCCGCTTAAATCAGTTTTATTTCTTTTGACATGATTGATATTGTGTGACTTGCAGCAGTGATGATAATTAAAGTTTAGAATATTTATTTTCATCTTTTTATACAAAACAAACCCTACTGTTTTAAACTTTAAACAATTATTTTTCCTTAATGTTCCTTAATTTTGGACACTTGAAATATTTAAATGGTAGATAACTTTAATAATATTATTTTAATTCACTTGAAAATCTCGGTAACGTCCAACTATATAATTTACATATGTAGTGAAATTTTCACAAATTTTAAAATATAATTTATTTTATTTTTGTTCCTTAATTTTGGACGGTACTATATATATATATATATATATATATATATATATATATATATATATATATATATATATGGGGGGGTGAGTGTGTGTGCATGTATGTGTGTGTGAGGAGTGTGAGGGGTGTATAGCAAGTTAAAAAAGTATAAGTGTATTGGTTCTCGTGTTTTTATTCACTTAAATAAGGTGGTGGAAGAAAAAAGATGGCAAAGAGAAGAGGGTTGTAATGTGTAGATGTAGAGTGTTCATCTCGTCAGCATTGGAGAGATTATGGCATTATGGGCAGATATTGATGGACAGGTCCGCCTGTCTTGCTCTTGTTCTTGTTATCTTTTTCATGCATTTTTTTGAACAATGCACAATTCTCTAATTCCCAGGCCTTTCCACGAAAAGATAGTTTCATAGAACAAACTATCTGAGAATAGAATTATCATGATGCAGAAAATTCAAGTTCAGTAGACAAAGACATTTTTATCCTTGTTATCTTCATATTATTTTTACATCCTCATATAGTTAGTAAGTAAAGTAATCTATAATTGGTAACATCTTCTTATCAGAACCTAGCAAAGTGACTCTTAATTCCTAATATTATGGTTACAATGGCTTACTTTGGATTATATTCACTACAAGAGTAGAGAAAAAATGTGGCTACAAGTTCCAACAGCACTCGACTCAAGGTTGCGTCAGATACTTCGATTTCTAAGCTTCTGAGCTTAGGTAAAATATAGGTTTATGATATATACCTTAATTTACTAAAAGAAGTCTGTTTTGATTTAATTATTTTACTAGCTGACCTGTGTCCCGGCGTTGCCCGGGAAAGTAGATTAACTTAAAAGATTCTATGCCTAGCTATGAACTATTGAATTATTTGCTGCTTATGATTGTCCGACGTGAATACAGACCCCACAATGTTCATGTAAACCAGCACCAGAAAAGTATAAAACAAACTTTCGGGCTTTTTTTGTCCCCACCACCTAAACCCCATATAAATATTTTTGTTTTTAATTTTTACTTTGTATAAATATATATATAAAAACTTTGCTGTTAATGGATGGACAGTTCAAAAGCAGATCCCCAGAATTTTATGTGCATTTGCGACGCTCTTACCTACTATTATTAGTATTAGTATTTTCGCATATACTAGAGACTTTCTCATTTCCCTTTTCCGATCGGTTTTCTCTCAAGTATTTGAGTTTAGAATTACATAGCTATCCAACCTTCAGAAAATGTAGAAAATGTAATTTTAATCAAATGCTTAAATTGCTTGCGGCCATGTATTAATTTTATGGGTTATCTTTGTTTTCAGCATCACAACTTATATGTTAAAACTTTTTGTCTATGCAATTAATTGGAGGCGAAATTATTTGGTGAGTTTAGGCTGAAATACTTGTCTTTGTAGATACCTATTTTTCAACAGATCCTCCTTTTACAGAGGTAAAAATTATTGGTACAAAACTCTTGGATGCACAATGTTGTATGTTTTACCTTCTGGTGCCAATATGCATAGACACCGTGGGGAGCCTACCCTTGAACACCCTACATAAAACTGCCCATGACTAAAGCAAGGTGAAATAAAGTTGAAAGAAACCACTGTCAAGGATTGTCCTTGGGACTTGTTAGTTGTCATGGCAAAACACAATGCAAGTAGATATTGAAGCATTTTAAATTCAATTGCAGAATCTGACAGAATAATGTGTATTCTGGGAATAAATGTCAGATCACCCTTTGCCAAAACAGTTAGTATAATAGCTTCTATCATATGAGGTTGCCTGCATTTAACACAGTCTCGTTTCATTGCATAGCCTTGGAGCATCAAGTTTCCGGAGTAACATAATTGGGCATCCAGCTTTAAGTAGTGTGTTGACATAGCAGGCAATTCTAATGAATGTTAAAATTCTGTAGGGTATTGTACAGCATGATCGTCATCGAGAGTAGAATCTAGAGAAGTGAAAGTTTGTTTCTCACCTGAGAATTTCATCAAGCAGTTGTTGATTGATGACATGTACCATGTCATTTTTAGGAGCTAGAATTGCTCTCTCTCTCAATTAGCCATTCAGTTTCGGCTATATTTGGGTATTAAACAATTGATACAATACCTCATTTTTGCAATTTTGCCATCACCTAATTTTAGAAATAGGGAGACAACCCCCCCCCCCCCCCCGCAAAAAAAGAATTTTAAAAAATAAATAAATATTCTAGATACTGGAAGGACGGATCACTTTTCAACACTTACAAAAAGAAAAAGTTCCCCTCCATTTTTATTTCGTTACATGTTTTAATTTATTTGTAAAGCAGAAAAAAAACTAAAATTACTGCTAACTGGCCAGAGAGTAGTTGGTCATTTTACATTAAATTTATATAGGAAAGTGATCCCCCACTCTAAAATATAAAATATTATTTGTTTTAATTTCTTCTTTGCGGATAATTTTAGGCTGTTTACATCTAATCGCCCCCCCCCCCCCCCCTAAAAAAGAATCTGATTTCTTAAATTTGGCAAATATGTAGATTTGTATCTCCATTTTATTGTTGGAATAAGTCAGAATCCGGTTTTACTTTATTATATAGAAGAAGATAAACATACAAGCTCTACCTATCTGGCGTTTCCCGGTAGTAGTTTTACTTCCAATTTGTTTTAAGTTTTGTTTTTTTAAACTCTGCCGTTTTTTTTTTCAAATATTATTTTTTGTTACAAACAAAAGTAAGTAACACTGTATTTACAAATACAGAGTGACCTCCCTTTTTTAAGATGGTGTCTATCTGAAAATAATTCAAACTATTTTCTGGAAAAAATCAGATCGAATTAAATTTTATTGTCTTTTAACAACATGCTGCAACGATTTACCGAAAGAACTGACGAACCAGAGGCAAATCGATATTATTATACCTGCTTTGATCAAAATCATATATAGCATATTAGATCCGCCCTCATGACGTATATCTATCTTTTAAATTTCGTAAAAATCTGTTCAGTAGTTTTTGAATCCATATGTACATTTATTTGCAAGGTAGGTTCTGCCCCCTTTAGATAGCTTGTAACCCCCTTATAGCATGTACTATCTATGTTTCAAATTTCATGAAAAGTAAATGTGGTGAATGATAACAAGTTAACGAATGCCGCTTATATCATGTCATCAAAGTAATAGTGTAATTAATTATTGTAAAGGAAACATTTTCACATACTTTTCTCATATAAAACTAATTTTGAGAAATAAATAGCTTAATATTTCTTGTAAACGCATGTAGGTATTTATATGAAAATCGACAGATAGATGAAGAAATCTAGAAATGTGTTTTGTTATTAATGTCGTAAGCAGCAGATGTTGTGTAGATGATTAGTAAAATAAAATGCCTTAATATTAACAATCTTCCTAGTCGGAATATGTAGTTTTTGACAGAAACTAAATCGAAATACATTTTTTAGTGTAAAGATCAAGGTTGGAGGATAAAAACCACAAATTGTCCGGTTAGAATAAAATATGGATTCGTCAGATTCAAAGCTATTTTATTCTATTTTTATTTTATTTTACTTATAACTTAAAACTTGAAAAGTATAAAAAGGAAAAAAGGAAAATAAATGTTGCAATATGAGGTTCGGGGCTTGGAGCAAGTATACACATGGGCTCTCATTCATTCCTTAGCAGTGCTGGCAGTGCCTGCTAGGCTATTAATATATGTATGTGCTATTAATATATGTATGTGGCTATATGTGTATGTGTGTCTGCATTTATATGGAAGTATATGTGTTTTTATCTGTGTATCTTCAGGCATATGTGTGTGTGTGTTGTGTTTGTAAGTATTTGTATGAGTGAATTTGTCTGTGTTTGTGTGTGTTTCTCTTGTGGGCTAGTCTTACAAGAAGCCTCGGATTCGTCTTCGCAGAAGTGTCAACATGGAGACAAGTTGTTATGAGATAATTTTAGTTGTGTTTCATTTTAACAAATTAGTGAGCCTCCCTTTTTTTTGAGTGATTAAATATCAGATGTTTTTGCAGATGGACTGAGCATGAAAGAGACAACAACGATAAAAGAATTGCACTTTGAGCTTAATTAAATTAGGCTGATAAGCAACCGATAAAAAAAGAAGTTGGTCTTCACAAACTGAAACTGATTCGTTAGGCCAGAGATGGAAAATGACAAAGAAACGGGTAATCGTCACATTGACTCGGATGCCAACAGAATAAAATGAGTCGCAACAGTTAGGAGATTGCTAATTTGAACCAAAACCAAACTCAGAATGAAAGCATTCGCTTTAAATCTTGCAAAATAGAGAAAAGAAAATGGCTTGTAGGTTCATAGTTTCCTCTGCAGATTTGAGTAAACAGTCTGTGTTATGAGGCTCAAGCGATTTCCTATTCATACAGTGATTTTATCGCATTTTTTCAGTATCCATGTAACCACCATTATACAGGATGCTTAAGAAAATTTAACACTTTTGAACGCAAATCTACATACTATTAAAAAGTCATGATGTTTTTTGGAGTTTGTCTGTTCGCACACAAATAGTAACATAAAGGTTGACAAAAAATAGAATAGGCAGAGTACATATTACTAAAAGATTTTTGAAAGTGAATACGTGTTTTATAAATGTAAAGAAATTAACATAATATAATAATATAAAAAACATTACATAAATATTTTTAAAAAACTAAGTGACACTTTTATTTTTTTGATAATCTTGAAAATCCACAAAAAAGTAGACATAAAAAGTATTCGGTTTTAGTTCAAAGGGAATTATTTTTGCTTAAAAACATAATCTCTCATGCTTTTGCAAATCTTCTATATGTGTCTTTGAAGCATGTAGTCATACAGCAGTTTCACACTCCCCTCCCCCCCCCCCGCAGCTCTTTACATGTTTTCTGTGCTCTGCAAGATCCTTGAGGCTGCACTAGTTGGGTAGTAAAGGGCAGACAATTCAGTGTTGTATCGTATGATCCTCCTCTTCACATTCGCAAATGGTTGGGTCGGTTTTGTAGCCCCATCTTGAGCTTTTGATCGACCATCATAAAATGGTAATATCGGGTTCAGGGCTGAGAGCAAGAGAACACAGGGGTGGGTCTTTTAGTGAATTTTAAAATAGAATAACATCTTTTTAAAGTAGTAGTACTAGCAGTAGTGTAAATAAGATGATGTAAATAAATAAATGACACAACTAAAGAAGAAAAAGAACATATTAAAGTAGTAGTACTAGTAGTAGTGTGAAGAAGATGATGTAAATAAATAAATGACACAAATAAAGAAGAAACGGAAAATATTAAAGTAGTAGTACTAGCAGTAGTACTAGCAGTAGTACTAGCAGTAGTGTGTAAAAGATGATGTAAATAAATAAATGACACAAATAAAGAAGAAAAAGAACATATTAAAGAAGTAGTACTAGCAGTAATGTAAAGAAAATGATGTAAATAAATAAATGACACAAATAAAGAAAAAACAGAAAATATTAAAGTAGTATTACTAGCAGTAGTGTAAAGAAAATGATGTAAATAAATAAATGACGTAAATAAAGAAGAAAAGCAAGACTTACAATTACAGAACATTATCTTCTTCTTTGCATTTTTTTAAAGCATGTGGTCATACAACAGTTTCCCACTTTTACTTTAATACGCAGTCCTTTGAATTATTGTTGTACTCTGCAAGATATTTCAAGCTGCACTTATTGGGAAGTAGGGGGCAGACAAGACAGTGTTGCATCGTATGGTAACCCTCTCCACATTCGCTGATGGTTGGGTCAGTTTTTTAGCCCGATCTAGTCATAGCAACTTTTGATCATTCCATTCCCGTTGTCAGGCGGTTAAGTGTTTTCCACTGGACCCAGGGTGCTTCTGAGCTAGGAGATAGGGCCTCAAAAGGAAGGATTTCCATGTCAGTAAGAGGGGGGAATCACTATCCCTCTAGTCTACAGCTGTAGTCTGGTCTCTTCGTGAAATGTTGGTAGGGGCTTGACATGGCTGAGGAAGCGTCTCCTGGACTCCAGTCAGTGGACCATTGGTTCATGTCCATGAAGGAGATGGCGTTCATCACTGATAGCCTTTATGATCTCTACTCGACTGGTAACTTCCTGCCTCTCAATGCCAGTAAGGAGATCCAGGTTGTTCAGGTTTGTAGGCTTCAGACAGCCAGTGATCAAGTAGCAGGTATTGTTTAATGCTGGGTCTAATTTTTGCTAATAAAAACAGTACATGAATGGATTCATAGTTTCTTAGTCTCTCATGCAAATAAAAAGTAGCATATTTTTTCCACAAAATTTTACAAATATTTTTTGGGTACTAGCTATAAAGCAGTAGAAACTAGGTAAAGATGGAAATTGACATACCTAGGTACTGTACCAACACTGCTCAAGGAGTGGGTATAAACTAGTAATAAAAGAGTGGATTAAAGAAAAATATTACATATATTGTAATGAAATGTATACTATAGTTAGACATGAATATAGTACAAAAAAATTATTCAAAATAACCATTTTCTGTCTCAGCATACTTTTCCAAACATGCACGGAACTTGATGCATTAATGGCAACATCCTCCCTGCCTAAGTACGCCATTACGGCCTTGATGCTAACAATCAGGTCTTCTTTGTTGTAACATTTTAAGTTTCCCTAAATCTCTCATAAACGCCCCAGAGCTAGAAGTAAAGTGGATCGAGGCTTACAGTCAGGAGATCAGTGATGGAAAACATCCTAGTACGGAAAAATCATGGCAAAATGGACTGGTGCAGAATCTTGCATAAATATAGGTTCCCACCCCCCAAAAAGCTACCCATGAAAACGTTCTAAAATCTTTAATAATTGAATAATTGCTTTCATATTTCAGGTTCATGACGAAGAATCATTGCAATGACGATTAAAGCAGAGTAGTTGCAAAACTGCTTTGGACAGTTCAAGCAAATGACTGTACAAGAAGAGACAACTTCGATGTTGTCAATACTCATTTACAAGTGACTCCACAAATTCAGGATCCCTCGAACTGTGGTGAGCTAAACTATAAAAGAACGAGACGGGCTCGTTTCTTTCTCTCTCCCCACTTTTCATCTAGTCAGCCTACAGAGCACACAAGGAGGTCATCGGCTTGGTCGAAGGAGAGGCAAAAAGAAAAAGTATGTAACAGTTTTAATTTCTTGCACGAACAAAGAACCCACATTCAAACGCACACATTATCCTTGCCACAAATATACATACACAAACTTTCTATGGCTCATGCACATACAGATCAAAGGACACTAGGTAAACGCACAATTAGATCACTATCACAAAATATATATTTTGCGAAGACAGTAACTTGTAGCCTTACTGATGTCTTAGCTATAATAAAATTTTGTTGATCATAAAATATTTTGTTAATTAATTAATAATGTTCTCTTTGGCTTTTTCATTCACCACTAATGATGTTTTTATTCCATTTCATTTCATTTCTATGTTAATTTTAACCCTTCGTCACTTTGGTACCCACGTAGTCGATTATTATCTGTTAACGCAAGTTGGTCACAAATTAGAAAGAAAACCTAAATATTGTTTCTGGCTAATTCTTCACTGTATTTCCTTTAAAATTTCTAACGCTACTAGTAATATTCGTCTAAATAACATAAGGATAAAAAAACTTTAATTAATCAAGGCCCTTCCATTATAAAGAAACCAAGCACTCTGGAGACCATAAATATGATATCCCAGAATGTTGGTTGGCATGCCACAATATTGACATCCTTTCAGACATCTCCTGCTCGCCATCTTAGGGGCCATAGAACAATGCTAAACTTGCATGCTAATGGCAACAAAGTCACTCATTTAGTACAAAGAAGGAAGTGTGTCAGAGTTATTGAGAATTTTGCATGTCATATCCAGTTGCAACGCAGTGATACACATTTGAAGCATTAGACATTCATGAATGAAACAAGTCAGACATACACTAAAGTTTATTTGTACCAGTTATGGTTGGATTGCAGAAATGATTGTGAATTTTATTACAGATTCAATGGATGACATTTTCGGGGTGTGTGTGGGGGGTCAGTAGTTGGCATTGAAGAATAGTATGCATTGATCAGAAACCATGGGTCGCCTTTTTATTTGGAGAGCTGGACTCACCTACATCTTTAAAAAAAAAGGGACAGACATTCTTAAGTCCAGTCTGCGCATTTAGCAATGAAAATGCTACTGAAAATTTAACCTTAACAGACTGACAAAAAATGCTATTTCAAACGTAAGCATGACCGACCAACAAAAACAATACTTGAAAGTTAAATGGGATAGTTATGCTAGAATCAAAGTGCACATTTGGAGCATATCATTGAACGGCGCTAAAACAACAACTATTACTTGGTAGACAAATCAGGCATAGAATAAAGTTTATTTGTACCAAATCTGGTTGGATTGCAGAAAGGATTCTAAATTTTATGAATGATTTCATTGATGCCATTTTTTAAGGGTCACTCGTTTTGGGGGGGTCATCTTATACATATTCTCCCTCATTTGCCACTTGATTTATTCAGGGTCTTTCAGCACTTCAATGTACCTGGCACTAACAGCCTGCTTGACATTCTCAGCAAGCGCTTCGGTCCTGATCTAGTCAGATCTACAATCATGCCTTTTCCCGCTTTGCTGTCACGTTTTCTGGATCTCCATAGGCTATCTTCTACTAAAACATCTTGAAACTGTCATAGACAATCCCCTTGGGGTTGTTGGAAAAGCCATCACTTACTTTAGAATCTTCCTGGTACCACAGAAGTCTTCACCCATCTTCAAGTCTTAATACATGATGAAGACTTTATTATGGGTGAAACCATTGTTTTTTGCTTTTATTTTATGTCAAACAAATAAAAGTATTTGTATTTATCAAACATCAAAGTCAGTGCAAAATTACCTAATGCACAATGTATATATATGCGAAGAAAATTTTGTATATATATATATATATATATATAGATAGAGAGAGAGAGAAAGAGATGGAGTAGATGGTAGTGCAGCATCAGTGCAGTTTCAACGAGAGAAAAATGTATATTTAAAGAAGTGAGGCTACCAACATTTATAAAAAAAACTTTTTTCAGCAATTGTTTGTTATTTTATTATTTTATCATTTTATAATTTTTTAAAATTTTATAACGCGTTTCGAGCTTTCGTGCTTTCTCTGTTCAGATATATTTTCCATTTGAAAAAATGTTTTTATTTTTAACAGTCTGGTGTTTCTGCGCATGTGCGTGTGTGTATGTGTTTTCATATTTTTTACTTCTCTGGGTCAAAGTTATGTGTTTTTTTAAGAATATGGGATTCTGACTTTTATCTTTCCGGTCATCTTCGTGTACGGTGGTTGAGTGCATTTTGTTCAGAATGCTTATAGAATTGCCCTTGAGATTTTATGATTTATAATTTTATGAATTTAAATTTTATGATTTATGATTTATTTTATGAGATTTATAATGAACAATTTTTGAAAAAAGTTTCTTTACAAATGTTGGTAGCCTCACTTTTTAAAATATATATATATATATATATATATATATATATATATATATATATATATAGCTGCACCAATTCTAATCTTACACCCGCTACTACTTCGTCTTTCAAACATTTGGTACTTGTATTTGTTTTTTTCTTCAGACAATCATCCTGAGGAAGTTTTATAATAAAGACGAAACGTTAATGAATACATAAATAATATTTTTTGGTTTTCTTTTTTCAATTTTCATATATATATATGTATATGTAAATATAAAGTTAGGTACACGTATATGTTTGTATATTTGTATGAGCAGGATTAACTCCTAAACTAAACCGATCGCTATGAATTTTGGAACATAACTGCTAGGTGTCGTAATGTGGGCTATATTTACTTCATTTTAGTTTTATACAAAGAGGGCAAAAGGGGGTGAAATCTCTTCTATGAAAATTTAGATACCTCCGATTTTTGTGATATTTTAAACAATAGGTATTAGCTATCAATAAATAAATATTCTCCAAATTTCAGTTACTGTGGAGTATTTGAAAGGGTTTTTAGGAGGGCATAATATGAGAACATCACATTCAGATATTTCAGATTTACATTAAATTTGATCTATAGTCATTAAACACCAATTAAGCAAGATTCTCTGTATTTTAATTTCTTTTTAATACCCTTTAAGCTTAAGCTTTAAATTTTAGACATGTTCTAAATCAAAATCATGTAATAGATTTTTTTCAAATTTGGAACAAGACATAAGGTTTAGTAGCATTTTATCTTGATTTTAATATTGGTAAAGAGACATAAAAGTGGTGCAAAACTGTTCTGGGAATTAATTTTATCCGTCTTAGGACCGGGATTTGTCTTAATTGATGACTCGTCCGATTACGGGTGAATTAAAAAAAAGGAAAAATGAGCTCATTTGCATATTCTTAAAATAATAAAAACAAAAACCTTCAGGGTGGCGAAAAATAAAAACACACCTTAAAAGAACACCGGTCACTATCTCCAAAAACAAAACAATAACAAATAATCTAAGTAACATTATAGGCGATAAGAAGTTGTGTACGAATTGGGCAGGTCATTCTAGTCTAATGGTTAGAACGCTAGTCTATGAATATTAATATTGAAGGTTCGATCCCTCCCCGGAAAGGCATGCTGATGACGGCTTATAACCAGAAATGTACGTTCATATCTAACTTTTGTGCAAAAAATTAATTTGTAAATTAATTATAAAAATGTTTACAATGAATTGGTATATAAGTTAATTAAATATATATATATAAATGCATCTATCCTAACTATATTAACATCAAAACATTTTAGCATTACTTAATTCTAATGTTTATTTACTCCTCGCGGAGTTAGGCACAAGGCCAGTTTTATCTTACTCCCACAAGTAAGATGTGACCCAAGATCGGGTCGAGCAAGTGGGGTTAAAAGCCAGCGCTCGAGAGGTGAGCACTCTGGCCATTTAAAAATTGCCTGGGCAGCCCCGTCGGCATTCCCCGGTAGAGGCGCCTCAGACAGTAAGCAATAAACTTACTCCTCCCCAAAGAGGGGAGGCGAAGCCTGGGAGGGTGGACCTCCTAGAACTGCACAGGACAGGCGTGCAGTATCCATCGGAACAGATACTACACTTTGATCTTAGCCAAAAGGCCAAGGAAGTAAAATATTGAAATACCCTATATATAGGCATCTCCAACTCACTCAAACAAATGTCGATTTTACTCATTTGCATATTTATTTATTTTTAAGTTTTTAATGAATTAATATTCTGTAATATACCTTTCTACTTTGTATTGTCAAATTTTCTTCTACATACGCAATCGTTTTATCGATAGTACTATTATTATAATTATAAATAAAATAAGATAAAGAGATTTTATAAAAGAAATGATAGCGTTTAAAAACTTATTTAGAATTTTATTTTCAAAGGAGATAATTTACTTCCGGCTTTAGTAAAGTGGCAAATGTCGCTGTGATGTCAAGAACAGATACTAGACTTTGATCTTAGCCAAAAGGCCAAGAAACCATAAAAAATATTTTTTATGACTAGGTATTTTTAAATTAAAAAAATATATATTGATTAAATTGGAATATATTTTAATGGACGGTGTAGTATCGGTTCTGTTGTCATAAGACTGCCCTTCCAGGAATTACCTCCTCGGTTTTTAAGGGTATGAAAAAAAAACAAGACTCGATTTAGTCAGAATATCTTTTAAGGAGTAGGGGGTATCGGTTCTGCTCTCATAAGACCATCCACGCAAGAGTGACTTCCTCCTTTTTGGGTGGAGGGAAGTCGTGTTCGTTCATCATGCTATTATCCTCTGTTGGGGGGGGGGGCAGTGTAGTATATATTCATTCACCATAATACTAGCTAAGGAAGAACGATAACTCAAGTTTATAATAAACATGTCTTTTTTTAACTATAAAATTATGAAAGTTATCGTTCTCCCTTAGCTAGCATATTCATCTTTGTTTATAAACATGGCGACTATATTTTTCCAGACAATTTTCATTTAGGCGTTTCACTTGGACAATGAAACTTGCGATTGTTTTTAATGTTATCTAAATAAATAAATGCAAAAGTTTTTTCCACCTATTCTTACTATATTGACATTAAAACGGTTTATGCTTATCTAATTCTCTGTGGTATATTTTCATTCGTCATGATACATTCCTCCCAGGCATTACCTCCTCTTCGGAGAGAAGGCCGTAGAGTATACATTCGTTCCTCACGATACCATTTCCCCAAGATTAGCAGTTTTGTGTGTGTGTGTTGGTGGTGGTGGTGGTGGGGGGGGGGTAGTGTACTATCTATTCTGTTGTCATGATATCATCCTCCCAGGCATTAACCCCTCCTTTAGGAGGGGGGAGGGTCAGTGTATGTAGTTCGTTCATCATGATATCATCCTCTCAGCCTCTCATTTACATATTTATTTATTTTTAAGTTTCTAATGAATTAATATTTTCTAATCTGCTAATAATTAAATACATATGTTTATTATTTTTTTAATACATTTGTTGTTGTTGGTGGTGTTGGTGTTGGTGGTGGTGGTGGTGCTGGTGGTGGTGGTGGTCCTATTTACTTCCCTTACCCCTAGAAGAGTTAGGCACAATGTCAATATTTAAGGTGGGAAGAATCCAGCTCTTCCAAAATTGGCATTCTGAATTGGAACAAAAATTTCAATTGCCTCGGTCTGGAAGGATTTTTGACTTCACTGACAGAGAAAATAAAAACTAAGTGCAGATTCAATACAGATACTACATTCTGCTCCTAGGCCAGGGAGTTTACATGTTGGTAGTGATGATGATGATGATGATGATGATGATGATGATGATGATGATGATGATGATGATGAATTAAAAATTTTGTCATAGAAAAGAAATCAACCTTCTCTAATCTTTCTAAATTACAAAAAACGTATTTTTCTTTAATATTCTTTATGCATTTTTCTGTTTTTTATAATAAAGGTGAAACGTACAAAGTACCCATTTCGAATTACTAAGTAATATAAAATCGTTTTCTTTGACCAATCGACGTTCCACCTTTATGTTTATTCATTTCATTATATAACCAGTTTTAATGAGGAATTCATTTTCATTTTTATACTGAAACAAAATAAAATTTATAGACGTTGAATATCTTCAAGACCTTATCAATTAACCTTTTTGTTTGTTTTTCCTAAAAGCAAAATTTGACGATGTTCATGCACAGTATATTTCCCCCACATTGGAATATATCAAATACGACAATCATCATTTTTTAAAATTTCTTCTAAATTACCAAAATGTCAAATGGAAATTACTTATTTGGTTTCTGTAAAGAAGACTACGGCATCAGTAATTGCTGCCCGGAGCGTGAGTAGTTTTTGCTAGTATATATATATATATATATATATATATATATATCTATATATATATATATATATATATATATATATATATATATATATATATATATATATATTATTTTTCTTATCTTCCTGGTTTTGCTGGAAATGGGGCATCATACTGGATGCCAGACATTCACCGACTATTTCAGACACTCCAGCCTAGAGATCTTTTTAAGATTCTAACCGTCCTTTTAAATGCAGTTGTTTGTATTTCTCTTGCACTCGGTTCACCGGGTATACTCACCAGATAGCTTTTTAAATTATTTTTCATTAGTCCTGTTGCTCCTTTAATTACTGGTATGATGGAGATTTTCCTAAGATTCCAGTTTCTTTTCATGGCGTACATAAGACTTTGGTATTTCGTAATCTTTTCCCTTTCTGCTCTATTTAAATGTGTGTGTGTGTATGTAATTATTTCCACCTCACACAACCATGAAGCCCTAGACTCGAGTTTTGCCATCCTTTGGGCTTATCAGTAAGACACATCCGAACTCAGGATTTGAAAGCTGAGTCACTTAAATGTGAGTCGAGTACTCTGCCACCTGAGCTATCAGGCCACATACAAGAAAGTCTTGTACTAACATAGATCACGGAAACAAAAATCTAATATGTATTTGCTCGCTGGATGACATCGTCCTAGCAAGTGTAAAATCCTACTTGTGAGACATCAGCCTGGGTTCTTTGTAGCTAGATGACTACATTCCTTGTTAAGAAGAGTAGGTACATTCCACAGTCAGCCTTTGCCGTGGTTTGCTTGATCTGTGTTAGTCATTATACTTTCTTGAATGTGGTGTGATGGTTCAGATAACAGAGTACTAACCTCGCATGCAAGTGATTTGGGTTTCGAATCCTGAGTTTGGTTATGTTCAACTGATAAGCCTAAAGGGGACCAAACCTCGAGTGTGTTGTATTCATGGTGTGTGTGGGCTACAGCGTTTTCTGATTGTGGAAATAATTATATATAATCTCACATTAAAAATCTAATATATATATATATATATATATATATATATATATATATATATATATATATATATATCACATCACATCACATTAAAAATCTAACATATATATATTCAAATTTTGACATTATTATAAATTTTATTTTACCAACTTATTTGTCGAATCTCTTCTGACGATAAGATTGCATCTTTGAAAAGCCATGATTTAAGGAAGGAATAATAAAATAATTGTTGTTGGTGGTGTTGGTGTTGTTTTGAACAACTGATGATTAAATAAATATTGTATTCTACACAATTTTTATTTTCATCACTAACTTATATATATATATATATATATATATATATATATATATAGTGTTGGAAGTTTCTCAACCATTAAAACTATATAAAAAAAAAACAAAAAAAAAACACTTACGTCCCAAGTCGTTCAGTGGAAAATCACTCATGTAAGTCAATTTAACTTTTACAGTTATTATATTAGTTTGCTTCTAACATTATTTAAAGGATCATCAGTTGTTTACCATGAAAAACTGTTTCAGGAATTTAAAAATATGAGAGTATTTAATTTCATGACTTCCCAGCAGAGTTGATCAGACCCCACTTATATATTATAAAAGAGTATTTATATAAATATTTTTGAAATGTATCGTAACTAAGTTCCTAATACAATAAATTTATGTTGAACATTGCGAATAGAGCATTTTTATGGTTGAATAATAGTGAAGATAGACACATATATATAGTTACATATTTACTTTCATACAATCTTATTTTGTATTCTGTGAATGGTTTATTTTCCATTCAAAAAATGTATCATGTAATAACTTTATATTATCATTTATTATTTAAAAAAGAGATATTTAAAGTTGATTATTATTTCCAAATTAAACGTAATTCCTTCTGACGAGAAGAATATTTTCTTTGAAAAATCCTAGATTTAAAGGAAATCAAATTGACTTTCTTCTCTTCTTTTGTTGAATATTAAGAAAGTATCAAAATAAATATCTAACTATACATATGTGACTATCTTTATGTTCATTCAACTATATATATATATATATATATATATATATATATATATATATATAATCAATAATAAACAATACATTTTACTTCTTTAAAAATAAATTATTTATTATTTTTTATAAAGCTCTATTTTAAAAGATATTGAGAACTTTATATGTATAAAGGTCTGCTCTCTTTGTTCAGTTCGCTTTCTGAATGACCGTCTTTTAGAAATTATTTTACGTTGTGTGTGTGTGACTAGGTATCATGTGTTCGGTTAACTGTCTGTAAATATTAAATCATTTTTGAATACACAACAAAATACTCTAATTCATTCAAGTCATTTCGCTTTCAAATATAATATTTCCTGTAAGAAAATACAATTATGATTTCATTTGTTGATTTTCACTTAACAGAATTCATTGTTGTTCATTCGTTTATTTATTTCACATTTTTTTCCTGTCTTTTCCACTTTATTTTCATAAATTTCTTTTGACAGGTGAAAAGTGGTTACTAAAGGAAATCAAAGAAGTGAACATCGGCGGCGACCGGAAACAGACCACAATTATTTTATTTT
Source organism: Sepiola atlantica (assembly GCA_963556195.1). NCBI lineage: Eukaryota > Metazoa > Mollusca > Cephalopoda > Sepiida > Sepiolidae > Sepiola > Sepiola atlantica. The sequence goes on from OY744523.1 coordinate 135,425,896, forward strand.
CCTTTTTCAAAATTACAAATGTCGAAATTTTTAAATATTGAATATAGTCATCAAAGTTTCTTTTTATTTTCTTCAAAACGAATCATTTTTACTTCATACTATACTAAGTAATTCTTAAAATAAATTGTAGCTAAATATGTTGCCAAAAACATTATACAACAATAACAAATGAAAATCGGCCAGTCAGAAGTAAAATTTGATTTATCAGATTAAATGCTATTTGGGTCTGACTTTGAAACTTCGACAAAATAATTTATATGCTAGATGAAGTTGTTTTGCTTAAATTATATTAGGCAAAGATCCAATTTTACATGTACCTTCATAGAGTCATTGCTAAATATATATAAATTGTCTTGTAACCTTCTTTCACATTTCTTTCGTAGGGGTTCTGTATAGTGGAGATCTATCATGCAACACAGACAAAGTTTCTTCCAAAGAATACCTGTAGAATGCAATATCACGGGGTTGCTCCTCAGCTGACTACAACATGGTCGTTTTCAAGTCCAATGTAAACAACTTCTTGTTGGTCTGTCCACATAAATAATCATTTTCACACATCGTTTCGATTCTTTCCAAGGTGTTCATAGCCAGCCGACAATCTCATCAACCTGTATCTACGAGTGGCCTTTTGGCCTTGATAACCAGTAATATGCTAATAAAAAAATATGTATGTCTTGTGCTGGTGAAGACTGACAGCACCCTTCCTTCTCAAGTCCATCCTACGGTTTCAGAACTGTTTTGCCATACCAAATTTCACTCACAGTGCTTAGCTTTCAGACACTTGTCAAAGATACCATGATGTGGGATAGAACTCATAACCGACTGGTTAGAATGCTTGCCATACATATGAAAGACAAACGTAAGAAGGATGTATGTAACATCATATATAAAAGAGGTGAAAATCACAGACGTTCTTGGCTAGAGAGTGATGGTGTCATGATAAAAACACCGTAGCCAGTTTAGGGGTAGACTTTTTCGTCAGCCAGCCTAGTAAACACTTCCCTCCCTATTGGGCTTTTCAAGGGCTTATTTTTTTAGTTAGCCTGTTTGAAGTCCAGGGGATTGAATGCTGGTGGTTTGGTCTCTTTCAGGTTTGTTTTGTCTTGAAATGATTCTAACTTTCTCTCCCTTTCTATTATTATGCCTTCTACAATTCCACACGACAAACACCTTACTATTTCCTATAGTAACATCAGAGGTCTCAGGTCAAACTTTTCTGATGTTCAATCCTTTCTTTTGAGCAAATCTCCTTGCTCTTCTATTAAAACTAATCTGAATGCTTCTATTGATAGCAACGATCTATACGTGCATGGTTATTTGCTTCTTCTTCATTGAGACTCTTCCATTCATTTGCATGGTCTTGCTTTTATTCTTTGCATCGATCTCCCCATTGCTCATGCCCACAGTTTTGAATATCTTGGGTATCCATTTATCTGTCTGAGGTTGTCTTTGCTGCAATCCACTTCCTATTTGTTCTTTTCGTACCGTTCACCTTTACACAATGACTGCTCTGTTGTTGATGCTATATCCAGCAGTATTAATAATGAATTGCAACTTCATCTATCAAGCTCCATCTTTGTTTTTTTTTTCATTCTGACTGGCTCCCTCAATCTAACCGCACAAATCTAGCTGGTGAAATCTGTCTTAACTTTTCTGTCTCATGACTTGTCGAAAATTGTCACCTTCACCACATAATTTTCGGATAATGATGTTCATCAACCATCCTTACTTGATCTTTTTCTCACTTCTCTTCCTGACTCATGTTCTATTTGTTCTTCTCCTCCATTGGGTTTTTCTGATCATGCTGTTGTTGATGTAGAGGATCATTTTTCGGTGAAGTTTTCTATTGATCGTCCCTTCCATAAGAAGACGTTTAACTACAGGAAAGTTGACTATGTGACGTTCAGTGGAGGCCTATCTTTGGTATGTCTTCAAATGATGCTGCTAAGGGGGTTACTGGCTGCATCTTTGTTGGAATTGACACCTTCATTCCTCATCATAAGTTTCAAACCAAACCTCATTCTCCTCCTTGGTTTTGATCTGTTTGTGATTTTGCCATTGCCCATCAAAACCATTAATTTTATCTGTATGGTCGGGATGGTTCTAAAGCTTCTAGATAATCTTACACAAGAGCTAGCAATGCTTGCAAGAGAACAATCTCTGAGACTAGGTCTAGCTATTCTCAAAGTATTTGTGATTCTATCTCGTCTCAAAAGGTTGGCGGTTGGCTCTCATGATTTTTGGATAGTGGATAGTCTGCTATTCCTCCGTTTTTTAATGGTCTTCAGATTATTTCATCTTCTAAGGATAAGGTTGATCTTTTTGCTCGTATTTTTGCTAGGCATTCTTCTCTTGATGACTCTGGTTCTGATTTTCCTTTGAAGGCTGATCAATCTCTTGATTTTGTCATTACCACCCCAAAGATAGTAGCTGCGATTCTTTCTAATCTTCACCAGTCCAAGGCTTCTGGTCCTGATTCAATTCTTGTTGTCGTTCTCAAATGTTGTTCCGAACTTTCTTCTATCCTCTCGAAATTGTTTAAACTCTGTTTGTCTTAGTCCTGTTTCCCTTTTTGTTGGAAGGAGTCCTCTGTTGTCTTTATTTTTAAAAATGCTCGTGGTCGGTCTGATCCAACTAAGTATCGTTCTGTTACTCTCCTCTGTTATTAACAAAGATTTTGAAAGGTTGGTCAACGGCAAGCTTGTTCATTTTCTGGAATGTCTGAGTCTCTTTAGTGATGTTCATGGTTTTCATTCAACTGCTGATCTTTTGACTGTGGTAACTGAGCGGATCTATCAGTATATGGATAATTCAAGAGAGGGTTGGGCCATTACACTTGAAATTTCAAAAGTGTTCGGCAGAGTGTTGCATTCTGGTCTTCTGCAAAAACTTCAGGGTTACGGTATTGATGGTAAGGTTCTTGACATTATTGTGTCTTTTCCTTCTAATCGAAGCTTGTGAGTAACTTTGGATGGTGTGTCTTTATTCTTTTTTTTTCATCCTAGTTCACTCCAAACAAGGTTGGACGCCACTATAGACGTAAGGGGGTTACTGAAAATTAGGGTGTAAGTTTGGGGGTCATCCTAAGTTGCGGGGAAACAGTGAGCAGGGAGAAAGTTTCAGAAGAAGTTATTGGAGTAGCAGGCTCTCTAGCATCTGGGAACCTCCACAGTGAATAGATGGGATTTAGCTGATTGTCGGGTTCGTCTAGTGTATTTACGTCGAGGAGGCACAAGCACAGCAAGTTCATCAGAGCACAATCGACTGAAGTACTTGTAAAACAGGCATAAGGATGCAAAATTGCAGCGATGTAACAGGGGCTGGAGCTTGGTGAATAGTGAGGGACCTATTAAGTTGGCGACTCTTTTTTGGATCTTGTCTTAGAGGGAGAGACTAGTGGATGATGCAACAGCCCAGATGTGACAACAATACTCCATGCATGGGTGGATGGTGGCTTTGTAGAGATATAGAATACTGGCAGGTGTGAGAAGTTTTCTAGCACATTACAGGGAGCCCACCTTCCTTGCAGCAGTCCTGGTAATGTCTTCTATGTATTTGTTCCAATTAATGTTACCTGTGAATGTTAGGCCGAGGAGTTTGAACGTTGAACTTTCAGGTAAGGTCTTATTTGTCATGGCAATCGGTGGTTGAAGAGGTGTCTTGTAGTTATTGAAGGAATGAGGTTTGTCTTAGCGGCATTAAATATTATGACCCCATTCCACTACAGACTGGAGGTCACTTTCTAAGGATTTAGCCATTGCTTCAGATATGTGTGGGTCTGTTTTGCCCACATGAACCCATCTCAAGCTCAATGTCATCGGGGGAGGTCGTTTATGAAAATCTGGAATAGTAGAGGCCCAAGGATGGATCCCTGGGGCACACCAGCATTTATGTCATGTTGCTTGGATGAACGACCATCGATGACAATCTGGATCTTTTTTTTGGTTAGGAAGGATCTAATTATATTAAATATTTGTCCAGTAATACCATATAAATGAATTTTTAAGAGAACCCCTTTATGCCAGACCTTGTCAAAGGCTTTGGATATATCAAGTGCTACCACCCTAACTTCACCTGCCTTGTCCAGTGTATGATATATGTTGGTGTTCCTCAGAGCTCTATTCAAGGCCCAGCACTGTTTCTTCTCTATATCAATGATCTTTCAGAGAATATTATTCTGAAAATTAACATCTATGCCAGTGATACCACTCTAGTGTTACTTCTTGCCCATCTCCCTGGATTTGTTGCAATCTACAGCTGATCTAGAAGTTGTGGATTGGGGTATGAAATGGCTGGTTTCGTTTAATCCTGTTAAGACTAAACTCGTGTCTTTCAATCGTAGACGTGTTATTTTTGTTTCTAAGATTATCATGGATGGCTCTGCTCTTATGGGGAAATCGACGCTTAAACTTCTTGGTCTTTCTCTCTCATCAAATCTTTCATTAGATCCATTGCTTCTCATAAAGTCTGTTCTCTTTATCGCTCCAAACACTTTCTCAGACCTGAGGTTATTCTCTATCTCTACAAATCTACTATAAGACCATGTATGGGATACTGCTGTCATATTTGAGCTGGTAAATCTCTGTCCCATTTGAGGGTTCCTGATAAAGTGCAGAAACGTATCTGTAATTTGATTGGTTACACCCTTTCTTATTCTCTGCACACTCTCTCTCACAGACCTGATGTTGCTAGTCTCAGTCTTTTTTATAAGTACTGCTATGGCATGTGAGCTTCAGAATTGTATGATCTATTGCCTGCTTCTTTTATTTCAGCTCGTTTGACTCGCTGATCTAGTGGTCTCTATAAATTCGCTGTTTTGATAACTCAGTGGAATACAGCTTCCTGTTTCAGTAACTTCCACCCATGAACTGCAGGCTTGTGGAACTCTCTTCCTGCTGACTGTGTTCTTCCTACCTATAGCAGTGGTCTTTTCAAGACTAGGCTCAATAGGCATCTACTGTTTTTGTGATAATCATCTTTCGTTCTTGTTAGCTCCTTACAGTAAGTGGCTTTATGCTTGGAGTGATTTCCATGAAAAAAAATGTGTTCAAATTGTCCCAACGTCATCGATAAAAACATTTATTGCCAGGGTAAACAAATAGAGAAAGAAATCATGGCACATAGTTGTTAATACCAAACGTGATACATACATATGATGAAATTACAGAAGTAGTAACTAAAGGAAAGACTACATTAATTTTCTCAACATCGATAAAAACATTTATTGCCAGCATAAACAAATAGAGAGAGAGAGAGAGAAATGATAACACATAGTGGTTGAAGGCAAAAGTAAGAGTGACATACCAAAAAGCATGAATAAAGCAGGTGAAAATATCAGTAATAGTTACTATAAGAAAGACTACGTTAAATATACCAACACAATCGAAGTACAAATGTTACTCGGGTAAACGAATAGAAAGATATATGCATGGGTAATGTATAAGAAAATATGACTTACTTTGTTGGCTTGCAGCAAAGTGTAGTATCTGTTTTGATATTGCTCTACATTTTTCCTGTCCTCAGTCAATAAGGAAGAGGTCTTGTAAACTACGGCAATTTTTATTTTTGTTCCAATCAAGAGTGCTTGTCATTGTAGACATACTCTGTTGATGATGATTGCAAAGATAGCAAGTTGTTCTGGGAGTCTCGGCTTAGTGCGACCAGCAGAGCGGAAGTTTGAAATGGCTGTGAACGTAGAAGACAGCTGACGGGAATAGCGTCAGAGTTTTGAAAACCTTGCAAAGATTGAGAGCCAGGCAGACCATGTCCACTGGCCTTGAATACCAGCAAGAAAAGAGGAAAAGCCTTGTTCTGAATTTCACACACAAATCTTTCTTAACTTCTGGAAATAGGAAAGTGCATTCTCTCGGTGACTAGTAATGATTCAGTGGAGATAATTTGGATCTTTCAAAGGGAGATTACTTTATAAATGCTGAGCCAATAACTCTATTCCTCACAGATTCTATTTGTTTTTGACTGAATTTCAGCCGATGTGAACTCTAGCTTTCTTCAGGTGTATTGTTAATCCTCGGTGATTTTTTATTAGATTTAAATATCACTGCTGTTGATTTTTTGTGTATTTTGTTGGCTGATATTTCCTACATCCATCTATATATAAAACACTGTTGTCTTCATGTGTGTATGTTTGTCACGGCATCACAGTTAAATGGTTGAGTTAAAAGCCAAACTAACCACAGATTTGGAATCAACATGTTCTTATCGATAGTAGGTCTTAAACCTTTGTTCAAACCCATTATTCAAAATTAAAAGTATGTACAAATAACATTAGAAACAGATGTTCCGAAATCTTTAGTATTCTCTTTCTAGTTAAAAATGTTCTCTTATTAGCCGAGCTTATAAAAATAGTTCATACGTTTAATGTGAACAACATACTTACAAAAATAGTTCATACGTTTAATGTGAACAACATACTTACAAAAATAGTTCATACGTTTAATGTGAACAACATACTTACAAAAATAGTTCATACGTTTAATGTGAACAACATACTTACAAAAATAGTTCATACGTTTAATGTGAACAACATACTTACAAAAATAGTTCATACGTTTAATGTGAACAACATACTTACAAAAATAGTTCATACGTTTAATGTGAACAACATACTTACAAAAATAGTTCATACGTTTAATGCCAAATTATCTCATGCACTTCGTGTATTGCTTACTTTGCAAAAAAAAAACAAAAAAATATGTATCCTTTTTTAATTAAAAATCGATAAAAAATATTTGATAAACGTTCACTAATATTTTTATATTTCTTTTTTGTTATTTTAGACCATCAAACAATTTTAGATCTATGCGGACAGGTAAAACAGATTTTTAATTTTGCATCCTTACACCAAACTCATTCAGGTAGGTTAAAAAGACAAAATGTTTTTGTTTTATCGGTGGCCATGTGGATAAGAGTTCGCCTTTGATTCCAATATTTTATGCCAACGTGGGTTCGAATTTCACATTAGACAATTGTTTTTTGGGGTTTTTTTTTGCTATATGATTTCCTATTTATTTATTACCTAGCTGATATGGATCATCAGCATAAACGTGGATAATTCTTTCATTAAAAGTGGATAATAAATATTTAATAAATGTCCTTAGCTTAACTATAGAATTAAAGTAAAGTTTGAAAACACAACATAGACGGGACCTTCACTAGTATTGGAGTTGGCCAAAAAGTTCGTTCGTTTTTTTAGGAACGAGGAACCCAAGCATCAAGTTCAGAAATATAACTGAGTTTATGCAATTCATTTTTCTATGCTCGATTTGGAAATCTTGAGAATGTTTGCGATTTGTCTGGTTGTAAATGGCAATTGGTCCAACTACGGCTTTCACTTGGTCACTGTCAATCATCTTTGGCCGACCAGAGCAAGGAGCATCTCTCATTGAAAATGTTCCTTTTCGGAATTGAGCAAACCATTTCTAACACATCCGTTCTGTAGAAGCATCCTCCCCATACACATGGCATATCTTTATACAGTTTTCTGTAGATTTTTTTCTCCTTTTTTTGCAGTAAAAAAGCATCAGATGTTAGTAGTGCTTTGCTTGATCTTCCATTTCAAGGCCTTAAATACAAGCAAACATGTAAGAATTCCTCTGCTAGGAGGCTTATTACACACTTACGTCAACAATATACTCACTACACTAAATACAGGATTTGAAGAATAGGAATATAAAATGATCTTTAGTAGACCGGAAAAAATACAATAAAAAAACGAACGAACTTTTTAACCAACCAATAGTTAACTCTTGTGAACCGATTATTTTGACATTCATTTTAAAATTGCTGAACAGTCATGCATAAAACATTGTGACATAAGGCAGTGAAAGAGTGCCCCCTTTTTTAGGAACTGGATTTTCTCCACATTAAAAACCGACCCTGTGTCTAACTTTGCTTTCGAGGGAAGGCAAGTAAATAGGAACATCACTGTATCTGCCATTGAAAACGGGGTGTTGTCAATCAAATTTGTCTCACCTCTGCCGTCAGCATTGTTTTCAATAACCCGGGGTTTTCCGTGTTCGAAGTGTAAAAAGGTGAAATCACACGCAGCTTGACGGTGGCGGGGTGTATGGGTCGGTGGATAGACTATGAAAGACTGTTGTTCTTTTTATCTTTTTCCTTTTGTTGGTCCTTTCTTCCTTTCTTTTGGTTGAACTCCTCTTTCTCTCTTTTTGTCGTCACGAGAAAGAAAAAGCAGTCATTGGAATTCTGTCAGACAGATGAGACGGGCGTTTCTGCCTAGCACCGACAATTCGAGTTTTGTAACTTTTGAAATGCAATGATAAAAATAAATACTATTTTATATATAAAATGTCTTGTACACTTTTCTATCAAGATTCAATTTTCAACTGCTATGGTCCCTTTTCCGAAGTCAAGATAATTAATTCACTGCAGAGAATTAATGATTAACCTTAATGCGACTGATTATTACTTGTTCCCCCAAGCAACAGACCACATGTTTTTGAGGATCTAAAGACAACGTAGGCTCAAGGGAATGGTCAACCGCTGCTCTAAACGTGGATGTGACTATCGTACTCCAGGATATTGTGGCGCCGTTCCAGGATAATAAAATCCAAGCCCCAAATATCTCTGTCGGCGTATCATGCCAAGATATACTCTTGGGGCCACGATAGTATTACATCACTATTACATGACATGAACAATACATAGGAAGAAAGTCAGAAAGCACATAAGCAAAAATGTAGTTGAAAAATAAATAGTAATGGTGAGGATAATAGCCCAAAGAAGAACAATGTGAATGATAAATGTGATCTGTCTCAGGCTGGAAATTTTCGGTCTTCCACCAAATATGAAATTATGAGAATCAGTAGAGAAATGGCATTATTTAAACTAAAAACGTGCCAGAATGACGTTGCCTTGTCTCAACCGTTTCTTTGTGTTGTTATTTTTTTTCTTGTTGCGTGGATTGCTTTCGTCCATTTAGATTTGAAAATATAGGGATACTTCTGTTGTGAGATTCTAATGAAATAAATAACAAAAACAAATCTTGTTTTTGTTATTTTTTTATTAGCATAGATTACTGAGCTCTACTCATGTATTGAGCAGTGTTGAAGTAAATACTGCAACAAATATGTATATTCCCTTATCATCATGTAACTTTGTATGGTGCATGGAGTATTGTTGTCCATGTATGAAGTAGTGTTTCCACATCTGGACTGGTGCACCAACCACTAGCCTCTCCCTCTTGGACAGGGTGCGAAAGTTTCTAACCTAATAAGTCCCGCACTGTCTGCCAAGCTCCAGGCTCTGTCACATCGCTGCAGTGTTGCACACCTGTGCTTGTTTTACAATTACTTCCATGGAATGTGCTCTGATGAACTTACTGCATTTGTGCCTCTTCCACAAAAATACATCCGACCCACCCGACTAGCACCAAAATCCAACCTCTTCATTGTACAGATACCTAGACACCGGAAGGTTTTCCACTTTAATAGCTTCTTTCCTAGGACAGCTTGCCTTTGGAATTTACCTTATGCTCCCTGTTTCCCGACTGCACCAACATGCCGGAATTCAAATGTAATGTTAATAAACATCTTGCTGTCCAAATCCCCATCCAGGTTATCCCTATATAAATCTGGTCTCTATTACAGTAGCCCCTTACACTTCAGTGGCGATATGCCTTTTTTGGCCTAACAAAAGTTTTTTTAAAAAATAGAAAAAGAAAGAAACCTGAGTAATAAACTTTTACTTATTTATCTGAATCGAACACATCATCCAATAAGTCCCAGGCCTAATTAATAAAACAACAATTTTTAGGCAAACTTCGACTTTATTCATCAAGATAGTCTCTTTCTGAGGTGATACACTGATTCTAACGCTTCTCTAACGATTCGATGCATTTTTTGTAGAATGATTTGTCTTTAAAATACACCTGCGATATTACTTCTTTATTGAAGCCAAATTTATTTCCCCGGGAACATTCAAATAGCTAGTAGTCGCTGTGGGGCCAAATATGGAAAATAGTGTGGGTGCAGTCTGAAGTACAATTCATGTAGTTTTGCCATCATTGCGATCGACTTGTGACATGGTGCATTGTCTTGGTGAAAGAGCACATTTTTCTTCTTCATTTGTGTCCGTTTTCTAGTGATTTCTTTTCTCAAACGCACCAATAATACTTAATATTTACTATTGATGCTTCTTCCTTTCTCAAGCTAATTGATGAACAAAACACATTGAGCATCCCAAAATATGAAGGCCAAAACGTTGCTTGTCTCACACAACTTCAATTCATGATTGGCCAAAACGAGTTTGTGGACATTTTTTTATGTTTTTCGAGACCACTGTTGAATTTGGACCACCTGACCGTTCAGTATAATTTGTGCAAAACCGCGTTTAAAGTCGACATACCACCTCTTAACCATTGTTTCCAATGAAGCAGGATTCAAATTACACTTATCAAGCCATTACTTTGCGTGAACATTATTTTTTCTCATCAGAAAGCAATGCTTATAAACACACGAAATTCAGATTTTTCCATGGTTTTGAAAATTTACTAATTGCTTGGGCTCAAATTTTGACACATGCCATTTGATGGTTAGTACATTATAAAAAGTCATATGAAATTTTATTACTGGCACCATTCATATGTCAGGCCGGAGACTTATTGAGTGATGTGTTATATCGGTGAATAGAAAGAAGAACAAAATTCAATTATTCTTGTTTTTTCTATTTTTAATTGTTTATTAATCTACATTTATTTTCAATTAATTTCAAAGTCACAACTTGAGAAATGCTTAAAAGATTCCCGAATTCATAAATTGCTATCTTTTCTTGAATTCTTTATTTTCTTCTTCTTCTTCCAGGAATGCTTTCAATAATTCCATACACTCAGCAAATTGTTCAATTGCTAATTTCGAAATAAATGGAAAAATAATAATGTCATTCTTTTCCACATTTACAAAATATGCTAATCATTGCAAACAGATCCTTTTGAATAAGATCGAAAATCATTCTCTTAGTCAAGCCTTAAAAAGAAGAGAAATCTCCAAGAATGAATGTTTAGATTTGATTAATTAAGCTTTCTTGTAATCTCTACCTGTCTCTTATGAATTTCTCTTTTACTATCTTAATAAAATGGTATGGCATTGTGCATCTTATTATTTTGTTCATTGCAGAAGGATGCAATAATCTAACACGGATTTGTACCATTTGAATTATTCAAACTACTGTTCTGGTCATGGATGTATTCTAACAATATTTCGACCGATGTAATCTCACACTTTCTTCAGGTGCGTCTCGTCGAACTCGGGAATCTGCACAGAATTTTGAATGGAATCCTTAATTTAGTCCACGGTGCTAGCTTGTTCTTGTTTCAACAACCGTGACCAGATGAACGTCTAGAATAATTAATAACTGTATTCTTAGTATTGTCCATACTGAGAATTTTACCTTTAATCCCCGGAAGATTGTCATTTAGAACTAATTATTACTTAGCACTTGGATCCGTTGTGCCCCGAGCACCGTGTTAAGTGTTTGCATCCTTCTGCAATGACCAAAATAAAAAGATCGATGATGTGCCACGGGTCTGCAAGGACCTGTTAAGCATTCAGAAAAAAGGTAATTCCCATCATTGCATTTATTCAAGGATCCATGGCGCAATGGTAAGTGCCAGGTAATATTCAGTTCTAAGTGACAGTCTTCTGGAGGTTGAAGGTTCAATTCTCAGTGTGGGCGATACTAAAAATGCAATTACGAATTATTTAAGATTTCTACCTGATCATGGCTGAGGGAACAGGAGCAAGCAACCGCCGTGGATTAAATAAAGGATTACGTTCGAAATTCTGTACAGATTCCTGAGTTTGACATAAAGATTCCAGTTCGATAAGATGCACCTCAAGAAAGTCAGAGGTTACATTGGCTGAGGTATTGTGAGAATAACATCCAAAATCAGAACAATAGTCCGAATAGTCCAAATAATGCAAATTATATATCCTCATCTTAAAAATTCCAAAATTACACTAAATAAAATCTAATACATAAGGTAAAGTCAGTCTATTTCTAGATTTTATTATTGATAGCTTTCTTCTTACAAAATCACTATTGATTTCATTCGAAAATTCATAAATTGTGATATTTTTAATCTATATTAAAGATTGATTGATAATATAGAAGTGAAGAGATTCATTATTTTACTATCTAATTCACATACGTGTTTACAATATGTACGAACACATTATGAAAAGAGAAGTCACTTTTTCTCAAAATGCTCACAGAGACATTAAGACATATTAGAGAGTAGTTAAATCAACATAGAGTGAGAGGGAAATTTACGGCTAATTATAACAATTAAAATGGGGTTTCTTTCAAATATAACTCAATTCCAGAACTAAAGAATATTTTAGCATCTATAATTCTGGTGTTATTAAAGTATATAAGTAAAAATTATTCGGAGGGAAAAACGTTGATGAACTCAGTTTTATTATAACAATACATTGTGTGATTACTCATGCGAAACTCTGCTTGATGGTGGTGTAGTACTTTAAGGAATCTCTATACTTTGGTTTCATAGTTATATATGTTATCTATTATTTAAGCTTCGTTAAAGATATAAATAAAATAATGGCAGTTTGGGATTCGTATTTTAACTCTTTTTCCATCTTTGCTTTCTTAATATAAAATTAAATTGCTTTAAATATTTGAAATATGTTATCTAAAGTTCCAATATTGAATTAAATCTACTTATAATATAAGGAGAAATCCTGACATCGTGACAGAGCACATTCTCTGTCACGATGTCAGGATTTCTGTCTGTCGGTCGGGGAGAATCTTTGTAAACGTAAGAATAACATTGGGGAAACTCTTAACTACTTATTTTAGATTATACAATAAACAAATGTGACGCCGAGACTGCGATTCGAACCCCAACCTGGATGTCTTCAGTATGTTCTGTCAACGTAAACTTACTGAAATATTATTCTGGCAGGTTATATATATAGTCATACGAAAATGGCCCAAACAAATGCGTTTTTTTTCAAATCTATATAGTTAATTTGTTTTAAAGTTCTAATAAATTAATATTCAGAAATATACAGTTATAACTGGTATTGTAAAATTTCCACATGTATTTATATTTTCCTCGATAGTAATATTAATAAAAATTATTAACACAATTAGTTACACACATTTTATTAAAAAACGATAGCGTTTTTAAAGTGTACTTAGACTTTCTGTTTCAAGGGAGATAAATACATGAACACTTCAATTTGGAAAACTGCAGACTCATTCTTCCAGAAATTACGTCATTGTGAAAGGCAAGGGGGGCATCATCATTCTTTATTTTTATCTCGGTTTACACTGATTTAACTATGTAGGTAAACTTTCAATTATTTTGTACACCAGAGGCACGTACACACACTTTCGTTGTCATGATATGCTCCCAGGCATTAACTCCTACTTTTTCGTTAAAAAATAACTCGACTTAATCCGGTCTATTAATTTTGTGTAGTATATTTTCATTCATCATGATACATTCCTCTCAGGCATTACCTCCACTTTTCGGGGAATATAATATATGTTCGTTCCTCACGATACCATTCCCCAGGATTACCTTCTCCTTTTTATAGAGGGGTAGTGTACTAAATATTCTGTTGTCATGATATCATGCTCCCATGAATGAACTCTTAATTTTTTAGGGAGGTGGGAGTGTTCGTTCGCTTATTTCGTTTAACTTTCGCACACATTTTGAGTGAAATCCATTAATTAGTCTTAAATTGTATTTTTTATCCCAAAATAAAATGCTAATTTATTTTTGAAAGACTTTAAATTAATTTGGAAAACTGCAGACTCATTCTTCCGGAAATGACGTCACTGTGAGAGGAAAGCGTAGGGACATCGTCATTGTTTATTTTTATTTCGGTTTACACTTATTTAATTGTGTAGGTAACCAGATGATGCAGTAGCCTAGCAAAAAATGCGATCGACAGGGAGCATTTATTTGCTAGTCTATATTATAATTGAGAATTTTTATTTTGTTTGTATGTCTGTTTGTCACTTACAGGCTCCAAAACAACTCGACAGAATTATGTCAAATTTGACAAGAATAGATAAGATAACTGGTGTGTTATAGGAAAGTAAAAATGCTACTACTACTACTACTACTACTACTACTACTACTACTACTACTATCGTTAATGCTACAAACAATAAACACTTACTTTGGTTTATCAATATAACATTAAATTGCATTAAATATTTACAATATCTTATCGCAAGTTGTAATATAGAAGTATTGACTTAAATCTACGTTATGATTGAGTACTTTTTATTTGCTTGTCTGTCTGTCTGTCTGCATGCCACTTATAGGCTCCAAAAGTAACCGACTAAATCACGCCATACTAGACAGTAAGCACCCTTGAGTGTATCATAAGAGAGTCAAAATTTTACCACCACTACTACTACTATTACTACTACAACTACTACTACTACTACTACTACTACTACTACTACTACTACTACTACTACTACTAATAATAATAATAATAATAATAATAATAATAATAATAATAATAATAATAACTTCCACGGCACTTTTTATATAAATCTGTATTCCTTACTGTTGATAATAATATTCGGTTTGAAATAATAAATCTCTGTCAGCGGTCAATACTGTTAAGAAAAAAAATGACTTTTTTTTCTTCCGTGATAATAATTGTCATTGACAGCTAAATATTATTTGAATAAATAAAACGAATATGTCTCTTTTATATTTATTTAAAATTGTAGCAATTGAAATCTTTTTAAAACAATAAATATTTTCTGTCTTCTCACCAAAAAAATAATTGTCGGTTAAATATTCTTCAAATCAGTAGAACGATGATGTCACTTTTTGAAATGTATCTATTAAAAAAATGTACTGTTAGTCGGCAGGACGACATAATTTGATTATGGAACAATTCATTTTAAAATAGATAGAATCGGAATTATTTACTTTAGCGACATCAGATTAATCACCAATGAACATCTTTGCCGATCGCACGATCTCATTTTTTTATAAGTGTGTGTGGAAGGTGATAACGTACGTACGAACATGAAATGTCTAACGTATTATTGTATACATCATAAAAATAATTGAGATAATAATAATAATAATAATACCTAAACCATAAACACTTACAGACCCCAAAACCATTAGAGGTGAGAATTTCATCAAATCTGACAGGAAACACCTCTTATGCATACGATGTGACATTTTTTTATGGGAGTCGCTCCAGACAAGACATAAAGCCACTTAATGTAAGGAGCTAAAAGAAGAAAGAAAAAAGAGAAAACAAAAAAAACTACTTTAAGATCAAAAACCAGCCAACGATAAGTGTTAGATGGATAGATTCCGACCCAGAAAACAGCAATTCTCCCCCCTTTGTCAGAAACATCGCTCATGTAATGTGAGGACTAAAGGACAAAATAAGGGAAGCGAGAGTTACGAGGTTGCCGAAAGTAAACCCAAGTTAGTCACTTTCTACTCTCTTATAGATAGTCGTGTCATAAGTCTAATACAACTACTGCTACCGTTCATTCGTCAATAAACAGGTGTCACTCTTCTTTTCATATCTCCTCAAACATCCCAAATTTGGACCAACTTAGTCTTGGCACAAGATTATGCGAAATTTAGATTCTCCCTTCCCATTACAAATGGAAACATTTCCCTATGATAACGACATTCTTCCCGCTCCAATCTGATTTCCTCCACTTCTCTTCAATTAAGTGATATTAGAATGGCAGTGATTGGGACTTTCATGGTGACAGCAGCACTGATTAATGAGATGCAGTTACCAAGCTGCTGGGTTCTTCGATACAGGTCTTCGCAAATGCATTTGGACTTGGTGTCTAAAACTAACGATTTGCGCACGCGATTATTCAATGCATTAACTCTTGAGTCTATTCATCCACAGAAGATAAGTCAGAATGAATCTACATTGCTCCAACATTAGTAATAGTAATGTTATGATATATATATATATATATATATATATATATATATATATATATACCTATTCATAATAAATATATTTCAATATCCACATAAATATATGTTTCATCTCAACACAGAATCATCAGTGTGGCTAGGTATAACTGTACCACCAGTCGCAAGATTCGAGCCTCAGACTGAAGTCACCTTTGACTTCTATCCAATATCTTCCCCCCCCTCCGCACGGCTACTGGGACAGCTATATGATGAATAAAGGAACATATATCTATATTGATTAAATGAACACAGTCAGCCTCCGTAAAGTGTTCAACCAAGGAGAAGGAACTTTGCAATCTTGCTTTAGTTAGAAGCTTTTCATATTTCCCTTTCAGAGTGCTCTTCCTTTAAAGGAAGCATTAAATAATTATTTATAATAAATATTTTTTAATATCCTCATACACATATGTCTCATCTTAACCAAGAATCATCAATGAGGCTAGATATAACTGTACCATCGGCTGCAGTATTTGAACCTGAGACTGAAGTCACCTTTGTTCTTGTATCTGATATATATATATATATATATATATATATATATATATATATATATATATATGTATATATATATATATATATATATATATATATATATATATGCGTGTGGGTGTAAGCCTGAAACGACGTCGTCTGCAGGTATCAAACACTTTAATATATATTTAATTAAAAATATTTATAGTAAATCCACCATTAAGATTTATAGTCTTAAAAGTAGAGCTCTGTTTGAAATTACAATATTGTTGTCACCCTGCGATAAAGCAAAGTTCCGCTCGTGCGTAGAACACTATTGACATCATGACACTTATCCCCGCCTTCTGGGTAAGTGTATCTTAATTTCAATTACTGTCTGTGATGATTTCTCGCGGCTGTGTCGGTCTTGGCGTTAGGCTCGTAATTCTAGGCTTAATCTACGAACTACATTCGAGCCTATACGACCATTTGCAACCACCACTCTTGCACTGATGATGGTGTTACCCTGAAAGGATGTCGTCTGTAGGTATAAAACACTTTAATATTTAATTACAAATACTTATATATATATATATATATATATATATATATATGCAGAGAAAGAGAGAGAGATAGAGAGAGAGAAAGAGAGAGAGAAAGAATTAAAAAAAAGCAGATTCCAGTGACGATATCTTTATTTTCTAGTAAAGAGATTCATTTTTGACAACCGTTTTGTCTAGACATCAAAGTTTTACATTTTATAAATTTTGTATTTTTTTTTGTCGTTTTCTCTTTATAAATGAAATATGGCGTTGATTTTGGAATAAATACGCATGTGGGGTGGAGAAAAATCGATCTTAACGAATGTTTTTTTAAAGTAAACTTTCGATTTTCTTGGATACTTTTCTGTTTCTTTAAAATTTTCTAATGAAGCATTTGTCCTAGAAAATTTTAAATGTGCTTGTAAAAGTTTGATTGTCTGGACAAATCAAAAAACGACCGTAAAAAAAACTCTTTTCACTGGAAAACAACGATATCGTCTCTTGAATCTGCTTCTTTCTATTGTCTATTTATAAATGCTCTGGAATTATAAATTAATATCTATTGAGCTTAAAAACTGAAACTTTGACTAAAAAAATAAATATACGAGGCCTGTCTAAAAAGTATCTGACCTTAGGCCAGAAAAAATATTTCAAATACCTGATGGGGGTTGGAACCCTAATCCTCTTCAAAGTAGGCCCCTTGTGCTTTCACACACTTAGCCCACCGATCCATCCACTGACGGAAACACCTCTGGAAGTCTTCTTTTAGAATGATGCTCATCTCTGCCGTCGCGTTCCGCATCATCTCTTTTCTAGTCTCAAAACGGGAACCTTTCAGTGGCGTCTTTAATTTTCGAAACAACTAGAAGTCGCAAGGAGCCATGTCTGGAGAGTAGGGAGGTTGGCAAACGACTGAGATTCCATGTTTGGCCAAGAAATGTTGGATCAATTGGGATGAATGTGCGAGGGCGTTGTCGTGATGCAGGCTTAAGGGAGATTAAATGCAGTACTCTGTATATTCTTAACCGTTTAAGGAGCGGAAAAATACCAAATAAACTCACAAGTGTTCCATACAAGTAAAAACAATAACAAAAGCTGTGTAGTATATATATTATATATAGTATATATATATTGGGTTGGTGCAAAAACGTTTTTTGACGTTCAACTTCAAAAGACCATAACTTCTTTTATACCAAACTTTATTAATCAAAATAAGAACCATTAGAATCAACAAATTTTTACCAACAAGAAACACGTTTACTTATTCCATTATCATCAAAATCCGGAGTTCTGGAAGCGATGAAGTCATTGAAGGCCGATTCGGCATCATCTCGGATTTTGAAGTATTTCTCGTGCAGGAAGTTGTTGAGATGCTTGAAAAAGTGATAATCGGTGGGCAAGAGGTCCGGTGAATATGGCGGATGAGGCAGAGTCTCGTAGCCCAATTCGTTCAGCTTCTGCAGGGTCAGTTGTGCAACATGCGGGCGAGTGTTGTCATGGAGGAGAATTGGTCCCTGCCTATTGACCAATCTCGGGCGCATATGTTGGAACTTCTGGTGCATTTCGTCAATTTGTTGTTGGCAGTACTTTTCCGCCGTAATCGTTTCGCCCAGATTCAAGAAGCTGTGATGGATTAGACCAGTCGCAGACCACCAAACACTCACCATAATCTTCTTTTGGTGCCATTTCGGCGTCGGGAAGAGTTTTGGAGCTACGCCGGCATCCAATCACTGTGCCGAACGTCGCCGATTGTCATAGAGGATCCACTTCTCATCACACGTCACAATTCGCTTGAGAAATGGGCCGTTTCTGTTGTGCAGCGAGAGCGTAGAAGACACCTGAAAACGACGATTTTTTTTTATTATCGTTCAATTTGTGCGGTACCCATTTATCCAGCTTTTTTGACTTCCCTATTTGCTTCAAATAGCGAACGACTGTTGAGTGGTCGACCTCAAGTTTATCAGCAACTTCTCGTGTGGTTTTGCGAGGATCGGCTTCAATTAAAGCTTTCAGATCTTCGTTATCAACCGCAGTCAGCCGGCCTTGACCGTCTTCATCTTCGAGGCTCTCGTCACCATTGCGAAATTTCTTGAACCACCTTTGTGCCGTACGTTCATTAGTGGTTCCTGGGCCAAACGCATCAGAAAACATATATAAATATAAATATAACATATGTGAGAAAACGCCATTGTATTTGCACCAACCATAGTATATATATTGTATATATATATATATATAGTATATATATATATATATATATATATATAGTATATATATATAGTATATATATGTATAGTATATCGAAACGTTAGTTGATTGACGTAAGACTGTAATACTGTTTATGTAATTTTATATATATATATATATATATATATATATATATATATATATATATATATATATATATATATATATATATATATATATACACACACACTAGAATAATACCCATTCCAGAACGAGTAAAATTAATTCCCTGCTGAACAGAATCAACTAGGCATACACAAAAAAATTAGTAAACAAATCATTTTATGTTTATTTGGATTATTCAGACTACTGTTTTCATCTCGGTTGTTATATTCACAATGATCCGGCCGATGTAACCTTTGACCTTTTTCAGGTGTATCTTTTCAAACTTCAGAACCTAATAGTCGAATTTTGTAATCTTTATGTCAAACTCGGGAACCTATACAGAATTTCAAACAGAACTCTTTTTATTTAATCCATGGGGGTAGATTGTTCTCATTCCACCAGCCATGGCATGGATATATAGCCTAGTGGTTAAAAGCGTTGATTAACAGTCAGTTCTAAGTGACAGTCTTCTTGAGGTTGAAGGTTCAATCCTTATACAGGGTATAATTATAACTGAGAATGACATAAATTAACACTTCTACCCAGTTACTAAAAGAAAAAAAGTTTTTGGTGGACCTCTAGGTTTTAAACTATGCTTTATGAATATGCATTGCTTCAAAAAGTCTTCATCTGATCTTGACTGTAACAATAGATGATTTGCTTGCTGTAGTTATTGTTGTTGAGCGAATTCGACTTCTGCATAAAGCTCACGAAGATTGTGCCTCAGAGTTGTCTGGTCTGCATGAAGTTTTCCTTATTGGTTGCAGCTGTTCATTAATCTGAAGGAGTGCAGGTATTTACTACTGACACCGAGGGCAACAAGACTCGGCGCTTGCCTATTAGTGAAGTTGAGGAAGGTTTGCTGAGAACACACAAAGGAATGGCGCAGAAGCAACATTACCACTTTCACTCCATTGATTTGTCTCTGACATGTCTTTGCTTGCCATATGCAGAGACAGAGATGACCAGAAAACGGCGGATCTTGATGCCGACTCCTCCTTGATTTTTACTAGAGCCCTGTTAGTCATGTAACTCTGACGCTACCACATTGTCACTGTTCTTAGCATGATGAGAAATGGTCAGACTTTAAGAGAGGAGGATGCTTACTGTAGTTGATTGCAAGTCGAGATCTGAGCCCGGAACAAGTAACCGTTGATATTAGATTAGACTTTTATTACCATTGTCAGATACTGGCCGCCAGACAATTAGAGTAATGACAATTGATGAAAATAGCAAATTCCGACATTGTTGTGGCCACGTGAGAATAAATTCTTAAGTAATGACCATTTTTATAGAATAATTCTTATACCTTTATTACCATTTCCATTATATATATTCTCATTCAAATAATCATTAACATTTCATACGATTATACATTACTATATAAAAATAATGTAATAAACTTCATTGTAAAACTAGCAGAAATACCCACAAGTGCTCGGGTTGTAAATTTGTGGAATTTAAACATCCATAAAAATATAATGTCTTTATTTGTTTTGGGAGTGGGTGAACACACAATTTCGAAGGTAGGGAGGGATAATTATTATGGTTGCATTTACTTGAACAGCAAGATGTGGCACAAAGTGATGAAAACCAGCTCTATTGAAGCGGCACTCTTGTTGGATGTAAAAATAGCCGAAAACGACCCAGTCAGCATTCCCTGGTGGCAGCGCCTCAGGCTTCTCCCATAGAAAGATGTAATACTTACGAGAATGCATCTCCTAGGACAGAATAAAACCATACCTCAATCTGACAAAAGAAATGTCTGCTCACAAATGAGACAGTCGTTCTTTGCCAGAACGATGACATGGACGTATCCTCTGAGAGTTTAGTATGTAACCAGTTGGTGAACAAGTCATTTCGAATGCTGGCAAACCGGACAGTAATTCTCACGGTTGCACCCATACATAGGAGCAAAGTGTACTTATCTGTTCTGATACTACACTTCATATTTACTGTATTCGGTAAGTGAACGAGAAATCTTTCTAGACTGAAACAATTTTTTATTTTTGTCCTAATCCAGAGTGTCGATTTATGGAGAGCTTGATTTATCTCACATTAAAAGTGACCTTGTTTCTAACTCTGCTCTCGTGGGGAGGCAAGTAAATAGGAACTTGTAAACTGACTCCGGCTTTAAAACATGATCTCTAATCTCTATATATAAAAAATCAATGTCTGTGTGTGTAATTTCGTATGTTCCCTATAGAAAGAAATGTTAGAGAATCTACATAAAATCTAAAAATGTATTCTCATGTAAAATTTACAAGGGGAGAAAATGGAAGTATTCCCGAATATCTAAGGGCGGCCTTTCTGTAACGTCAGTTACTTAGAGACTCCGGACTGGTCAATACCAGTCGATGATTCGTTCTCGACAATCAGTCCGGCATTAACTGGGCCATTTCGGTGGCTTTTCATCTGTAGAACTGAGATATTCGTCCTGAATAGTCCTAGGAGGTCCACCCTCCCAGTCCTTTCCTCCCCTCTTTGGGGTGGAGTAAGTTTATTGCTTATTGCCTTAGGTGCCCGGCCCAGAGAATGCCGACATGGCTGTCCAGGCAATTTTTTATAGGCCAGAGCGCTCCTTCTCTAGGAACGCTGGCTTGACTCTCCCCCACTTCGAGCCTTGTGCCACATATTCTTGCGGTGGGAAGGAATTAAATACCTGAGTCCACACCAGCGCGTGCAGTCTTTCTGTAACCTTAGTTGTTTAGAGACTTCGGACTAGTCAATACCAGTCAGTGATTCGTTCTCGACAATCAGTCAGAAAGGAACTGGGCAATTTCGGTGGCCTTTTATCTATCGGGCTGAGGTATTAGTCCTCGGTAGTTCTAGGATGTTCACCCTCCCTGGCTTTGCCTCCCCTCTTTGGGGCGAAGTATGTTTATTGCTTACTGCCTGAGGCGCCCTATTCAGGGAATGCCGACACATCTGCTCAAGCCATTTTTTATAGGCCAGAGTGCTCCTTCTTTAGGGGCGCTGTCTTGACTCTCCCCACCTTCCGACCTTGTGCCACATATTCCTGCGGTGGGAAAGAATTAAATACATGGATCCACCCAGCCTGACTGGAACTGGGTCATGTTGTGGCCTTTTATCTGTCGGGCTGAGGAATTATCTCAATTTTTTAGATACCAGTGCCCTTTCTTTAGGGGTGCTTACTTGACTCTCCCCACTTCTTGTTGCGGTGGGAATGAAGTAAAAACCTGGAACCACACCAGTCTCTACTGGCAGTCAAGACTGACGTACAACCACTCTTGTTCTCTGTTGTATTATACTTTTTTCTATATACTTGTTTTCTCTAAATTCTGAGATCGTATTTTCCTTCCGGACCCTCTAAAAGCCCACAGTACTAATATACAAAATTTTCTGAAGAAGACAATGGAAGTAGTTCCAAATTCATAAGTGCTCTCTAAACCTAGAGAGATTATGGGTCAAATCCCATTTAAAACTTCAACTATATCATATTTTGATGAAATTTATATCATGTGTATAAAAGACATTGGAAGTGAGTCCGAATCTCTACGTTACTGTCTATGTGCAGAATATCTACATATCCCCACTTCTAAGTGATCCATGGGGACAAAAACCCCCTAAAACTTCAAATACCTAGATCCGATTTTAATGACATTTAAACCATATATAAGACACTAATTCAGAGAGTTTTTTTAACATTTCAGCTTCTTCTGCCTATATTAGAGGGCGAAACGGGAGGAGGAGAGCTGTAACAACAAAGAAAATAATATGGTGTTATGAGCATAGTTAAAAAGTACTTAGTTATGATCCTCATTCAATCCCGGGCAACGTCAGGTCTGTTTGTTAGTAATAAATCATTTTGGTGTATCTCAGCATTAGATAACATAAAAAATGGTGTATATGCCATTAAACAAATTTTCTCTTCTAAAATCTGTTAACAATAAATAATGAATTACAAAAGAGGTTTTACAATCTAAAACATTGAATATCTATTATTATACTAAAGCTGACTTAATCAACGTTTGTTTCCTTAAGGCCCCCCCCCCCGATATATTGTAATCATACAAAAGACATGATACAATATCATTTAGTTCAGGAATTGAATTATGGTTGAAAAAAATTCCATTCTAATTCCTCTTATTAGACATAAATCGTAATTACCTGAACACGTCACCTATCTCTCACTTAGCTATTTATTTATTTCTCTAACCCTCTCTCACTGTGTGTTGATCAAACCACTCTCAAATAGGTTTTAATATTTATATGAGCATTTAAAGGAAAAGTGACTCTCTTTATGGGGACTAATTTGCATTTACATCATATGAGACCTGAGGGAGCATAGTTTTGCTAGTATATATTATTATAGTAAATGTGAGTTAATCAAAGTTTATTTACTTTAGCCTATATCCTTTAATGACATCGAATACATGCTAAAATATTCCTTAGTTAGGGTATTGAGTTATGTTTTCCTAAACTTCTATTTTAATTGTTCTAATTAGTCAGACTTTATAATAAACTGAACTAATCATCCATCTCTTTCTTAGCTATCTATGTATCTTTCTCACCCTTCTCACTGTGTTGATTAAACAACTCTCTGATATTTCTTAATGTCTCTGTAAGAATTTAGAGAAAGAGTGACTCTCTCCCTTTCCAGTTAATTTACATAGTGTGTTCGTACACACCGTAAACACGTATGTAAATTAGATAGCAAAATAATAAGATTATTCACTTCTATATTATCAACAAGGATAATATAGACGTAAAGAGACTTATTATTTTTAGTAATGCAAAAAGAATGTCTTAACAGATATTTCACCGTTTATGAATTTTCGAATGAAGACAAAGAAAAATTAATAGTTGTAGTTGTTGTGACCCAACGGGTCACGGGTTCGTCTAGTTTATTAATAAAAAATATATTTTTTTTTATAAGATGTGTACACCTAATTTGTATTTTTTTTATGTAAATCGCCCAAGACAAGGCATGAAGCCACTTGATGTAAAGAGGGGATGGGGGTAATTATTTGGATTATTCAGACTACTTTTCTCATCTTGGATGTTATTCTCACAACGTTTCGGCCGATGTAACCTCCGAAATCCCGAAACATGTGCACACCTAATTAGCACCTTAAGGCTTTTGAGCAGGCTGAAACCCAAAACATTAAAAAAACTAATCATTGAATGTAGGTTAGAGAGTAAAAATACAATGCCATGATCGATTGGACAAAATCGCATGATACAGTGTCACCCAATCCCAAGGAATCCTCAAAACAAATACAAGAATCATCTGAAAAGAACTCTCAAAGATGTGAGTTTGCATCCCCTAACCTGGAAGTTAGAAGTAACAAATAGAGAGACGCCCGAGATGAAGCCACCAACCATTTCAAAGTTCAGAAAATACATATCGCCAAGACTAATAAACATGAAAAGAAAAACGTTGAAGTGAGCTACCTCGGCCCCTGAGAGATATGCTTTGTCTTATTTGTTCATGTTAGTTTTTGGCAAGAATTGGTGTTGAGGACCACCTGAGGATTCACAGGTTACACAAGACCACATTATACTCCCTATTTTCTGAAAAACACACATGATTATCATATCATGTAGGCATAAAGCCAATTTGCTGTCACTATATTTCTATGGTTCATCATAGAAATATAGGAGTACAAATATGCGCAGTCCATCTCACGTTATGAAAACCATTTTTAGGTTAGAACTCAGATTTGCCATGAAGATATGTTGTCAAATTTTAAGCGATCAATTTAGATGTCAAAACGAAGTTTGACGCCACATTTTAGGTAGTTCCAAGATGTTTTATTAAAATTATTGGATTTACAGTAAATCAGCTTTGGATCTGTTCATAGCCTAGGATTGGCCATAGCCTAGGATAAATTGGATGACGGTGAAAATTTTTTCTTCATTAAAAGATATAGAAAATGAGTATTAGTTTGGCCAACTAAAGTAATATTTTATGATGATTATTAAAGAAACTATATGTTAACAAAATGGATTTATTAGAAAAATGACTATTAATCTGTTGATTAATGTCTATCAACAGATTAATGCCTAATTTTTTTTTAATTGTTAATAGATACTGCATGTATAACATTGCACTAAAATTATTGAATATCCTCATTATTTTCAAAATCATTCCCGTTCAATGATTTCATGAAGACTTTTTGGTTTTGTCGAAATTTGGATACTTTGTTCAGTTCCATTTTCTTAATGAATATTTTTCTTTGTCGAGCACGAACTATCTCTATATCGTAGTCATTAAAGTAACTCTTTTCTTCCAATAAGTGATTCTCTATTTCTTTCTGCGACTTTAAAAAGGGTGTATGTTCATAATTATATCGACAAAAATATCTTGAAATATATTAATTCATAGAAATATAGCAATTAACTTTATTTTTTTTTTTTTAATTGCTAAGCTTAGTTCATAGGAAGTTCATATTTAATTTTGTTCATAGTGTAGGAAGTTCATAGCCTATGAGTTCATAGCGTAGGAGTTTTACTGTATTATAAAAATTACAGTTTGACTTTATTATTTAAAACCAGAAAATAACTCTTTACTTCAATAATAATAAGGTAATAATAATAATAATAAGGTTATAATAATAGTGTAATAATAATAAGCTTATAATAATAGAGTAATAATAAGGTAATAATAATAAGGTAATAATAATAAGGTTATAATAATAGAGTAATAATTATAAGCTTATAATAATAGAGTAATAATAATAAGGTTATAATAATAAGGTTATAATAATAAGGTTATAATAATAGAGTAATAATAATAAGCTTATAATAATAGAGTAATAATAATAAGGTAATAATAATTAGGTTATAATAATAAGGTTATAATAATAGAGTAATAATAATAAGGTAATAATAATAAGGTTATAATAATAAGGTTATAATAATAGAGTAATAATGATAAGGTTATAATAATAGAGTAATAATAATAAGGTAATAATAATAAGGTTATAATAATAAAGTTATAATAATAGAGTAATAATAATAAGGTTATAATAATAGAGTAATAATAATAAGGTTATAATAATAGAGTAATAATAATAAGGTAATAATAATAAGGTAATAATAATAAGGTTATAATAATAGAGTAATAATAATAAGGTTATAATAATAAGGTTATAATAATAAGGTTATAATAATAGAGTAATAATAATAAGCTTATAATAATAGAGTAATAATAATAAGGTAATAATAATAAGGTTATAATAATAGAGTAATAATAATAAGGTTATAATAATAGAGTAATAATAATAAGGTAATAATAATAAGGTTATAATAATAAGGTTATAATAATAGAGTAATAATAATAAGGTTATAATAATAAGGTTATAATAATAAGGTTATAATAATAGAGTAATAATAATAAGCTTATAATAATAGAGTAATAATAATAAGGTAATAATAATAAGGTTATAATAATAAGGTTATAATAATAGAGTAATAATAATAAGGTAATAATAATAAGGTAATAATAATAAGGTTATAATAATAGAGTAATAATAATAAGCTTATAATAATAGAGTAATAATAATAAGGTTATAATAATAAGGTTATAATAATCAGGTTATAATAAGGTTATAATAATAGAGTAATAATAATAAGCTTATAATAATAGAGTAATAATAATAAGGTTATAATAATAAGGTTATAATAATAAGGTAATAATAATAAGGTTATGATAATAAGGTAATAATAATAATGGTAATGATAATAAGGTTATAATAATAAGGTTATAATAATAAGGTTATAATAATAAGGTTATAATAATAAGGTTATAATAATAAGGTAATAATAATAAGGTTATGATAATAAGGTAATAATAATAAGGTTATAATAATAAGGTTATAATAATAAGGTAATAATAATAAGGTTATAATAATAAGGTAATAATAATAAGGTTATAATAATAAGGTTATGATAATAAGGTCATAATAATAAGGTAATAATAATAAGGTTATAATAATAAGGTTATAATAATAAGGTTATAATAATAAGGTTATAATAATAAGGTAATAATAATAAGGTTATAATAATAAGGTTATAATAATAAGGTAATAATAATAAGGTTATAATAATAAGGTTATAATAATAAGGTAATATTAATAAGGTTATAATAATAAGGTTATAATAATAAGGTTATAATAATAAGGTAATAATAATAAGGTTATAATAATAAGGTTATAATAATAAGGTAATAATAATAAGGTAATAATAATAAGGTTATAATAATAAGGTAATAATAATAAGGTTATAATAATAAGGTTATAATAATAGGGTTATAATAATAAGGTTATAATAATAGGGTTATAATAATAAGGTTATAATAATAAGGTAATAATAATAAGGTTATAATAATAAGGTTATAATAATAAGGTTATAATAATAAGGTAATAATAATAAGGTTATAATAATAAGGTTATAATAATAAGGTAATAATAATAAGGTTATAATAATAAGGTAATAATAAAAAGGTTATAATAATAAGGTTATAATAATAAGGTAATAATAATAAGGTTATAATAATAAGGTTATAATAATAAGGTTATAATAATAAGGTAATAATAATAAGGTTATAATAATAAGGTTATAATAATAAGGTAATAATAATAAGGTTATAATAATAAGGTTATAATAATAAGGTTATAATAATAAGGTAATAATAATAAGGTTATAATAATAAGGTTATAATAATAAGGTAATAATAATAAGGTAATAATAATAAGGTTATGATAATAAGGTAATAATAATAAGGTTATAATAATACGGTTATAATAATAAGGTAATAATAATAAGGTTATAATAATAAGGTTATAATAATAAGGTTATAATAATAAGGTAATAATAATAAGGTTATAATAATAAGGTTATAATAATAAGGTAATAATAATAAGGTTATAATAATAAGGTTATAATAATCAGGTTATAATAATAAGGTTATAATAATAAGGTAATAATAATAAGGTAATAATAATAAGGTTATAATAATAAGGTTATAATAATAAGGTTATAATAATAAGGTTATAATAATAAGGTAATAATAAGGTTATAATAATAAGGTTATAATAATAAGGTAATAATTATAAGGTAATAATAATAAGGTTATAATAATAAGGTTATAATAATAATGTAATAATAATAAGGTTATAATAATAAGGTTATAATAATAAGGTAATAATAATAAGGTTATAATAATAAGGTAATAATAATAAGGTTATAATAATAAGGTAATAATAATAAGGTAATAATAATAAGGTTATAATAATAAGGTTATAATAATAAGGTAATAATAATAAGGTTATAATAATAAGGTTATAATAATAAGGTTATAATAATAAGGTAATAATAATAAGGTTATAATAATAAGGTTATAATAATAAGGTAATAATAATAAGGTAATAATAATAAGGTTATAATAATAAGGTTATAATAATAAGGTAATAATAATAAGGTTATAATAATAAGGTTATAATAATAAGGTTATAATAATAAGGTTATAATAATAAGGTAATAATAATAAGGTTATAATAATAAGGTTATAATAATAAGGTAATAATAATAAGGTTATAATAATAAGGTTATAATAATAAGGTAATAATAATAAGGTTATGATAATAAGGTTATAATAATAAGGTTATATAATAAGGTAATAGAATCATGAATAGTTAATGAACAAAAAATAGTACAAATAACAAATCACATATTTTGAAGAATTTATATATTAATTAGAAAAATGAAATTAATTCGCCGAACAGAACAGTTTTGCACCACTTTTATGTCTCCTTATTAACATTTAAAAAAAAGATATAATGCTAATAAACCTTATGTCTATAATCTTTATTCTAATTTTTATCAAATTCCATTACATGATTTTAATTCTAGAAAATGTCTAAAAGTGAACTTAAGAAGAAATTGAGATTTAGGAAATCTTTTCTAATTGCTGACTAATGTCTATGGATAAAATTTAATGCAAATCTGAAATAATTTAATTTCCAAATCGGAGGCTTTTCCCATATTATGCCCCTAAAAACTTTAAAATGCCCCAAGAAAACTGAAATTTATGGAATATTTATTAATTGATGTATAATACCTATTGTTAACATTTCACAAAAATCGGAAGTATCTGAATTTTCACAGAGATACCATCCCCTCTTTGCCCCCTTGGCATAAAACTAAATGAAACTAAATATAGCCCACATTACTTGCCCTTACGCCTAATTGATGTATTCCAAATGTCATAATGATCGGTTAATTAGATTTTATATAGATCAGATCGATTCTTATGGATATCAAATTCAAGAGCAAAAGTGAAGCTCAATATTGAAACCTTTAAAAAGTTATTTCAAAATTTATAATAGAGCTATAAATAAATTGACAGATCAACGTTATGACATACTGTGATTTATTGTCGGTTTCGAAGCAGGGGAAAGCTAACACATGTTTCTAGAAAAATCAAAACCTACTTGAAACAAATCAAATAATGAAAAAAATCTCCTATCATCAGAGCATTGTTGTCAAATGAAATTCCATACAAAAAGTCTTCAAGTGTCCATAAAAACAACACCAAAAAACATGCAAAAAAACACAATTGCGAAATGGGAATTGACCCCATTTCAACAAGATTTGAATCATTCACATGTTCAGAAAAAAGTTTGTTCGCACATCGAAAACGGTTCATAGGGTATGAATTTATAAGACGGTTGATTGGGTATTGATTTATAAGACGGTTGATGTGCTGGTGCCATCAGAGCAGCATTCAATTTCAGCAAAAAAGGCACCATACTAGTTAAGTTAGATATGACAGATGCCTTCAACACAATGCGCAGAGATCATTTTCTTAACGTGTGCCATCGTCGGGTCCCTAACATCTACCGTCTTGCCCACACAGCTTACGCTGAACCCAGTCTCTTATTGTGCGGAAACAACTCTATCACGTCGGCTACAGGCGTCCAGCAAGGCGACTCAATGGGTCCCTCCTTTTTTCTCTGGCCGTCGACGACATTGCCCAATCTTCCTCGACACCAATCAACATTTGGTATCGTGACGACGCCACTTTAGGCGGATCTATCGATTCGGTGCTCCACAACATTGAACGGATCGTCCCAGCTCTGGCTGAAATTGGTTTGTTAGTTAACCCTAACAAATCTGAAATAATCAACTTGAACTGTTCCACCGTGGAGTTTCAACGGGGAATAGATGGCCTACGACTCGCCCTGGGATCCGTCTCAATAACTGAACGGGACAACACAATAATTCTTGGGTCGCCTATCTGCTCTAAAGGTATAGCTGCATCCCTACAAGACAAGTCTACAAAGCTAGAGTCTATGGCAGAGCGCCTCAACATGATCGACGCTCATGCGGCACTGTTCCTGCTGCAAAACTGTTTTGCAATGCCCAGACTTCTATTCACACTGAGAAGTGCTCCATGTTACAACAAAGTCGATTTTCTGGAAAATTTTGACAAAATTTTACGTCGCTCGGCCAGTGAAATTTGTAATGTTAATTTTGACGACACCGGTTGGCGGCAGGCCATTTTGCCGTTTCGGTTCGGTTGCCTTGGTTTGCGCTCTGCAACCGATACTGCGCTGCCGGCTTATGCTTCCTCGACTCACGCTTTGGTAGGTCTTGTTGACGAGATTCTCTCCTCATATCTCGAATCCCCGTCTTCAGATCTTTTGACAGCCGTTTTGTCAACATGGACGTCAACAAACCTTCAGCAACCACCCGATCTCATACATCAGTTGTCCTGGGACGAAATTCAATGTCAATTCATGTTTACCGAACTCGTCCGTAGCAGTAACCAGCATAGAGTTGCCTGCCTGAGAGCGTCGGCTTCACCTTACAGCGGTACTTGGCTCAGTGCCATCCATTCGGCGACACTTGGAACCCTCTTGGACAATGACACTATCCGGATCACGGTCTCACAACGGCTGGGACTCCGTTTGTGCCACCCACACCGGTGTCGCTGTGGGCAGGTCGTTGACGAGTTTGCCCTGCATCCTCTCTCTTGTTGATTTAGTGCCGGCCGCCTGCCTTGCCACTCTGCCCTTAACGACGTAGTCAGGCGAGGTCTTGACTCGGCAGGTTTTGCATCAGTCCTTGAATCAGTCGGCTTGAACAGGGACGACGGTCGCAGGCCTGACGGGATGACTGTGTTTGCTTTCCGAGCCGGAAAGCCGCTGATCTGGGACGCCACTTGTTCTGACTCCTTTTCACCAGCAAGGATTGCGGAATCCACTGTGAAGCCCGGCACGGCGGCTCTGCTCGCCGAAACAAGGAAGCGGAAAAAAAATAGCTCGCTCACTGACCGTTTCGTCTTCCAACCAATTTCAGTGGAAACGTCGGGTGTGCTTGGCCCCGAGACTGTTAAATTTTTTCAGGACAGTAGACGGAGGATTTCAACGTCTAGGCACGAGTCCCGTGAGTCAGCCTGGTTGTTCCAACGCGTCTCTCTGGCTATCGTTTGTGGTAACGCTATGTCAGTAACGGCGGCGTCACTTCCGTTCTAATCGCCATCTGTTGACTCTCTCTTTCTTTCTCTGACAATTGTTTCAAGCCTTATTATTTGTTGTTTTTTTTTCTCTTTATGGAATAATTGTACGTGAGTAAAGACGGTTGATTGGGTATGAATTTATAAGACGGTTCATTGGGTATGGATTTATAAGACGGTTGATTGGGTATGAATTTATAAGACGGTTCATTGGGTATGGATTTATAAGACGGTTGATTGGGTATGAATTTATAAGACGGTTCATTGGGTATGGATTTATAAGACGGTTGATTGGGTATGAATTTATAAGACGGTTCATTGGTATGGATTTATAAGACGGTTGATTGGGTATGAATTTATAAGACGGTTCATTGGGTATGGATTTATAAGACGGTTGATTGGGTATGAATTTATGAGACGGTACATTGGGTATGAATTTATAAGACGGTTGATTGGGTATGGATTTATAAGACAATTAAGACGGTTCATAGAGTCTGAATTTATAAGACAGTTAATAGGGTATGGATTTATAAAACGGTTCATTAAATAGAACCTTAAAAATCACTACAAGATTCAGTAAGAGAAACTGATGAGGCGCAGTAACGGCGAAACACATGTCCGTGGATAACTATTTTATCTATAAAAAAATAAATAAATATGATAGAGAAAATGGAGGGATAGATAAAAAAAACATAGTAGCTTTAAAACCAAAATCAGGATGTCAGTACGATTGCATATATATATATATTATTATTGGGTCACCACATATCAAGGCCAAGACCCACTCGAGGACAGGGGTGCATGAGACAGAATGATTATCAGCTGAAAGATTAGAAACACTATTGGAGTACTAACATTGATTAATGATATAAACTGCATTAGATTACTTATGGGGAAGTTTAGGACGACTAAGTTGTAATCAGCAGAGAATGCAGTAATTCTGCCTGACGTTAGGCACATGGAGGAAGAAAAGAAAGTCTTTTTCCATTGTGGTAACAATATGAATTCTTACTATGAATGTCTTACAAAGAAGAACCAAAGATTGGAGCTCAGTCGAGCATGGAAATACCGGTAAAGTAAAGAGAGACTAGCAACGTCCGTTCTGTAAGAGTCTACCATTTAAGGTCTGGAGTGAAAGTCAGTCCTGAGAGCTTATGAAAACAAGGGGCTTCTTCAAGGGGAGAGCCATTAATTTCAACTGAGACAAAACAGAGATCTTTTCTTCCAAAAGTAAAATGATAAATAGAAAAAGATTGCAATAGATAGATAGATAGATAGATAGATAGATAGATAGATAGATAAATATTTAAATTAAAAAAACAACTTTAAATCATATAAAAGTTTAAAATTTTAAAACTGTTTCTAAAACTTGCTCATAATTAGATTATTCGGTAGAAAAATATGTGATCTACCGAGTTGTTTACATTTCACTATGTGATATACCTATTTACCCTAACTCTAACTACTCAGTAGATGCTCTTTAAATATGTGATATACCGAATATTTTCTAATCAAATATGCGATCTACCTAATTGTTAGAGTAAGAGTTAGGGTTAGGGTTAGTTAGTTATGGTTAGGGTTAGGGTTACGATTGAAATGTAAACAATTCGCTAGATCACATATTGGATTAGAAACGATTCGGTAGATTAAAAAGCATTAGCATGTCTTTCATTCGTTGACTTAAAATGGCTTTGAAGTGTCAGAACAAAACAACCTGCTATATTACTCTATACCACTCTTACGAAAGTCCTAAAACCTCTTTTTTCTAAGCGATTATCAGAGATCATGATCTAAAGCTTTGCAGTTCTGAGAACCAAAAAAATAACTTGCTGACATCGAAGTCAAAATACCACTGAGTGAGAAAACATAATCCATCTACATAAAAAAAAAATTATTGATATCTATTCTCATCTAAAGTTTCAAGGCAGAATAGGAAAAACTTCGGCAGCATTTAATCAGTCTTGCAAGATCTGGAAAAAACAAAACATTCACCCTAAGAACTAAATTATGATACTACGACAGCAACGTTTTTGTCCAATTTTGCGAAATTTGGCATCTCAAAATCAGCCAAGAGGGGTTGTTAGATGCGTTTGCTGTTAAATGATTTAGAAAGATTCTGGGGGTTAAATGGAGCGATCGAATTACCAACCAGAAATCAGAGACCGCACTAAGCAAAAGCTTGTATCATTAATAATCTGCAAACGACGTCTAGGCTGGCTTGAACATGTCCTGAAATTGGTTCCAAAGAGAATTGCTAACCAAATACTTCAGTGGATCCTTGATGAAAAAAGAAGAGGAGGAGGACCAAAAGTGAACTGGAAGCAAACAATTGTGCAAGATTTGCTAGCAACGGGCACGAGCCGGAGAGATCCTGTGGATCTGGCTACAGACCGAATACGATGGATCACTTTGATTGCTCATGCGTATCAGGATGCAGGACTTCCTAAGTCTAAGTAAGTCTAATCATAGAGTAATTGATAGCACGATCAATATGAATTCAGGAATCTATGTAGAAAATATGAATGGCAGTCGGCCAATTTAATATCATCTATCTCTGCTCTCAGTAAAGAACAGAAATGCTACTTTAGACTTTTACCTTTTTTATTTAGGCCTTTTATTTATTAAGTCAACCATTTCTTTTCTCCTCATACACTGCTACTGATATTACTCTTCTTCCCTCTATTCCTCTCTTCTGACCACTTCTCATCTCATTTCGCCCACTATCAAAAACATTCAATCTGCAAACAACTAAGCAACCAAGCCAAATTATCAGTTATCGTATTATACTCCACCTCTTAGAGGTTTATACGTTCGTCTAATAGACGATTCAAAGTGTAACATATTCCCCTGATAAAAGATCTCTCTTCTTCTCTCTCTCTCTTATTTAATGGAAGATATCATCATTCTGTGACGTCATCAGCTGTTCACAGTTATCCCCATCTTCGTTTTTAATCGATGACATAATCCTTTGGAGACACTCCTTTATGACATCATCCAGTATGCACAAGAACAAGCACGCAAACAAGAAAACAAACAAGATAACAAAGATATAAAATCCATAAATTTTTAGTAGTATATAGAAATATTTGTGTAGATAGGTCAGAGTTTTTAATTTATAGCTACGTAGTCAAGGGGGATAACTGCTGTTACCTTCACCACACTTCAAAATAAGTGATGTGTTCAAAGTATATGCAAATTGTACCTTAGTTTTTGCCAAGCCAATCATAAATGAAACAAACATTAGTTTTGCTCAAAATACAGGGTGTATTGAAAAAGTATTTGTAGAAATGTATGGGATTATTTGGCCTTCTTCAACTTTTAACATTACGTTATAACATTGAATTTTACATAAACAATGATCCTCTCAAGATTAAATTACCACTGAAATGTGTATTGCATAGTGGCCAGAATGCGAATTTCGTGACTGATTGCTAAAGGAAAAAGGTTGTCCAAAATATATCACTCACCAAAAACAGAAAAA
The DNA here is from genome assembly GCA_963556195.1 of Sepiola atlantica. NCBI lineage: Eukaryota > Metazoa > Mollusca > Cephalopoda > Sepiida > Sepiolidae > Sepiola > Sepiola atlantica. The sequence continues at coordinate 135,461,208 of OY744523.1, forward strand.
CAAACAAAACATTTATTCATGCTCATCCCAATTGTCCGCACAAATGCTGCACTGGGTTTTAAAAAAAAAAGCAGTTCATTGTGATTACTTTGTTTTTATCTTTATTTCTCTTAAAAGCCAATACGTTTCTGTCTTTCTCCAAAGAGTTTGCCCTATATCAAAAATAGTAATATTGTGCACTAATTTAATTACCAGTAGAATGCTGGTTATATTGGGTAAACGACTTTACACTTGGAGACCCGGATCAACGAGCATGTCCCATCTCAAATCAGACAGAGTAAACCTGGTTCCTTGTGTTACCCTTCTTATTAGGCCTTGGAATCTTCTATTGGCCAGTATTTAGCTGATACTGCTTGCTGTGTCAGTAAGTATGAAATAGAGTGGTTCTTGCATTTAGCTGATTTCGTATACCATCTTAACATTTTGGAACCAGTCACTATCACCTTGTGCAAGCAGAAAGGTTTTATTAGACCGTTGGTTCTTTTTGGAGAAAGTTTGCGACCATTTATTCGCCTTTTAAACGGTACATAAAATTAATTATTTATTTTAAACGCCTTTTTCCATCTCATCGCCATTTCATTGTCCCCAAACTTGCCCTTTCTTGTTAGTATATATATTTTGTTACCAACGATTATCTCCTAACAAGATGTTGATCAAAAGAGCTCTTGAAGACATATTCTCATTTTTTCCGCTCCTTTTATTCAAAAGCATATATATATATATATATATATATATATATATATATATATATATATATATATATATATGCTTTTTGGAAGCTATTTACATAAAAACACAAAAACCTAAAATTAATAACATCACATATGAAGCCAGTGGGAGCATTATAAAATGCTTAACGTAATGCAATTTTGTTTTGTGATGCGATTTCAGCGCCGCTGAATTTAAATCGTCAACGACTTTCCTGGAACAATGCGAAAAACGTTCTCTGCGCGTTTCTCAACCGACTTTTAAAAAATATTCTCTTCTTTCTCCAGCTTTTTTGCTAACTTGCTTTTGACACCTGAAGATGATTCAATGAAGAATCGAAAACGTTCGTCAAACCTATGGAACATTTATGAATTTCTTTTATTTTAATACAAAAAAACCATCAGAAAAATTGAAAGAATAAAAAAAATATAATTAAACAGACGAATTCTGTTGTTTTTAACAATGTTTGCATATATATATATATATATATATATATATATATATATATATATATATATATATATATATATATATATATATATATCAAAAAGGAAGTTTTTATGTGTTCATAAACGTTTCGTCTTTATTTGTAAGACTTCTTCAGGATGATAATATAAAGAAAAATGTCATGCAAGTACGTGGACATATAGGGTTGACATGGTGGGTTGAAGGGAGGAAATAGTAGCCACTACTGGAAAACAGTAGGGACCGACGTCCGGACCTGGTGAAGTCAGTTGCGAGGAAGGAAAATAAATGTTGAAGAAACTAAGTGAAAAAAGTGGAAGGGTGGGGGTGAGCAGGGATATTGTGGATGGTTGTAAGTGGAAAAGTGGAGGGTTGGGGTTAGCGGGAGTAATGTGGATGGCATTTTTCTTTATATTATCATCCTGAAGAAGTCGTAAAAATAAAGACAAAACGTTGATGAACACATAAAAACTTGTCTTTTGGTTTTTCCTTTTTCATTTCCCATTATGTCGGATTACCTTCATCCTTCTTTTCCCATATATATATATATATATATATATATATATATATATATATATATATATATATATATATATATATATATATATATATGTATATATATATAACTTCTTTGTGATATAGAAGGAAAAATCCCAGCAGAGTGCTCGATTAATTGAATTAAAATTAAAATGACAACAGAAGCTGAAGAGAGCCAGATGGCTAAGTCCTTCTGTGCTTGAAACCGATGGTACGAATGTTGCACTAATTTTTCTGTACCAATATATATATATGTATATATATATATATCTGTTAATCAAGTTCAAATATTTTAATAAAGTGAACATAAAACCAATTTTTTCAAGAGTGCTCAATACAAAGTAGAGCATTGATAAAATTACATAAACAATATTATAGCCTTACGTCAATAAACCAACGTTTCAATCGCATCTTATCAAAGGCAGAACTAAAATGAATTCAAAATCAAAAGTAAGAAATTCAGGGCCTTGCTCTGGAGAACACCTTCAAATTAAATCCAAATTTAAAGAGGGAAAGAGGAAGCCGGTTAGATTCCATTTTGGTTAACTGTAGGTCAGCTAGCCCATTAAGCTTGCACTTGGTGACTAGTTCAGCGCCTGAAAGGCCAGACAAGTATGTGGCTGGAGGGGGCGCAAAATTATCAGGTCAGCAAGCAGCCACAACGAAAGATGATATGTGTATTTCTATAAAAGAATGAGAGATAAATTTAACAACCTCAATATTTAAAATTTTCGTCATAGTATTTTGGATAATGTTGGGTTATATAGATAAATAACCGTATTTTTCATTACTATTAATTTAGAATTAATTTTAGTTCTGCCTTTGATAAGATGCAGTAATACCCATTGAAACGTTGGTTGATTGACGTAAGGCTATAATATTGTTTATGTAATTTTATATATATATATATATATATATATATATATATATATATATATATATATATATATATATGAGAGAGAGAGAGAGAGATAGATAGATAGATAGATAGATAGAGATCTAAGTTTTTAGATATGGGGCCAATAGTGCATAATAAATAGTAGTTTTTTAATTCGCTTTCTTGAGTCTATGTACATTCTACTTAAGATATATCACAGATAATGAACACTTCAGTGCTCTACCTTAGAAATATAGCAATAAATATATTTATTATACATTTTTATATATATTATATATGTCTGGCATTATGCTAGCCTTCTGTGACTACTCTCTTTCTCTCACTCTCTCTCTTTCTCTGATATACAGGGTGGCGCAAAAGTCACGCATTAGTTTGAATCAGTAACAACTTTAACATTTAATCAAATTTTCTCCTTATTTTTCAGAATATTACAGATATAAACATTGATAATTTATCATGGAAAAATATAGCACCGATCAACGAACCAAAATTATTGAACTTTACTTCGGAAACCATCGTTCAATAACCTTAACCCAAAGAGTCAGACCACAATTGATCGTCTTGTGGCCCGGTTTCAGCAGCAGGGTTCAGTCAGTGATCTTCCACGATCTGGCAGACCACGTTCAGTACGGACAGCAGAAAATGTAGCACTCGTTGAGGATAGAATTGCTGAAAATCCAGACACCTCAACTCGAAGACGAGACACCCAGATTGGAATGTCCAGAAGGTCACTTCAAAGAACTAGAGCCAGTTATTCTAAGGAGTGTAATAGAAAATGCCCTAGTTAGAGCCCGTCTTTGTGAGGCCGAAAATGGTGGCCATTTAAAGGATAATATTTTTAAAAACTACTGCAACAAAATTACCAAGTAATGTATTATTTATCAGAAAAGCCTAGTAAATTACTTTAAATGTTGTAGTTTCTATCACCTAAACAAACAAACGCGCCTTTTGCGCCACCCTGTATATATATATATATATATATATATATATATATATATATATATATATATATATATATATATATATATATATTCCATGAAAAATGCCAGTATACTGAAATCATATGCCCTTAATAGAGTTAAGATGAAAATTCATATACACTAAACAATAAATGTACAAAAGCAAAGAAATTCCCAAATGTTTACACTTTTATTGTCATTAAGGGTATGCGAGCACAACAGGGCTATGTATTTTACTGGTAGGAATTTTTCTTCAGCGCAAAACATCGAACAAGAATTAATCGTTTATACAAAACTTCTTGGGCTTTTCCGAAGGGAATTCGGCTGGAACTCATCGTCTTCTTTTATTGACAAACGTTCTAATCGATCTGATGTTCTTATGGAAGCTACCTAATATCGACTAGGTCTAGGTCGATCCAGTGAGAACTCAGACTTTGGCTGTAGGCTACGTGTTGAACCCTTAGGCAAGGTTACAAAGTAAGAATCGAAATAAAGTTTAATTCTATTGCCCATATTTGTCATATTAGAGCCCTAGGGTACTGTTTTTTTGTTCAGAGAAAACGAAAATTTCAGTGAAATGAGAAAAACCAAGGTTTACAGTTCACATTTTTTGATTTATAAGATTTAAAATTTTTGTTTGAGGAATTTCAATCTGAATTGTAAAAAATGTATTGTATTGTTGAAAAAATACAGTAAAAATCGTTTATATATAAAAAAAAAAATGGTGAAAGTTGTTAATTCTAATAAATTAAAGTGTGAAACATAAAACTGACTTATATACAACAAGAATACCTTCATTTTTCCTTAATACATAACAATGATACTAGTGTCGTATGAATAATGGTTCCACTCGGGCGTGATTGATAAGGATACTATAAAGGTAAGTTAAAAACCAGTTAAAATGTTTATTGGCAATGCTTATATTAACAGTGCTAAAATAGTAACAATGTTTATATTTTTTATAAGAAAAATTCCTACCAGTAAAATACATAGCCCTGTTGTGCTCGCATACCCTTGATGGTAAACTGAAATTTAAATGCCATCAACTAGACCCTAGAACCTCTATCCCTGCCAAAAATCAGCTGAATCCATCAAATAGTTGATGAGATACGGGGTGGCACATAGTACGTACGTACGTACGTACACACGGATAACATGATTTCATGATCGAATTTTCTGGATCTCTGGATTGCCTTGACTAATGATGCTGAAATTTTACACACTTATAGAACCTATCAAAAAAAATTTTGTGCAAAGTTTTAACTAATTTGGTTTATTGCTTTTTGAGTTATGATTGATCAAAGAAATGAGATTTCCAGCATAGGCCGTTTTTGAAGTCTATTAAGGGATAGAGCGCTCTCGCGCCTCCCTTGATATATGTATAGGTACGTGCAAAATCAATGACCGATTCCCGAAATGTAAAAGCATTTTGGCACACCTTCACTTAAAAAATCACTAAAATTCAGGAAATCAACCAATTTTAATGAAATTTTCAATATTTATTAATCAGCAATCAAGGAATATAATGAAACCATTATTTTTTTAAATTCTTAGTAAAAATGTATTATTTTTGTGAAACGAAATACACCTTTACTAAAGTTATATTTTTATATATTAATAAAAAAATTCATTTTTTTTTTTTAATGAAAATAAAGCATTGTAAATGTTAACAAAATCACTATAACTCGAAGAAAAATTATTTTTTTGAATTAGCGATATCATTATTGAATAAAACATTGTTTAATCAATATTTTCACCAAAAACATAATATAATTGCAAATAATATTTCATGTGATTCTGGGAAAATAAAAACTGCAACATAATTATATTTTTCTTTTCATACATGAACGTGGCATCATCAGCGCAAGAAATCTTTGTTATAATCTTTAAAATAAACCAAAAATTTACAAATTTGAGACCCAGGAACATAACGGATCAAAAGAATTTTTAAAATTGGATAATTTCTACTAACAATGAACTTGGATTGGCATGGTAGCCCCGTTCTGTAATAAACAAGTGGGATTAGTCTTCCAACAACCACTCCCTTTTACACCGCCCTCAAAATTTTATTTTTAGAGATTGAACAATTTCGTTAATTTCACAATTCATCGTCAATTATTTAGAAAGATTTGTATTTGTTTTGTCTTTTTTTCATTAATAAATATTTAAAAAGTTGAAAACACTTATTTATTAATAAATAAATAGAATTAAAACACGACATTTTCTTTCAAAATTTAATTCTATTTATTAATAAATAATTGTTTTAACTTTCTTTTTCAATGAATAAATTGTCAGTGTAGTCATTGACTTTAATTTACTTTTTCACAATTAAAATAAAAAAATACACTTTATTTTAAAAAGAATCAATGTAATTTATCTTTACGACACGTTAAGAATAAATCGAATAATTAGTTATTCGATTTATTCTTAACGTGTCGTAACGATAAATTACATTGATTCTTTTTAAAATAAAGTGTATTTTTTCATTTTAAGTGTGAAAAAGTAAATTAGTTTTTAATCATCATGTAAAAAAATTGATAAAATTGACGCAGTTTATAACGTAAAAATAATTTTTAACATTTAAAAAAAGTTTTCTTTCAAATTTTAAGGAAAACATTGGTAAACAGAGGTTATCAATAATTTCAGAGTATTACTGAATTAAAAATTAATACTAAGTTAAATATGAACCTTTTTAGTTAAAAATAAAATAAATAAGATCTTAATTGCGTACATTCACAAATATTTTAATTAAGTAAGCATTTCCTTTTTTATTACAACAAAATAAGGGTTCTTAAATTTCTTTATAACCTTACAAAAAATAAAGAAATTAATGGATAATAATTTTTCAAATTCTATAAACTATTACAAAACCAGTTTTATATATAATGTTAAAAATGATAAATTATGACATTTTTGTCTTCAATATATTTTGCATAGCGATAATCAATCGGTAAACAAAGTCGTTTATCGATTACCTGATGCCGGATTTTACTAATTTATGACTTTTGGGGGGATAATTTTGCTAATTGTTAGTAAAACGTTGGAATGTTGTTTTAATTCAGTATCTTATGCCTTTAATTTAATACTTATCTTTGAAATAGTTCCCAAAAACTTATATTTATCTTTCAAGGGATTTTTACAAGAAATTTTTTCAAAGTTCAAAATTCACTGAATTTTTGGGTTTTTTAGTCGTCGTGAGAACATATTTCATTATAATTTCTTTTTCACACGTAAATATGCAGTTTTTCCCGTTTAGAGATATAGTTTAGGCTTTTATCTTTCAAACACAATCAAAGTTTACACGGAAACTAATTAAATAATTAATGATAAGCGTTTTTTAATAAGCATAGTCCGTACAAGAGACGCACATTTTTGCACGTACCTATATATATATATATATATATATATATATATATATATATATATATATATATATATATATATATGTATGTATATATATATATGTATGTATATATATATATATATATATATATATATATTACTGTTTGATATTATATACTTATAGTATCATGTAATATATTGTGTATATATATATATTGTTGCAGTATTTACTTCATGAGTGCAAAGAAAATGAGTAGAGCATATTAGTCGCATGAAACTATACCTATGGCAATCAAGCTTTACATATTTTTATGTGTTTACATGTAAGAACTCATCATGCTAAAAGCGGTCCACATTTAGTCTAATATGCTCTTATGGGCATAACACAAAAATTCTGTGTAGCTTGCCATAAGTATAGTTTCATACAACTATATATATATATATATATATATATATATATATATATATATATATATTTATATATATATATATATATATATAGTTTTACATACATTTCTATTCACACCACAACAAGATCAAAACAGGTATAATAATTGACTTCTTCCTACGTGCTCTCAGAATCTGCAGTCCTTAATATATCGAAGAGGAAATCAATTACATCACAAATTCTTTAAACACACTACAATACCCCACATATTTTATACTAAACGCTAAGAAAAAAGCACTGCAGATATTCTCGAAAAACAATAAACAAGACCCTCAAACAACATACTTCTCTCATAAATAGACATCTACTTTTACCCACTCATTCTAATAACACAATCATTTACGACATTCTTAATAAACTAGGAATTCCCAACATACACACCACATCAAAACCAATAAAACAAATAATAAACTCTACGAAACACCTCCGTAAACAATCCACATCCAGCGCGGTATATATTCCATCCCATGGAATAATTGCCATAAAATATACATAGGTGAAACTCAACAGGAACTAAAAAGAGACATTAAAAATAGCAACTCCCTTAATACACTTTTCTCCCACGTTGTACAACACGGCCACTCATTCAAATTTGAACAGGCCAAGATCATTAAATACATATCAAATAAATCTGGACGCAGACTACTTGCAGCAGCACTCATCACAAACTCCAACACCATCAAGCAATGAAATGTTTTCTATAAATTTTCTCCACTAATTAGCAAACTAATTGTGGTGGAACACAAATTAACATCAGAATCGGGATAACCATCCCATACCATATTTTCTATTAATAAATATACACAAATAACTACAAAATCAGAAAAAATAAAGAACACTCACACAAAACTAAAGAAACCAATTAGTTTTCATTGCCATCTTTAAAGTACTAAATAAATATAAATAAACACATTTATACATAAGTAAGTTAACAAGTTATATTATTTCTAACCAATTTTTATACATAGTTTCCAAATATTGAATGAAATGTATAAATTAATTAATGAGACACAAATAAAGTAATCAAATAAATTGGAATGAATTAATGCACTCACTTGAATATCTAAACTAATAGATATGATACCCCATTTTCTCTCTATGCCAAAACTTTTTATCTTCAATCAGAATTTGCATTTTAAAAATAGTGAAAAAATCTCAACGCGTTTACATTTATATAAAAATATGCTCATAATTATATTAATGGTTCTTGCTTATTTTAATAATACATTAATAATTAAGTAAATGGGAATAAATAAACACATTCACACATAATTCAAGACACTATGAATATTATATCGTCACGTTTTTACTTATATTCACATATTACATACATACACTTGTATAACCATAAATACTTTTAAATAAATAAATATAAATAAATGCATTCATACATAAATAAATTAAAGAGTTATATTATTTCCAACCCACTTTTAGACATATTTCCACATATTGCAAGAAATGTATTAATATATTAATGAGACACAAATAAAGTTATCAAATAAATAGGAATAGATTTTACACCCACTTTGAATATTTAAACTAATCGGTGTGATACCCCCTCCCTCCTTATGCTAAAACTTCTTACTTTATTTTAAATCATAATTTGTGTTTGAAAATATAGTCAAAAATCTCCACGCTTTTACTTTCTTATTATAATTATTTTTTTCTCTCTTCTTGCTTTTTCTTCTCCTTCCCAGCTCAGAGTCAACGGTAGATTCAGACTTTCGCCCCCCGACCCCACGTCCACTGTCAGCCAAGCTAGGCTATGACATATTTTGACCCAGACAAACTTCCCAGCTAAAAATAAACATGTTGAAGCTAATAAGTCGAAGCCATCATCCCATTGATATTCGCGTCCTTTGAATGAGACAGACTGATGGTGATAACGCCATAACCAAAATCATGGTTTTCATTGTCTGCTTATTCGCATCTACAGCCATGCCCAAGTCTGGAAACTTTCTGACAAATCAAAATTAATATTCTGTATGATTTTCCTACATTGTTTTCTTCATCCTGAAGAAGTCTTTCAATAAAGACGAAACGTTGATGAATACACAAATAACATAGTTTTTGGTTTTCCTCTTTCATTTTCCATATATATATATATATATATATATATATATATATATATATATATATATAAGCTGTGAATAAACAAAACATTAAAAATTCCATTTTACCTTTCTGACATTAGTATGTGTCTGTGTGTGAGTTTAGTACCAGCGTTCTTAAAATTGGAAATGATGTGCAAAAATAGAAGTAAGTAAATGAGTAAATAGGTTAAGAATAGGCAGCAGCAGCATCAGCAGCATCAGCAGTAAGTAGCAGCTTTACAATCAACCGGTGCGATGCAGTCTAACACACAAGCTTACACACGGGCACTATCGTCCTGAGGTTTCAGGTTTGAAGCAAGATATTACTGTGCACGTGGGTCAGTGGCAAGTATCCAATCATTCTTGATTGAGATAATGTTTTATCTAATTCAATAACATCACAAGAAACTGACACAGATTCCAATGAGGCAGCGGCCTATGGAATCGGCTATGAGCTATGATAAGTTTAAACACTATCAACTCCATTATTATTTATTGATAGATAATGTAGAGGAAGATATGAACGTGCAGTTTCCTCCCAGACATAAATAAATTAGCAACTTGTGTTTAATTAATCGTATACAATGAATCGTTTACAGAAGGTATAGTGTCTCTGCATTAAGTAAAGCCCCCACCATTTACCTGCACATCTGGGCTGGTGCACCAACCAATACCATCTCCCTTTTTGACAGGGTGCAAAATGAATTTCTGACCTAATAGGTTATGTATTGTTTATAAGCTCCATCTCTTGTCTCATCACTGCTGTTTTACAAGTACTTCCGATGTACTAACTGTACTTGTACCGCTTCAACGTAAATACCTCCAATCAACCTGACTAGCAGCAAAATCTCACCCCTGTAGAGATCCCTAATCGGAATATTTCTTACTCTAATAGCTCCTTTCCTCTTTGGAATCCCCCTGCTCCCTGTTTCCCAGACCGTACAAACATGCAAAAATTTAAATGTAATGTGAACAAACATCTTACTGCCCAACTCCCTGCACATATTACTCACTATTAATTTGACCCCTATCACAGTAGCCTCTTACACTTCAGTGGCAATATGCCTTGTTTGGGTTGAACAAAAGTTTAAAAAAATAATAGATAAATAAAAGATATGCCATAATACACATAACTCAACCAAGCAACGTTTACTATTGTTATGCTTGATTTAGCAGTAACATGCTTTTGGAGTTAAGTTTAGATATGGTTTTATAAATGTAAAGGGTTACTTACGTATGATTGGCAAGGTTTGATCGCCAGATTTATATATGGTCTGATACAGATAGCAGATTGTTGAATTTGATCATATGATATGGAAGGATGCGGTGATAGGTATTCACACTTACTGAATCCAAAGCACTTGTGATGCCTTGCTTGCATAGCAGCTATTTGCAAGAAAGGAAAGTTTTTTTTCGGTCGTGGTTAAAAAAGCCGACTTCTTGCTGTAAATGCCTTACAAGAAGGGACCAATATAATGTTATGAAGTTGCTTCAAGGATAGCAAAATAAAAGAGGAGGATTTGTGTTCAATGAAGTTATTGCATTGAGTAAACCAAAAAGAGTTGATATGCCGTAAAGCAGATAACTCAACCAAGCAACATCTACTGTTGTTACACATTACTTAGCAGTAACATGCTTTCAGAGCTAAGTGTAGATATAGTTTTGTAAATGCAAACGGTTACTTACGTATGATTAGCAAGGTTTAGCATGAAGGTAAGCTGCAGCCTTATTTACGTTAAATGATTTTTGATTGGTTTGTTTGGTCATGTGATAGAAGGGATTTGAGGTTGAATAATCAGGAAACATATAATGTAACATGAGGAGAATAGGGGCACTTAAACCCACTGTAGGGATGGAAACAATTTTTAGTTAGAAAAAAACACGTTGCTACGGGCCTGTTTCCCTGCAGGCTACAACATAGTCGTCTTCAAATCTAATATCAAAAAATATTTGTCATAAACCGTCTTCATGGGTAATCAAATTTTGTTCATTCTTTTCATTATTTTCAATCCTCTCCTAGCATTCTTTCATTTCAACTGACAATCCATCTATCTCATTAACCCTTATCAGCGAGTGTCTTTTGGCCTTGATAAGTGTTGACTCATTAATATAAAAGAATGTGTAGCAGCTTATATAAATTAACTATTTTCTGTTGATCTGTGTGAGTTGTGCTTCGGCTTGGCGGTTATGTCGTCACCGCCTCTTCACTAGGTGTGCGTCTAGTACGTCTTCGTGTAATGAAATTCACACGCGATCGCTAAAGCCAGATCACATGATCGACATGGACATTTCAGTTCGAGATTACTTCCCAACCAGACAAGATGTGATCCTGCGATTCTCTGCTGTCGGCCCAGCAGAGAATCTACGAACTCCAGGAAATGATTATTTGCCTTGTCAACACATACTCAACCTAATGTATTATTTTTTTATTTTGTTCCTGTGTTTCTCCTACATAAATCTACTACCCGTCTGTGCAATGTGTTGTTCAGTCGTTTTACGCCCCAAAGAAAAGTTACACAAACCAATGCATCTATCTTTGTGTAGTCCCCGTCTTTATCGCAATCTAAAATTTGGCTTTCAAACAACTAAAAATGGATATCCGTTTAATTAACATGAATAAGGAATATTTTAAGTTAGAAGCGTTCTGGTCTCTTTCTTCAGTTACCTATTCCACAGAAGAAAACAACAGAGAATATGTTAAAACCTGGACCATGAAAGACCTGATCAAGATTTATCCAACATTATTCTATAATAATTTAATCTATTCTAATAATATGAAATTGTGTTTTTGTAGTTATATATATTTGTATTATTTGCATTATTCGAACTGCTATTCTTATCTTGGTTGTTATTTTAACATTTCAGCCGATGTAACCTTCGATTTTCTTCACGTGTGTTAGATAAAAACAGATTCACCTAGAAGAAAATCAATATCGGAACATTTTTGTATACATTTTTGCATTTTAAAGGGAAGGTCCAAAAAAGAGTCGCCAACCTAATAGGTCCCTCACTGTCAACCAAGCTCCAGTCCCTGTCCCATCGCCGCAATGTAGCATCCTTGTGCTTGTTTTACGAATACTTCAATGGATTATGCTCCGATGAATTGGCTACTCTGGTGCCTCCTCGACGTAAATTCACTAGACTAACTCGACAGTCGACTAAATCTCATTCATTCACTGTGGAGGTCCCCAGATGCCGGAGAGCCTTCTACTCAAATAGCTTCTTTCCTCGTGCTGCTGGCCTCTGGAACTCCCTCCCTGCCCCCTGTTTCCCCGACAGTACTGACATGCAGAAATTTAAAACTAATGTAAACAGACATCTCGCTGCGCAGATCCCAATTTAGGTTGACCCCCCCCCCCCAACCTTCTCCCCTTTTCTTTTTTCTCAGTAGTCCCTTACGTCTACAGTGGCGGCCTGCCTTGTTTGGGTTAACTATGTTAAAAAAAAAAAAGGTAACTTGTTGAGAAGAGTTAGGTCCCTTGCATTCATTTGAGGGAGCAGATTTCAATGGACGTTGTCGCACAGCGGCTTCAATTAATGTCCTGATTATAAAAATAAATTCTTCTCTCAGTTTTAAAGATGTTAATAAATATTATTGTTGATTTATACCTAAGATTTTTCATTCAACTTCATGTTCATATATTCGTCTAATGTCTCAGAACATCACTTCAATAACCGACACGGTCACATCAAGGTACATCTTTTTGAACTCTGAATCTTTATATCGAACTCGGTAACCTATTCGGCACTTCGAACTGAACCCTTTTGTTACATAACGAGGGTCGTGTTGGAATGGAAAAGTTTGAGTGACAGTTTTAAAGGGTCAGAGGTGACTCTAGACGAAAGTCACGAAACTACGTGATTTCCAGACAAATATTTTCTATCTCTTGATCTGACAATATTTCAAGCAGGAAAGATGTGTCTTGGTGTTCTTTCCCCAATGGTAGGCAGTGCGCATAGTATGGCTGGGTTAAGCGAGATAAGCAATATGTTTATTTATATATTTGTCTTTCTCTCACCCCCTCCTCACGTACAAAAGTGACTCGTTGCTCTGTTGTTTTCTGTGACTGTCTATCTTTTGAAATAAACCTTTTTATAAAATCAACATCGACGTCCAAGTGGGTTTGTGTCCACAGACAAGCAAGAACCTGTGTTAACGACGATGACATAATGGTTCATACATGCATCGGTGAAAATATAACAGAAGTGTTAAGTAATTTTTATTTGTATTCTTTCTTATTATCGCCTGTAGGAGTGCACCTTCAACTTCCAGAAGACTGTCATGTAGAACTGATTGTAACCCAACGCCTATATCCATTGCCCCATGGGTCCATAAATCCGTGACACACTAGGAAAGTTCAATCTTCACTACAAGTGAAAATAACTCAGGATAAAATTAAAAGTAAAATTACTTTACACTTCTACTTGTTCATGGCTGATGGAACGAGAACGATCTACCCCCGTGGATTAAATAAATGGTTCAGTTCAAAACTCTGTCTAGGTTCCCGAGTCCGATATAAAGATTCTGGAGGTAACATCGACCGAAACGTTGTGAAGATTGAGCACTATCACGAGAATACCCATTCGCTGAATAACTAAATTGATTCTTCCAAGTAGAGGTTAAAACAAAATAACTTTAAAATGAAAGTGAGTTTTTATTGTCAAAAATATGGATATTGTATTATTTCATTTACCTCTTCTCCAAGAGGTTAGACACAAGGTCAGGTGTGGTTTTGAAAAGCCAGTGCACTAGGATAAGTGGATTCAGGCCTAGAAAATATACCTGAGCAGCCACGTTGGCATTTCTCGGTAGAGGTGCCTCATGCGATTAAGAATAAACTAGCCCCTTCTGATAGAGAAGGTAAAGCCTGTGAAAATGAACCTCCTAGGACTGAAGAGAACCATACCTCAGCCTGAGAGCAGCAAAGTGACTGGCAGCCTGATTGGCGAGGACGTATCCCCGACTGGTAGGAACACCTACTCAAGCTGTGTCAGGTATGTATGAAACTTTTTCGCCATGATCATTAAAGATATGTATATTGTTTAACCATTAATTTCTTAATACAAAATTAACTAATTAAAAAGAATCGAATGAAGACATGGTATTTGGTGCCTTAGATCTTATTATCGCCATTATTCTCATGAAATAAAAAAATTTTAAGAGAAAACTGTAAAAAATATTTAAATTCTGAACAGGAAATAATGGTAAAAGATACAAATAAAAAACAGACAGTCTTTATTTACCTCCTCTCCATCAGGTTAAACACAAGGTCAGATGTGGTTTTAAAAACTTAGCACACAGGGAGAAGCACACTCTGGCCTACAAAAATGCCTGAGCAGCCCCATTGACATTCCCCGGTAGGAGCGCCTCAGTCGATTAGCAATAAACTAACCCCTTCTCAAAGAGAATCTAAAGCCTGGGAGGTTGGACCTCCTGATACTGAAAAGAAACATATCTCAACCAAACAGCAACAAAACCACTGTCAGGCTGGTATTTTGGCAAGTAATTATCTGATTTTTCTCTTCATTTTTGGAATGAGTAATTGTTTTTGAAGTTATTTGTCTTCGGACTATTTTCCGCGTCAAAGAGTTTATATTCATATTTCAGTTATGTTTCGACCAATGTCCCCTCCAACCTTCTTCGGGTCTATTGTTTATGCATTGGATTCAAATACTGTGTGACCAAGCCCCCCCCCCCAAAAAAAAAAATAAAAAAATGCAACCCATGCGATCGTTAAACTTCCCAAACCTTTCTGCAATCTAACCATATTAGTATAAATATACTTGAGTCTATGCCTGAACTGTCCATTAAGATTCACTCATGAATATCCAACAGTCTTTGCCTTATCACTGCTCAATGATACAAATGTGCACTTCTGCGTTGATCCATACTGTCAGTTCCTTGTGATGTTATTGAATCAGATAAAACATTGTCTCAATCAAGAATGATCTAAAGAACCTTGTGATTGGATACTTGCCAATGACCCACGTGCACAGTAATATCTTGCTTCAAACCGGAAACCTCAGGACGATAGTGCCCGTGTGTAAGCTTGTGTGTTAGACTGCATCGCACCGGTTGATTGTAAAGCGGCTACTTACTGCTGCTGCTGCCTATTCTTGACCTATTTACTCATTTACTTACTTCTATTTTTACACATCATTTCCAATTTTAAGAACGTTCGCTCAAAACCCACACACATATAGATACGTGATAGGTAAAATGTCATTCTGAATGGTATGTGAACCCACAGCTATATATATATATATATATATATATATATATATATATATATATATATATATATGTATGTATGTATGTAAAGAGAGACAAAACGCACACACACAATATATATGTATATATATATATATATATATATACATATATATATATATATATATATATATATATATATATATATATATATATATATATATATGTATATATATATATATATATGGAGAGGGAGAGATAAAGTATAGTTATCTACTATGGATAAAGAACTCTGGCAGAGGAAACAATGATTTCCACTCATCTTAATCACTTAGTAGTAGTAAGCAACAACAACGAACGTTGCAATCACCAATAAAAAACAATTACATAAAAATACATTATACATATATATATATATATATATATATATATATATATATATATATATATATATATATATATATAATGTATATATATATATAAAGTACATTGCAATAAACAAATTAGAACATTATTTATATCAGTTCCAAGAAAGCAAACACAACGATTATTTGGCATATGCTCGTTTCCAAGACAATTTGGAAAATTTATTTTGTGTTATACTTTTGATGACTCCAAATAGTATCTTCATCAGTGCACTTTACAGCATCACATACAGAAGTTATTTAAGAAAAAACTTCAAATTTGAGTATTATTTTCAAAACCACATATATCCAGTCAATATTGGAGACAAAACCTCCTATTAAGCGACCATATATTACTCCATTTGTAAGACCAAAAATGATAATAACAATGAAAGTACATCAGAAACAACTAATTACATTTTAAAATATGTAAATTCCAGAATGAACCAGAATGAAAAAAATAAAAATACAATAAAATAAAATAAAATTAAGAAATAGAAATAAAATTAAGAAACAAAAATGATAAAAAGGTAATTAATAATTATTATATCGAATAAAATTTAATAAAATATAATAATGAATAATAAAGTAACAAAGTAATAATAAATAAATTAAAATAAATAAATAAATGGATTAATAAAATTTTAAAAAAACAAACAAGATAGAGCGGAGGTTAAAATAAATAAAACAGTAAAATAATTAGAAGATAAAAAAATGGGGTGCTTCTTGCTTAAAAGTCCGAAAAAAAGATTTCTCTGTCTTTTAATGTTTAAGAGGTAAATAAGGGGCAGTAACTCTTAATTGTAATTTTGAGCCAGACTTTATCGTTAATTTCTATCAAGCCTGATATTCTCTTCAACTGGAATCATGGATTTGAAATTGTTCCAGTTTGAAGACGTACTATATTTTACTTCAGAAAAAGCAAAACAGATAGATTTTTTGCAAGCGCATGGACTTATTTCTGGAGAAGAGACCTGTAATTGTGGGCATAACATGCGACTTGTGCCATCACGAACAAAATAAATGCGTAAATTTTCAATAAAATCTTAAATTTTCCATTTATGTATACTTTGTTGTTCATTTATTACTAATTAATTTTCAAAATCTTAAATTTTCCATTTACGTATACTTTGTTGTTTATTTATTACTAATTAATTGAATGTGGCAGTAAATTACGTTACATGTAATAACAGCAGTTGATAAGAGTTACTGCCCCTTATTTACCTCTTAAACATTAAAAAACAAAGAAATCTTTTTTTCGGACTTTTAAGCAAGAAGCACCAAAAATGGATAATAGAGAATATACCAATATTCAAAGATATCCGAATACAACTTAAAAATATGATTATAATTATAAGAAAGAAAATAATATTATGAGAAAAATACGTAAAATACTAACACTAGTAGCTTATTAATACTATAACCATCACGTAATTCCCTCTAAAACTACTTATAAATATATAATAAATATGTTCTTTACTCGATAATCACCCCTGAAGATGGATCCAGATGGATCCGAAAGTACACGGGATACAAGCGAATACGGCCGATACATCGACCAGTTGTCGCTCGAAACCAGAAAACACATACGGAAATTAGAAAGAATCAAAACAGAAATATGCAGAGATAAATGGTCCGTCATATTTAACGAAGTACGTTCAAAAGAAAAATGCTTCCTATATATATATATACACACACATATCAATTGAACATAATGTCTCCCAGGCAAAGTCGAGGCGATACAGCTAATTGCATATATATATATAATATAAATATATATATATATATATATATATATATATATATATAGAGAGAGAGAGAGAGAGAGAGAGAGAGTGAGTGAGAGAGAAAGACAGGAGGAAAGTAGAAAGTGGACCTTTCCATGAGCAGAGTTTCTTTCCAAGAACTGTCCGTCTGTGGAACGAATACCACGGGGCTGCTTCCCAGTTGACTACAGCATGATTGTTTTCAAGTCCAATGTGAACAAATTCTTGTTCAGCCGTCCTCTTAAGTAAGGAGAGTAGAAAGTGGACCTTGGATTTACTTTCGGCAGCCTCGTAACTCTTCTCTTATTTTGTCCTTTAGTCCTCACATTCCATAAGCGATGTTTCTGACAAAGGGGGAAGAATTGCTGTTTTCTGGGTCGGACTTTATCCATCTAATACTTATCGTTAGCTAGTTTTTTTTACCTTGAAGTAGTACTTTTTAAGCTCCTTACATCAAGTGGCTTCATGCCTTGTCTGGAGCAATTTCCATAATATATATATATATATATATTTCTTTTTTAACCACGGTTCTTTTGTTCAGTCCCTATGCTACAAATGTAACTTTTTAAGTTTATAAAAGCAACGAAAGTGTTCATAATAGTAGATAATTTAACAACAAAATTCGTGAAAATATAAATTACCAATATACACCTATTTACAGATTTACTTACTTAGACT
This sequence comes from Sepiola atlantica, assembly GCA_963556195.1. Taxonomy (NCBI): domain Eukaryota; kingdom Metazoa; phylum Mollusca; class Cephalopoda; order Sepiida; family Sepiolidae; genus Sepiola; species Sepiola atlantica. Next base: position 135,479,717 of record OY744523.1, read on the forward strand.
TAGGAACTCCCACGTCCTGCAAGGCATGAGGCAGTAAAAGTAAACCATCGTTTTAGGTCTAGAGCCAGATCCACAGCCCCCCCCCCCCCAGCTTCTTTCAGTTGCAATCAAACCTCTCTAGATTGCTTTCAGTTCATTTTTGGTCTTCTTCTTTTTCCATCAGGGATCCACTGAAGCACTTGGTTTGCAAATCCCTCTGGGGCCAATCATAAGGCATATCTGAGCCAGCCAGACGTCATTTGCAGATTATTGACGATACCACCTGTTGGTTAGTGCGGTCTCTGACTTCTTGGTTGGTAATTTGATCGCTCCATTTCATCCTTAGAATCTTTCTAAGACATTTGGAATCAAACGCATCTAATTTCCTCGCTTAATTGATTTTGAGATGCCAAGTTTCCCTTCCTATAGCAGTGTGGACAAAACGTTGCTCTTATAAAATCTGAATTTAGATCTGAGGGTGAATTATTTTTGTTTTTCCAGATCTTGTAGAGCAAGTTAAATACTGTTGAGGCCTTTCCTATCTTGCACTGCAACTCGCCATCAAATTGCCTTCCTTGCTTAAGGAGCTTCCTAAGTAGGTGAAGTTGTCAACTATAGCTATTCCTTTTTGGTCGATAAAGACGTTTGTAGGTGGCTGGTGTGCCCCAAAGAGCATGTTTTGCGTTTTCTTAGCACTGATATATAAACCAGTGCTCCCTGTTTCCGGTTTGACCTTGTTGACAATGCTTTGTAGGTCAGTGATATTCATTGCTAATGCAACAATACCGTCTGCAAAGTCTAGATCAGAAAGTTCATGATCTTTGACCTACATTATACCCTGATCCTTGGTAGCATTTTTAATACCCAATCAATGGCTATGGCAAAAAGTAATGGTGAAAGCCAACATCTTTAGCGAACTCCAGTGATCACCCTAAACCAGTTGCTGAAACCAGTTTCTGATTGTATTAAACATTTGAAGTTTGCATAAATTTGCTTCATTGCAGTGATGATTTTTTTCCGGCAGGCCATACTCGTGCAAGATCTTCCAGAGTGATGGCCAGAACATACAGTCTCATTCGAAATGTCAGTTGTTTGGCTTCAGGCAGCAACCTATCTCTGTAAAAATTCTTGCTATAAAACAGTCAAAGCATGCCAAATTCAAATTCAAGGCAACCAGGACTACAGCTGTCCCCACCCAGTGATCGTATGACAGATGACGATAAAAGCTTCACTGAGGAAGTCGAGATCCCGAAAGTCAGAATTCTTTCTGCAAAATAAATTCCACGCATTGGATATTGGAAAGTGACTCTGTACCAATCATTCAAACTTGCACAAAGAAATGGAGAGCTATAACTTGAATATCCTGGGTTTAAGTGAAGTTTCTTGGACTGATTCCAGGAAGTTTATGCATGAGAAAAAGACCATCCTATTCTCAAGTGGATAGGATTGGATTCATCGAGGTGGAGTTGCAACCATCATGGACAAAGCTACTAACTGTGTCTTTGATGAATGGACACATATTAATTAACGCTTAATAACAGAAAGAACTACCACTTCTCATGCGAGGGTTACTGTCATTAAATGTTATGCTCCCACTTATGGTCAAGACAACAATGAAAAAAATAGTTTCTATCAATAACTTCAAGATGTAGACGAGAAATCCCCAAGCCATTATATCTTCATCATCATAGGTGACATGAATGCAGAGATTGGGGAAACAGAATTGGGTTTGAACGTATACTTGGTCCCACGCTTTTGGAAACCGCACGGACAATAGCGACAGGTTCATCCAATTTTGCGGCATGAAAAACATGAAAGTTGGCTCATCACTTTTTGATCATAAGTGCATTCACAAGATTATCTGGCTTTAAAATGACCATAAGACCAAGACACAAATAGACCACATCGCCATCGGTCTTAAATGGAGAACAGCCTGCTTGGTAGACGTAAGGGTCTATTTGTAGTGATCACTATCTTTCGATTGCCAAAATCAAAATCAAACTAAAGAAACAGAAGAAGAAAACAACAACACACAGACGTTTCGACACCTCCAAATTAAAGAAAAGGGGCACTGAAGCTAATTTTAAGACTTTTCTGAGAAACAGATTCACTGTTTTATCGGATGCTACACCTCGTGGGAGGAAATGAAGAATACCATATCAGCTGCAGGAGAGGAAATCCTAGACTACAAGAAGTCTCTCAATGAAACTTGGATTAGTGACAACATTTGGAAGCTTATCAGGGAAAGAAAAACACTACATCAGCAGAGGCACAATATTACTCTTAAGACCATAGATTTATAACAATAGTATATTGATAAGGACACGAAGTAAAACGCAACACTCAAAAAGACAAACGAGTCTGGTTTGAGAATATGGCAAAGGAGGCCGAAATAGCTGAAACACATAATGACATGAGAACCATGTACCAAATTGCTAAGAAGATTACAGCCAGTTCCAGAGTAACATCGGGTTCTATAAAACCAAAAGATGGAATATTGCTCTGAAAAGGAGAAGACAAGTTAGCAAGTTTCAAGGAAGTAATGAACAGACCGAAGCCACCCATCCAAGCAATCACTAAGGAACCCTCCACTTCTCCCAATCAACATCAACGAATTTATCGAGGATGAAGTCCGTTTAGCCATTAAAACCCTAAAACGTAATAAGTCACCAGGGGTGGACGGCATTTCTGCAGAAATGCTTTCATCAGGAGGTGATAGCATCGTCAAATGGATGTGCCACTTATGTAATATAGTGTGGAATACAGGTGAAGTTCCGGAAGATTGGAAAAACAGAGCGGTTGTATGCCTTCCTAAGAAAGGCAACCATGTCGATTGTGACAACTGGAGGGGGGACCGTTCTCTCTATACCAGGGAAACTTTATTGTCAAATAATCCTGAACCGTATGCATTATGTGGTTGAACAACAAGCCAGATTTCTGTCAAAACGTTCTTGTGCAGAACAAATGTTTACGCTGTGCCATATAATTGAGAAACATGCCGAATTTCAAAAGCATCTGGCCATCAGTTTTATAGATTTTTCCAAGGCATTCAACAGCATCCACCGACCATCACATTTACAGGTAATGTTCAATTTTCAAAGTTATGTGTAAGTTTTGTTTGTGTATATAATGATTCAATAAAGCAATTCTGAATTTCAAAAATGAAATATGTTCAGCGATATCGCAGTCATTATTGAAAGCATATGGAGGCTTGTAGCTTGGTAACTATATGGGCATAATAATTAATTAATTAGACTGACGGGGTTCTATGTCGATGCTAGCACAGCGCCGAGTATCCTATATATATATATTTTGTTCACAATACAAGCATGTACTAATGAAAGCAAAGTAACAATTTGAAGACAATACATGATTCAATAAAACATTAATTGTATGCAGAACAGACTATGAAATAGTGTTCATTAAAACGTATACAAATTGAGTATAAGTGGAATGATGTAGGTGTGTGTGTGTTTACATACGTATCTGTGTGCATACGTATGTATGTACATAGAGACAAAGTTTCCATTGGGAATCTCTATAGTAGAAAGTCTGAGCATTGTGTACGTATCTGTGTAAGTGAAGGAAAGTTCTTACATACCAAAATAGTGTCCTTGTGCGAGCACATGGTGATGGCAGCCGTCATTCCAAATAGGGAAAGAGAGACGGTCTGCCTGCTGTTATCTATCTGCAGGTCGTGAGAGAGAAAGAAGCAAGAGCGAGTTTTTTTTTTTTTGGGAGGGGGGTCACGACAAAGGGAGATAAATCGAATTTGGTGCCACCTGGTGGTATGTGTGTGTAATTGCGTTTGAGAAGGGAGTTAATGCTAAAAGACTTTGCTACTATTAATTATTTCTTTCTTGCATAATATGTATCGGTTCATTTGTTTAATAGGAAAAAGTTTGTAAGTTACAATATGGAGAATAATCAAATTAACTAAAATAATTCAAAGTCCATTAACATGTTTTACTCTATCGACTTCTGTAAAGTGAAAAACTAATCATTTCACTGATGACTTTATATACTCACTGCCAGTGAATTTTTGTCTTTCATTTTTTTCTTCCTTGTTTTTTTTTATATCTATGCCGTTTTTTTTACCAAATTATTATTTTTTTTTTAATAAGATTTTGAAAGTTAATGTAATTATTACGTTATGTTTGGTCAGTAGTAATTAATTGAACAAAATTGTTCTTCGTTAAGGTAATGCTATTTTAATCTCTATCTGTAAAATTATTGGATGTAAACAGCTTCCACAACTTTCAGTCTTTTAATAAATGGAGAGTTACTAAGAATTTTAATGTAAGAAATTACTTTTTATTCGACAGATTAAATACTTCCAAATTCCTTTCACATTTCGAAAAGTAACAAAGTCTTTTTATTTAACTATTAACATATAATTAAAATTGTTTTTGAGGAAACGGAAATGCATTGTGTTTTTTGTTTTTAGTAATGAGTCACCACTTTACGAGGCTCCGAACTACCCGAAGATAAGTTGAATGGTGGTGAATACTATCATAAGATTGAAAACCCCCATATACCACCAACTCAAGACAACAATCAATTCAGAAAACAGCAATTCTACCCCTTTTTGTCAGAAACATTGATCAGGAAATATTAGGAAGCGAGAATTACGAGGTTGCCAACAGTAAACATAAGGTCCACTATCTACTCTACATTTCATAACTTAACTTAAAACTTCTATCAAATATTAAATATATATTTTTAACGCAAATAGGTCACAAATAAGTAGGTAAAGCAAAACAAATGGCTTTTAACTAATTTCCTAACTGTATTTCCTTTAAAACAAATTATTTTCGGTAATAGTAATGATTGCCCTAAAATGTTACAAAGAATCCAATGATGATATTAATTTTTTTATTCATTTTTTTTTTACAATAATATTGTGGGGTCGGCCTGAATTTGTGCCGGCCATCCATGAACAGCAAAGACAACGTTTTATTTTGTTTATAACAAAGCCCTGTAACAAGATAATACAAAACTTTCCAAGTGTAGGATTTTTTTACGAAGATTCCAATGAAATTATTTGACAGCTCTTGTTTTTAGTTTTGCTGGGTGTAGACACACACACTTCAAGGAACAAGCCAAAGCCTGCTCGATGTGTGTGGGGAGACAATTTATTCGTCGACAGCCTGACCATGGAACAGTTAGTACTAGTTACCATGTTACGAGTAACATAAAACAGCAATTCTTTCCCCTCTGTCAGACACATTGCTGATATAAATATGGGGAAGCAAGAGTTACAATTGTGTCGAAAATAAACCAATGGTCCACATTTCACTCTCAATCAGTATGGATTGCCGTTGGCTCCCATGGAGCTCCTCCTCCCTCGGACAGCTTTTTTTAGTGTTGTTGAGTGTCCACACATCCATCTCATCAGACAAACGAAGACCATCCTGATAGGGGTGCCAATTTAGTTATTTATTTTTTCGCTAATGAGTCACTACTTATCAAGGCCAAAAACCACTCGAGGAAGTTGAACCAACTCCAGGATACGTTCTCGACAATCAATCTGACAGTGAGTTCTGTTGCTATCGGGCTGAAGTGTGGTTCTGTTCAGTCTCAGGAGGTCCAACCTCCCAGATTTTACCATCTCTCTTTAAGAAGGAGTTAGTTTATCTCTAATCGCCTGAGGCGTTCCTACCGGGGAATGCCAACAAGGTGGCTCAGACATTTTTTGAGGGCTAGAGTGTGCTGGCTTTTCAATTTAACACCTGACCTTGTGTCTAACCTCCTGGCGAGGTAAATAAGATAAGAGTTAATGAGTTGAATAGATTTATAGTTTAATTATGATAAATATTATGAGAGGATTGGAAAACTCAACATACCACTCACTCAAAACAACAGTCAACCTAGAAAACAGCAATTATTCCCCCTTTGTCAGAAACATCACTCAAGGAATGTGAAGACTAAAAGATACAATAGGAGAAGCGAGAGTTACGAGGCTGTGGAAAGTGAACTCAATGTCCATTTTCTACTTTCAATCAGTATGGATGGTCGTTGACTCCCAGAGTGTCAACATACCCACCTTATCGAACAAACATAGGCCTGCGTGATGGGGGGGGACAGTTAGTAATAGTTTACATGGTACTAGTAACAGGTTAGAGTGCGTAGCTCACCTGGCAATAATTGGTGGATTTAACTTGTAATTAAATTATTTTTGAAATAGGATTTTTGAAAAGTTCCTTTTAGTATTTTACGCTATTGCATTTTTTTATTTCAATAAATAATCAATTAATAGTAACTAAAAAAATGATAACGCAGAGACGAGAAAAACATACACATACATACACAGACATGAAAGAAGTAAATAGACACACCACAAAAATAATTCACGAATTTCTAAAGTTTATGCTTCCTTTAACGACGGCCGCACAAAGCAGCAATAAAAGTTTGAAACATCAATATTTTATACTCATTGACATTTTAGTATTTCAGATACAAATATATCGATTATATATCATCAGTTTAGTCAAAGAAGCATTAGAATTCTTAGAGTTTCAAAGGAGTCGTATTTTAGGTTATGATCGGGGTGGACTTAATCAGTGCCAAAGTGACTCTATCGACAAGGGGGCCATCTCTAGCTCTTGACATATCAAAGGCCTTTGATAGCGTTTAGCACCACAAAAGTTTGCTTCACAAGCCTGCTAGCTATGGAATATCTGGAAATGTTTTTTCAACCATCAAATCCTTTCTCTCTGATAGGTTATAAAAATAGTCGTTGATGGGCATAAGACTGAAGCACATAGTATCAATGCCGGCGTGCCTCAGGGATCTATTCTGTACCCACCCCTCTTCCTGATCTTTATCAATGATCTCCTAAATCACATCCTAAGTTCATTCATTAACATTTATGCAGATGACACAACTATCTATGGCAACACTTCTAAGAGCATTAATGATCAAGATCACTCTGTATCTCTCTCTTCTGACCGAGATCACATAGAGCTATGGGGAAAAAATGGCTGGTTACTTTCAATACATTTAAAACCAAGCTTCTCTCCTTTCACCATCAACGCTCGGATCCTCACTTTGCCCAAATTGAAATAAATAGTTCTCTACTTTGATAAGCTTCTAGGACTGACCATAACTCCAGACCTCAAATGGAAGACTTACATCAAGTCTGTTGCTAAGGTCATTAGAAAAATAATTGGATCATTCTACTCTCTAGAATGTATCTCACCCCTAAAGCAATCCTTTACTTATATAAGAATCAAATACGTCCTAATATGGAGTACTGTTGCCATATCTGGGGAGGTGCCACTCAGATCACCCTTTTCTGCCTTGACAGAGGACAAAACCGACATCGAAATCTAGTGTGAGATGTCATTTTCCCTTCCCTACAGCCTCTTTCACACAGAAGAGAGGTTACTAGTCTTTCTCTACTCTATCGTGATTTTCATCCACTGAGCTCCACTCTATGGGTTGTCTCCCTCCTGTAAAACATTTACAATAAAAACTTGTCTAGGTACAACAACTGTAAATAAGTTCCCTTTCTCTCTCTGTGTACCTAAAACTAAACGGAACTTTCATGAGAAAAGTTTATTTTCAAAAACTATCCGTCTGTGAAGCACAATACTATAGGGCTGCTTCCCATCTGACTACAACATAGTCGTTGTTGAGCCGTCTTCTTAAATAAGTTAATTTCTGGCCAATCTCAACCATTGTTACCAATCCTCACGTTGTTGTTTCACTGTCCTCCTGACAAATTCATTCACCCTTATCCTCGAATGGCCTATGAGCCTTGATAAGCGGTGACTCGTTAGACGCACACACTTTTCAAATTTGATACACTTATCTATATAATAATACGCTAAGGCAATTTCATGTTTGTATGTACGTTATCACTCGCCACCTTTTTTTTCAAAGATGGGATTGCCCAATCGCGGAAGATGCAATCCAAAGAAAGTAACTTTTAAAATTTTACCTGATATCGTGAAATTCGAACTAAATACACTTTCTTTGCATTTGAGTTAGGATCAAAATTACATGGTACAATAATATCGTGGGGTCTGCATTTACACTGGACAGAATGGAAATAACCAGATATATTCTGAAACTACATCAAGCAGACTATTTACGTGTTTCAGTTTGAACAAAGATGGTACAATAATATTGTAAGGTCTGCGTTCACGCCGAACCTCCATACAATGGAAATATTTTAAGCATAGGAGTAACACGCAACAAATGAAGGATTAGTCCCACTAGTATTTTTCATGAGATAGATTGAATAGTTCTTTTTATTCTTCGATTACTAAATTAAATCAATAACTGACACTGATAAAACTTATGAATGTCAAAAAATCTGAGACAGAGGATGTTTCAAATATTTTAGGAAGGGAATCTTTTTATTTAAATAAGATTAAATAAAAATACAATCAAAACGAATCACCACAAAATATAACAGTGAAATGTGAGTGGCTTGCATCGTTAAAATTTCATTTTCTACTTAAAATTGTATTTCAAGAAGGAGAAAAATTAGTTAATTTGTTAACTTTACAACACTAAAATATGTAAAAAGATCAAAACTTGTCTAAACCTATTTTGATAGAATCTCAACATGTTAAAAATCTCTTCTCAGCATTAATTTGAATATGTAACTTTTTTTCAATTTAAAACTGTTAATAATATATAAAATAACTAGAAAATACCGGTCCCAGTAAAATGAACTCCCCAAACAGAACAGTTTTGCACCACTTTTATATCCACTTACCAAGATTAAAATCAACAAATAATGCTACAAAATCTTATGTCTAGATTCCTTATTCCAATTTTGATCAAATTCTATTACATCATTTTGATTCTAGAAAATGTTAAAATTTTTAGGCTTAAGCTTATTGAGTCTTAAGAAGAAACTGAAATTCAGGAAATCTTGTTTAATTGTTGTCTCATGACTATGGATCAAATTCAATGCAAATCTAAAATATTTTGATTCTCAAATGGGAGGTTGTACCCATATTATGCCCCCAAAACCCTTTTAAAATACTCCTAAGAAACTGAAATTTTGGGAATATATATGAATTGACATCTAATATATATTATTAAAATTTCACAAAAATCGGATGTATTTGAATTTTCACGAGGGGCTTCAACCTCCTTTTTACCATTTTTGCATGAAACTAAATTAAACTAAATATAACCCACATTACGACCCCTTACACCTAACAGCTGTTCCATAATTCATAATGATCAGTTAATTAGTTTAAATGTGCATCCTATACATAGAAATATATAAACATATACACATACATAACTTTATATAAATAGAGATCAGATTTTAAAAGTTGGACCTAAATAGCATTGAACCTGACAAATGAAACTTTGATTGTCAATAGCAAACTTTCATTTGTTACAGCTGTATCATGTCATTTGCATTCGACTAATATACTTCTTTACAATTTATTTAAAAAGATACTTAATCTCATCCAGAAGTTTTCTAATATATAAAAATTCTTAAAATTAAAATCAGCTAAGGGAAATAACTCTTATTCTTTTACTAAGATTTATCGTTCATTACTTGTTTTTCATTTCAAGGTTTAGTAACAGTTACGTTTTCTCATTCTTGATGATTATTGACCCATCATTTTTTTTTCTTTTTATCATTTTGCTTCAGTAAGTTCTCAGAAATCAAGAGGCCCCTTCCTGGGGCTAACATTTGATCTCTATATATCCGAGTGTTCATTCAAAGTTATCCTTTACCTATGAAATATTGAGTTAGTAAAGCAGAGGACATTAATTGTCCTCTTCCCAATTGACAACTTAACTCTGTTGTAGTTTATATTTATTGTGGTCTTTTCTTGGTCTTGCTGGATTCCAGGACAAGAATTAATCTGGTCTGGTGGAGCATCACTAGAAGTAAGTAGCCACGCCAAGGGGATCTTATTTGGGCTTTGAATACTATGTTATATTTAATATCTTCATTACTTGTACCCTCATTTCAGGTTGTCTTGACAAACCTCTATACAGAGAGACTGAAGACACCAGAGTATATTGTCTAATGTCTTATTTTGTTTTTATTAAATCAAAACTAAGTTTATTTTTAACTTAGATATTGAATATAACAAAATGGTGTGGTTATAGAACATGGATATATTTACAAAAGAAATTTGAACAAAATGGTTCGGTATTGCTAGTTGCATGCATAAAAATATAAATAAACTCATGTTGAAATGTCAATAGAAAGTTTTGACCATTGACATCAATTGTCGCATATGCTATTGTTTGAAAAATTTCAACTGGATTAAAAAAAACAATCCGTTTTAAATATTTTTTTTACTTTTAGGTCACCACTTATAAAGGCCAAGAGCCACTCGACGATAAGAGTTAATGAGATGGAAATGATTGTGAGCCAAAAGATGAGGAAAACTATGGTAGTACTAACATTGATTAAAGGTATGAACTGCGTTTGATTACTTATGGGGCGGTCCATTACCAAAATTTTGCTGACATTGGATTTGAAGATTTATAATCAACAGGGAAGTAGTCTCGTAGTAATGTGTTCCACAGGCAGGAAGCCCTTGAAAAGAAGCTATGTCTATGTAAATTCTGCCTGATGTTAGACACATGGAGAGAGAAAAGAAAGTAACTTTCCGTTATAGTAAGGAGACGAGTTCGTGCGCTGAATGTCTTACAAGGAGAAAAAAAAGATTGGAGCTAAGTCGAACACTATACATGGAAACAGAATCAACAAAAAACGGACGTATATATATATATATATACATATATATATATATATATATATATATATATATATGTATATATATATATATATATATATATCTTTATCCTTATCTCTATCTTTCTCTCTGTCCCTATATATCTCTCTTTCTCTCTCTCTCTCTCTCTCTCTCTCTCTCTCTCTCTCTATATATATATATATATATATATATATATATATATATAGGTATATATATATTGAATCAACTTATACGTGGCACAGCTAACTAAGGGTTACGTTCTCGACAATCAGTCTGATAGAGAGTGGGTTGTTGTGGTTTCTTCTGATTCTGTTCAGTTTCAGGAGGTCCACCCTCAAAATCTTTACCTTATTTTTGAGACGGGGTCAGTTTATTTCTAATCGCCTGAGGCGCCCCTATCGGATAATGCCAACGCGGTTACTCGGGTATTAATTTTAGGCCAGAGTGCGCTAACTCCAGTGTGCAGGCTTTTCAAAACAACACCTTACCTTGTGTCTAAACTCCTGGAAAGGAGGTATATATATATATATATATATATATATATATATATATATATATATATATATATAATCCGAGTATGGTATAGATCCACAGGGTATAAATCCAGGGGAGTTGAACCGGGTTTATGAGAGTGCTCAATAAAAAATATACAGCAGACATATAAATGATAATTTATTTCATTTTGACTACAAAATTGATTTTGTTTCACGAGAGCAGTTTGAGGGACTCCCGATCATCAGGCCTCGAAATAAAATTATGCCTGTTAGGATAGGATCATAATCACACAAAGTTTTTTGAAGGTAACAGAAATTTAAAATAAAATTACAATTAAAGATGAATAAAACAAAAAATACAAGTAAACAGAAAAAGAAAAAGAGAAAAAGAAATATAAAATATAAGAATTGAAGGCAGAGATAAGAGCTACACGAGACAGAGGAAGGAAATAGAAAGAAAGGAAGGGAACGCAGAAACGGCCACGTGTGGGAGGATCGAAATATGAAAGCACATATTTCCGGGCCGATGCGCATTAACGCGTGTCAAAAGAAGCTCTGTCTGGGTCAAGCCTACTCGGAGGAGGCAAGTGACAGATTATCTAATTTGCCTATGAAGGGGGGAGGGGAAGAGTGACCCTGTATGGAGAGCAGGTGGATGAGGAGGGGGGAAATGGGATAAAAATACTGAAGATGCTAATAACAATAAAATTTAAAAAATTAAAATTAAAATTAAAAAAGTTTATATACCAATAAAAATAAAATTATGAATACAGTAAATATGTAATCATAATTGTTATACTAATAATATAAAAATATAAGAAATATATACATATATATACACATATACACACATACACATACACATATACATATATATATATACATATATACGTATATATACATATATACACATACAAACCCACACATACACACACATACACATATATATACATATATATACACATATATTATGATAACAATAAACTGCTCTCGTGAAACAAAATCAATTTTGTAGTCAAAATGAAATAAATTATCATTTACATACATATATATATATATATATAACGCAAAAAAGAACATTAGAAAAATTAGAAAAAATGGATAAAGGAATAATTAAGCAGCGAATTCTGCTATTTTTTACAAGGTTTGCTTGAATAAAAAAATGCTGTCTTAATACACACAATTCAAATTGCATGATCCTGCAGCACAACACGACAGTACTACTTGGGGTCACTTAGAGTCAATTTGATTAAAAGGCAAATTACCATCGCCCAAGAATTAATTCGGAAACATACTGCTGAACTCCGTGAACTTGAAAGCAAGTTGAAAGATCTCATCACTAACAACCAATATACGGAACTCCAACAACGACTTGCGGATATCATTACCAATTATGAACACTCTTATGGGATAACAGTTATAGCTCTTTTTAGGGGCCGGAATGAAACACGGACACAGGGTTTAGGTATAACAAGTATATTAGAGAAAAGTATATACAACAGAGAAACAAGAGAAGTGGACCGTCTGTCCTGACTGTCAGTGTAGACTGGGTTGTGCAGCTATGTAATATCTTCCCACCGCAGGAATATGTAACACAAGGTCGGAAAGTGGGGGAAGAATCAAGCCAGCGCCCCTAAAGAAGGAGCACTCTGGCCTATCAAAAATAGCCTGGGCAGCCCCATCGGCATTCCCCAGTCAGGGAGCCTCAGGCAGCAAACAATAAACTTACTCCACCCCAAAGAGGGGAGGCAAGGCCTGGGAGAGTGCACCTCCTAGGACAACCCAGGACCCAAACCTGAGCCTGACAGATAAAAGGCCACCAAAATGACCCAGTTCCTGTTGGACTAATTGTAGAGAACAAATCCTCGACTGATATTACCCCATCCCGAAGTCCTCAATCAACCAAATTTAATTAAATACTGAACAGACTATGGTTGCGCAACACTGGGTAGCATAATGCTTCCAGTATTTATTGAGAATTGTCGAGTCTAAATGTTCGTCATAGGTACGGCACCATAACAATAACTATTCAACAAAATCTAAACTAGCTATACATAGGATCCATTTTATTACACAACCACACACACCACTACACTAATCCATCTGACCAGGAATTTACAGAACACCAAAAAGAATTCCTAAATCTTGGACCTAACTGCCACCTTTTTAATCGATTACACCATTTAAGTGAGTCGAAAGTGTACCTTTGGTTTACTTTCGGCAGCCTCGTAACTTTCGCTTCTCTTATTTTGTCCTTTAGTCCTCGCATCCTATGAGCGATGTTTTTGACAAAGGAGAAAGAATTGCTGTTTTCTGGGTCGGAACCTATCTATCTTATATTTATCGGTGGCTAGTTTTTGATCTTAAAGAAGTATTTTTCTTTAGCTCCTAACATCAAGCGGCTTCATGCCTTGTCTGGAGCGATTTCCATAAAAAAAGTAGAAATAGAGTTACTGTATGAAACCATTACTAAACTAGAAACAAAAATAAAATTACAACACATCCTGGCTTACGGGATCTCTAAAAACAGAAGCTATAAAAATTTGAAATGATAAAAACCAACAATCCAATTCATTATTAACTCGCAATCTTAAAATCCGAATATCATCATAAAAAAAACCATTTTTATAGTACTTAATAAATCCGACTATTACACTAAACTTCAAACAATTCTTGACGACCACACAAAATTCAAAAGAATGAACAACAATCTTACTAATATATTAAAGACACAAGTAAACAGCCTTATCACAAATCGATAATTATCAACTTCCCAAAATAGTTGGTGATTACAAACCTGGTTATTCAGACGGAACAGTTAAGATACATAAACCTAATTACCCCGTCCGACCTATCATATCCCAAATTACTACTCCAATATATTTCTTGACAATAAACCTAAACGAACTCATCAGACCGTAGCTACTTAGTAAATATAATGTTAAGTCCACACAAAAACTATTACAAATCCTACAAACCAAACAACCAGACAATAAAATCATTGCTTCTCTTGACGTAGAAAGTTTATTTACTAATGTACTTATAAAAGAAACAATTGATATAATCATCAATAATATATACAATAACTTGTCTCTCACTCCACTTAAAATCAATAAAAAATTAATTTGCACCACTGAAGTATCTTTTTATGACTTCAAGTCAAGAGAAACATTTACACTCAAATTGAGTTTCAGTTGGTTCAGTTCTCGTGCCGACTTTTATTGTATGTCAAAACTAGAAAACAAAATATTTAATAACATTATAACACCCTCTACTTACGTACCCTACGTCGATGATATATCAGATTTATAGGTTTCGACTTATAAATCTGGCCCCTACTAGAGTATTGATTTACTCCTCTCCAGGAGTTAGGCACAAGACCAGTTTTTATCTTACTCCCACAAGTAAGATGTGACCCAAGGTCGGGTCGGGAAAGTGGGGTTTAAAAATTGCCTGGACAGCCCCGTCGGCATTCCCCGGTAGGGGCGCCTCAGGCAGTAGGCAATAAACTTACTCCTCCCCAAAGAGGGGAGGCAAAGCCTGGGAGGGTGGACGTCCTAGAACTGCATAGGACAGACCCATAGACCGGCGTAAATCAAGCCCCGAAGGCCAAGACAATACCAGTCTATGGGGTGCAGTATACATCGGAACAGATACTACACTTTGATCTTAGCCAAAGTAGCTCCTTACCACTTCAGTAGCAATATGCCTTATTTGGGGGTTGAATAAAAGTGAATATATTTATATATATCTATATTTATTTATAAAATACAGAAATTCAATGTAACACCAGTACCGTCGGTTTCAAAGCGGGAGGATGATCCCGATTATCGTCAGCTGATAAACATATTCAGGAATGATCTGAATATGTTTATCAGCTGACGATAATCGGGATCAACCTCCCGCTTTGAAACCGACGGTACTGATGTTACATTGAATTTCTGTATTTTATAAATAAATATTTACGCTCTTAATCCTTCTTAATTAATCGAGCACTCTGCTGGATTTTTCCTGCCCTATCACACAGTACTTATATATATATATATATATATATATATATATATATATATATATATATATATAGAGAGAGAGAGAGAGAGAGAGAGAGAGAGAGAGAGAGAGAGAGAGACCTTAAATGAACTCATCAGCTCATATCTTCCTAGCAAATATAGATATAGTGTTAAGTCTACACAAGAACTATTACAAATTTTACAAAGCAAGCAACCGGATAATAAAATCATTGTCTCCCTAGACGTAGAAAGCTTATTCACCAATGTACATGTAAAAAGAAAACAATAGGCATAATCATCAATAACATATACAATAACCCGTCTCTCCCTCCACTTAAAATTAATTTTAAAAATATTAAAAAAGCTACTATTAATCTGCACCACCGAAGTACCTTTTTATGACTTCAAGGGAAACTTTAACACTCAAATTGATGGAGTTTCAATCGGTTTGGTTCTCGGTCCGATTCTTAGCTAGAAAACAAAATATTTTATAACATTTAGAAAAATCTCTATTTATGTACGCTATGTCGACGCTATTCTTGTTCTAGCTGATAACAATGAACAAATACACAAACTTCAGC